>OY744518.1:17181613-17304113 GCA_963556195.1 Sepiola atlantica
TATATCTCTAGAAAGCCACCATCCGCCCATGCATGGGGTATTGTTGCCACATCTGGACTTGGGCATCATCGACTAGTCTCTCCCTTTTAGACAAGGTAAAAAAAAAGTCGCAAACTTGATAGGTCCCTTACTATCCACCTAGCTCCAGCCCCTGTCCCATCGCTGTAATGTAGCATCCTTGTGCCTGTTTTACAAGTACTTCAATGGATTCTGCTCTGATGGACTGGTTGCTCTGGTGCAACCTTGACATAGATTCACTAGAACAACCCGAGAATCTTCCAGATCCCATCTATTCATTGTGGAGGTCCCCAGATGCCGGAGAGCTTTCTACTCCAAAAGCTTCTTTCCTCGTGCTGCTGGACTCTGGAACTCCCTCCATTCTCTCTGTTTTCCTGACAGTATTGACATGCAGAAATTTAAAGCTAATGTAAACAGACATCTCGCTGCGCAGCTTACAATTTAGATTGACCCCCACCAAACTTTCACCATTTTTCTCAGTAGCCCCTTACGTCTACAGTGGCGGCCTGCCTTGTTTGGAGTGAACTATGTTAACAAAAATATAAAAAGTATCGTTGTGATGGTGAAGTTAAACTGATGGGCAAAAGGTAAAAGAATGATAAGGAACACTTCTTCTACAAATGGATCAAAATGCGTCTGGAGAAGAGAAGGATAGACAACGGTAAAACTCAGACTCCACTTGCCGGACTTTGACTCACTTCTTGCTTAATTTGTCAATTTGGTTTATTATTTAAAAAAATACACTTTTAAGACAGTTATGTCCTCCTAGTTAAAGTAAACGTAAAAAATGCGATCTAGTAAAATGAATAGGTAAAATAACTGAGGTTGTCTCTCTTCCCTCTAACTGTGTCGCTGTATTATAGCAGAACCCAAATAAAGTTGTTAATTTCAACATGTTTTCTATTAAA
Source organism: Sepiola atlantica (assembly GCA_963556195.1). Lineage (NCBI taxonomy): Eukaryota > Metazoa > Mollusca > Cephalopoda > Sepiida > Sepiolidae > Sepiola > Sepiola atlantica. Next base: position 17,182,540 of record OY744518.1, read on the forward strand.
TTGAATTAGAAAACTGTTTTGCTTTTGAACGCTAACACAGGTTTATGTGATGAAATCCTCATCATTTTTTCAGAGTCCTGTTTCGGGACATTGCAACCACACTAAATCAAGACGATCGATAAACCACGACAAAGACATGTAACACAAATATAAATTTATGCATAAAAAACAACGTAAATGATTGAAAATATCTCATCCCCCAAATTCATCCAAAGACAGACACTTCATTGGATTTCTTTCCATAGATGAGTGGTTCTTCTAAATTCAAAATTCTTAAGCGGCACGATGTTAACGCTGTATGTATCCTACAAAAACGTTGCTACAAGGAAATTTCTAGATATGGAATTGCGTTATTCAATATGGTGAGTTCGGCGCGAGATTTTGGCGCGAAACTTCGGCTACAGATTTTGTAAAGTTGATCAAATAAACATGAGCGCAAGTCTGGACGAATTGAATTTCTCCGAAGTGCACAAGATGATATTTAGACCGAACAGAGAAAGAAAGGCGGCGAAAAGGAAATATGAAGAAAAGAGAGAGAGAGAGAGAGAGAGAGAGAGAGAGAGAGAGAGAGAAAACGTAAAATGGAGAGAAAGGGTGATCGAGTGCGTAGGCCGATAGAATTGCAGTTAGCCAAAGGAAAATGTGTGCACTCGATTGACATGAATTGAGCTTCAGGTAAACACTGATAAGACAGGTAAAATAAAGAGTGGCGAGCACAGATGCATACGCACATAGACACACACACAGACACACACACAGACACACATATATATATATATATATATATATATATATATATATATATATATATATATCATCCACTCTATAATACCGACCAATGTCTATTTATTTGCATATAAATAAATATAAATCCGTCCCGTCACACTAAATTTAGCTATTAACAACGTGCGTTTTTCTAGCCCAACGAAACCATTTCAAGTGGTTAGGGGCACGGGAAAACCTAATAGCAAGTCGGACAAAGCTCGCAGCTTGTAATAAATGGGGAAAGATGATCAGCCTCTCTAAATAAAAAGTCAATGGTGTTTTATTTCTTTCAGTCATCAGAAATAATAATAGTTTACATGTGAAAAATTACTGATTTCATTCTTTGATTTTATATGAATATTAGTGTGAACATTAGCGAATCATACGTTTTTCCGTCACTTCTAACGAAGTGTGTACACTATTATGTATATATATATATATATATATATATATATATATATATATTATTGCGTTTTATTATGTACTTATATTATAAATTAGTATATATATATATATACACATTTATATATTTGTATATATATATATTTATATATTCATGTATATCCTTAATTATTTACTTCAACGATGCTCAATACATGAGTAGAGTGTATTGATTTACTCCTCTCCAGGAGTTAGGCACAAGGCCAGTTTTATCTTACTCTCACAAGGTAAGATGTGACCCAAGGTCCGGTCGGGAAAGTGGGGTTTGAAAAGCCAGCGCCCGAGAGGTGAGCACTCTGGCCATTAAAATTTTGTGGGCAGCCCCGTCGGCATTCCCTAGTAGGGGCGCCTCAGGCAGTAAGCAATAAACTTACTCCTCCCCAAAGAGGGGAGGCAAAGCCTGGGAGAATGGACCTCCTAGAACGTCACAGGACAAACCTAGAGTCTATGGGGTGCAGTATCCATCGGAACAGATGCTACACTTTGATATTAGCCAAAAGACCAAGATGGAACTAGATATAGTAACCAAATTTCTACAAAAATATATGCTACGCCCATAAAGAGCTCATCAGGCTTACTGGGGAGAAACACATAAAATTGACACTTTCTTGTCATAACTATGTATGACCCTAGCCTTTCATGGGTGAGCACTGCGGAAAGGAGTATCGCTCACCAGCCGCCATTAGCGATAATTAAAAGCTCTTTGTTAAAAACAAATAGGGCACTTCTTGACTGCTGATATTATTTATATAAACAGTAATTTTAACCTGTTCTCGATTGTGCCATTAGGGCAGTGGATAAAAGCACGGACTGTCGAAATAAGGAAAATGTTTCCCTTTTTTGTTTTAATTTAAATACTGTGTAATTTTAACAAAAAAGATTTACTTAGGTGCTCTTATCGATCCTGAACCAGTTTTCGTGACGTTCGACTGGAAGCGTTCGGCTGTTCTACGCAAACGCCCGAGTATTGACGAGCCGATTTGAACCAAACTACATTTTTGATACGGTGCTGCGTCCTATGATAATAATGTTTTGCTTGTTTTTTTTGTTTTCTTTTGTTAGGGTTACGGTTAGGGTTTAGGGTTAGCGTTAGGTTTAGGGTTAGGGTTAGGGTTAGGTTTAGGGTTAGGGTTAGGGTTTAGGGTTTAGGGTTAGGGTTTAGGGTTAGGGTTAGGGTTAGGGTTAGGGTTAGCGTTAGGTTTAGGGTTAGGGTTAGGGTTAGGGGTTAGAGTTTGGGGTTAGGGTTAGGTTTAGGGGTTAGGTTTAGGGGTTAGGGTAAGGAATTTTTGAAAGAAACAACAAAGAAAATTAAACATATTTTCATTAATTTTTTTGAAAGAAACAACAGGAAATAAAACCTAGCGAGGTTACTGTCATAAAATGAATACTGTATTAAAAAAAACGTACCAAAGTTACTTTTATCACAACATATTTTTTTAAATTTTATTATTTATTTTTACTTGCTCACGATAATACTGCAGTGCAAAGCTGTTCGTAATTCATTTTAGGTTTATTTTCTTAAAAAAAACTTCCTGACAAAAAATCCGTCTTCGAAAGCACTTATTTTAACTTTGTAACAAAGTTATCGGCTGCTCGCTGCTTCGGCTCGCCAACACTCGGGGGTTTGCGTAGGACAGCCGAACGATTCCGAACGTCACGAAAGCTGGTTCAGGATCGATATCAGTACCTTTACTTAAAATATTTGCGTATATTAGATGATTAGATTGGAAAGAATTGATCAATTAAAGTAAGAGAGAGAGGAAGAGAAAGAAAGAGAGATAAAGGGATAGATAATGAGAAAAAGAGGAAGAGACAGACAGATTTTGTTAAATGTAAGTATCATTCATAGGTGCCGATTTTAAGCTTATTCGCAAGGTTCGTTCGCTAAGATGATCGACTTTTTACACTTGCTATAACCGGGTTCGAATCTCACATACGTACAAAGGAATGTTTTGGTGGATACGTATTTTATGAAGTTAAAGAAATTAAGATAACATAATAACATAAAAAAACATAAAATATATACATTTTTTAAAAACTAAGTTTTTTTGATAATCCGCAAAAAAGTAAACATAAAGGTTATTCGACATGAGTTCAAAGCAAACTATTATTATCAAATAGCAGTAAATGATGTAAAATAAATGTATAAGTAAGAAGGAAGAGAAAGAGAGAGAGAGAGAGGGGGAGAGAGAGAAAGGAAGAAACGGACGGGATGAGAAAGAAAGAGAGAGCGAGTGACAGAGCAAGAGAGAGAGAGAGAGGGAGTGAGCGAGTAAGAGAGAGGGGGAGAAAAAGAAAAAGAAAAAGAACGAGAGAAAGAGAGAGACGATTTTTTAAAAAAATGTACACATCCTTAATTTGAATCGAGTCATATCTTATCCGCCGCGTTCATTCGGTAAAATGCTCGACTTCGAGTTTTTTTACACTCGCTATACCCGAGTTCAATCTCATCTAAATCTTAAGAGTTTTTTGAACTGGTTACTTGTGTTATGAATTTTTAAAAATAACATAAAATAATTAAGATATAAAAATTACATAAATATCACGGTAACTAAGTCTAATTTGTGACTTTGTCTACAACGTACAAGCCTCACACGTGTTAAAATTTCAACTTACTATAGGGTAACACGTTCTAGAAGTACAACCCTTTTTTTCGGATGCTGTCTTTATAACTACTTGTACGCCGTAATAGCTACAAAACGGTAGCACCAAAATAAAGATGGTAATTGACATTTCGAGGTACTGTAAAAACACCGTTCGAAGAGGGGTAAACTTGTCTTGTCAGCCAGCCTTGTGGCCCCTTCCTTTTCTATTTTTCTCTTGAATGGCTTACTTTAAGGCCAGCCTGTTTTGAGCCCAGGGGGATTGAACGCGGGTGGTTGGATCTTTTTTCAGGCTTGGTTTGTTTAATAAGTGACAGATAATAAAAATAGTTTACCCTTAAATTATTTTTTGTTTCAAAAATGACACATTCCAACAAAATGCCTATTTAATATATTCAACGGAAATGTGTCAAACTGCAACTTGTTTCACATCTGCAACAAGCCTGTTGGCAAGTGTGGGTAGGTATTAGTATAGTGCTGTCTGTATCCGCACACTCGCTAAATAGGTAATCAGTATCTTTAATATCAAACCAATACAAAAAATAGAGCATTTAAGGGGTACATAACCTTTGGCGGAGGGCGAAATCATAGTGTTTTTTTTTCTGGTCGGCATTTTCCCGGGTTGTAGTACAGGAGAACAAACTCAGAAGTAGATCCGGGAAAGCCTTCTCCATCAACACTTGGAAAATGTCGGAATATTCTCACATCACCGCAATATTGCACCCTTGTGCTTGTTTTACAAGTACTTCAATGGGTTGTGCTCTGATGAGCTTGGTGCTCTGGTACCCCCACGATGAAAATTCACTAGACCAATCCGACAATCTTCCAAATCCCATCCATACACTGTGGAGGTCCATATATATATATATATATATATATATATATATATATATATATATATATATATGAATATGAATAATTACTTTGATTCTCTGCAACTTCATACTGGATGTAGCGTTAGTGTTTTTTTAAGAGATACCAGATATTTATTCGTTTGTAGTAAGTAACCAATTATGAGATGCTTAAGCAATGCACATCCTAATTCTCACAACCCTCCGCTTTATACTGAAGTATTAATGTTATGATGAAGACAGTCACATGTTTCTCCTTCCAATTCAAGAAGGAACCCTCCCCGTTTACTTCTCGTTCTTTTAGAAACTCTTAGTACACAGGTTGTGTCCAAATCACTGATATCATTTGTGATATAAATATCGCAAAAATTCCATAGGCAAATGAATCTAGACAGGCATAATGTTGAACAACACAAGAATTATTCCTCCCAATTTGAATGAAAAGAAAAATCAAATTATGTATGTGAATCTTATGCCTGATATCCTAAATGTTAACTTTGCCTGAGATACGACTTACGAGAGTATTAGTCGTACAGATCCTTAAGGCCCGAGCAAACAACTCTTATGTTTTTATTTTTGTTTCGATGTCAAAATTTACATTGCCGTTCTTAACTTTTTAGAGAACTCTCTTCTAGGTGCAAACTGGGTAGTCATGTTTAACTGGGCTCGAGCAAACTCCAACACACAACGTGAATGATATTTCGATATCAATAAAGTCACACATATGAAATAGTAAATATTAAATTTTGACCTGTCTAAACAAATGGTGTAGGAATTTGTAGCCATTTGAACGGGAAATATGCAAAGTTCTTACATTGCGAAATTTAACAGCTGTTTGGAAACCCCTGTATATCAAAACTATTTTAGCGTTTAAAAACATTCATTTATAGCATGTAGTGTTCACATACTTTTGACTTTTTACACCATTATCAAAACAGAAATGAACACAAATAACTCAGAATATTTTTTATTAACATAGTTCACCCCAAACAAGGCAGACCGCCACTGTAGACGTAAGGGGCTACTGATAAAAAGGGTGAGAGTTTTTTTTTTATGGGGGTTCAACCTAAATTGGGAGCTGTGCAGCGAGATGTCTGTTTACATTAGTTTTAAATTTATGCATGTCAGTACCGTCAGGAAAACATGAAGCAGAGAGAGAGAGAGAGAGAGAGAGAGAGAGAGAGAGAGAGAGAGAGAGAGAGAGTCCAGCAGCACGAGGAAAGAAGCTTTTGGAGTAGAAAGCTCTTCGGCATCTCGGCGCCTCCACAGTGAATGGATGGGATTTTGTAGATTGTCGGGAAGGTCTGGTGCATTTACGTCGTTGGGGCACCAGAGCAGCAAGTTCATCAGAGCACAATCCATTGAAGTACTTGTAAAACAGGCACAAGGAAGCAACATTGCGGCGGTGGGGTAGGGGCTGGAGCTTCGTGGATAGTGATTGACCTATTAAGTTGGCGACTCCTTTTTGGACCTTGTCTAAGAGGGAGAAACTAGTGGATGATGCACCAGCCGTTGTGTGGAAACAATGCTCCATGCATGGGCGGATGGTGGCTTTGTAGATATACAGGATAATATCAGGTGTGAGAAGTTTACTAGCATTGTAGAGATAGCCCACCTTCTCTGCAGCAGTCCTGGCAATAGTTTCTATTCATTGTATTTTTAAATACAAAATGATTAGCATTTTTGTATTTTACTACCAGAAATAAATTCAGCGATCGAGAAATGGATGCAAGTGTAAGTTTTATTTTTAGCTATATGAATTTTGTAGATGCTCATTTCTGATTTAATTGGATTATTTGGATTTAATTGGATTATTTGGACTACTGTTCTCGTCTTGGATTTAATTCTCTAATTCTAATTCTTTCGACGTAACCTTCGAACTTTTTCAAGTGCGTTCTGTCGAACCAAGGAAGCTTTATGTTTAACTCGGGAATCCATATAGTTATAAAAACTTGAATGTCTACTGGGGAGGACTTTAATGCTTACTAGACACCACCCTCGGGTGTTTCGGTCTCCTTGTACAGGGGTTTATCATACACCCTGATATAAGGATACTTCTCATTCGAAGTAAACCCTGACCAAATATTCAAAAAAATGATATGCTGTATCTTCAAGCCATCCTGCACGTCACCGAATTTATAGAGGGCAGCTTGGAATCATAAATTAGAAGCCGTTTACAATGAGGCAATGATAAAAAAAATATATGAATAAACACAAAAATAAATACGGGCAGGCCGGTATCCAGGATAAAAAGGGCCTGTCAACCTGTTCATACACCAAGCGGGAAGATGTAAGCAATGGTGCGAACCTTCCTGCCTTTGGAAATAATGCTCCAGCCATGACGTATGCCAACCAGAGTCAGTGATCAGGCCTTGAGACAAACAGTCCTGGTCCCCTATCTCCATCATATTCAGCAACAAAAAAGGAACATGAACTGTTGCACAAAAGATATGCTACTCAAAGTTTGAAAAGTGGAGCAAAACATCCAATGAAATCCTGGCCCTAAAAGATCAAAGAACCTACCATTCTTGAAGAAAATTATAAAGAGGTACATACATCTGGAAAAATAGTTTTAGAGCTCCCTAAATTCATACTAGAATGATCCACATGATCATGTAGCGATAAAGTTTTAAGTAATAATCAGTTCTAAGTGACTGTCAACTAGAGGTTGAGGGTTCGATCCTCACTACAGGCGATACTAAATAGTAATAAAATGCGAATCACTTTTACATTTGTAACTTATCATGGCTGACGGAACGAGAACAATCTATCTCGTGGATTAACTAAAGTGTTTAGTTCGAAAGTCAGATATATTCCAGAGTTCGACATAAATACACCTGAGTTCAAAGAGACGCACCTCTAGAAAAGTTCGGAGGTCACATCGGCCGAAACGTTGTACGAATATCTTATATGAGAACAGTAGTCCGAATAATACAAGGGTTATATTGTTTTCCTACTGGGTGGTTAAACAATTGACACAGTTATCTTTTTTTCAGTTCGTATAATCCGAAAGCTACCTACCCTGAAGATAAAAAAATAACTTGTCTTTGGCTTTGCAGAACATGATTGAGTTTTGCAAAGAGAAAAACACTGATAAAACATCAATGTTTGGTGCATATAATCAAACAGCCTGATTCGGTAGCACCATATAAAGAGTAAATATGAATGAATTCATAATTTATAACGCGGAAATATTATTCTAAGACCAAACCAGTTTGGGAATATACGTGCATTGTTTCCGTTTTGAAAGTTGTGTGTTTGAGTGACGTCATAAACGGTGTTAGGTTAAACCCGTTCTTTTCATCTGTTATTATAATGGCGATGATGGAAATACACGTGAATGTTAGTCCGAGCTGGGCATAAATACACCGAGAAACAGGTTGAGAAATAAAACACATTCGTTTATTTTGAGGTCGCATCTGAATTTGAAGAAAGGCCTTCCACCGCCTTGTTGTCGCCTTTTCATAAAACCAAATTAAGCTAAATATAGCCCACGTTACCCAATTTTACCGTTAGCTTCATTATGATCGGTTGATTAGTTTAAGAGTGAATCCAATACATACACATATATAAACATATACACATATCTAAATTATTTTAAATAGAGTATATTATTCTTCGTAAACACTAACTATAAATCGATTTATAAATGTTGGTCTTTTAGTGACGTCATATCCGGTGTTATGTAAAACACTTTTCTTTTCCTTTGTCATTCTAATTGAGATGCTACTAATATAGTTGAATCTTAGCCAGAGGAGAACATGAATACAGAGAAAATCAAACTGAGAAATAGAATACGTGTTCTTATTGTGAGGTCGCTGTGTTTAAAATAACGTTAGTACGTGTTGGACTAAATAAATATAAAGAGCTGATGATTATACACACGCGCATGCGTAGACGAAAGTCTGTTTAGAGATTATAGGAGAGCTTGTGCGTTTGTGACCTCGAAAGTCTGTTTAGAGATTATAGGTGAGCTTGTGCGTTTGTGACCTCGAAAAAAAAAGAGAGGTTGATTGGTTTTTAAATGAGGAAAATGAGGGTCAGTTTACATAGTGAATACCAATGCCAGCCTCGTTGAACAAACTAATAAAAGTTAAGAGTTCAAATAAACGAATACACAGTAGAATTCGCCATGATTTATGCGTGCGTGTGTGTTCCATTTGAGCATAGAAGCTGAAGAATATTAAGAGATATAATTAGATTGAAGTAAGCTCATCTCTATGTTAATAAAATGATAGAAAAGCCCACATGTGTGTGTCTGTGCGTGTGTTTTTATCACGAGAATTGAATTAATGTTATACTTACTTATTTATTCGTAATTAAATATTTATTCAACTCAAAAATTTAATAGTGTGAAATAGAACAAATTTTAAAATTTCTATACAAAAAATAATTTAATTACGAAATAAAATTCATCAGCATGCATTTCGGACTATTAGTAAACAAGTAATTCATTTTAATATTTTGTTAATCGTTGTAAAAAAAAAGAATGAATTACTTCGTGAAAGTTCGAAATTTGAGAATAATTTGAAAGCATTTAAACTGGCAAATAGAGAGTTATTTCTGGCTTTAAAATTCTTAGTAAATGATCATTTACTGAACAGATGAAAGGTTTTCGAGGCTCAAAACAACCTTCACAAAATTAGTCATAGATTTATAGAAACTTGGTTCAATTAATTGTTTAGTGAGCAAACAATACTGTAATGGTACAATTTAAATTTCATAATCCTATTTTTTTTTTAAATGGTAACAAAACGACATAGTTTGCAAAAGCAAAACAAAAAATACTCCCGGACAACGCCTGGAAGGCACTACTTGTATATAATAAACAAATGTAGACAGTTTTCGACGAATCCAAATTAAGCCGGACTAGTCGATAGATTAATAGATATTGAAAGAAAAAAACGGATAACTGAGCGATGAAGAGAGAGAGAAAGAGAGAGAGGGGGAGAGAGAGAGAGAAAGAGAAAATAAGACGGAGATAGAGAGGAGGTGCAAGAGAGAGAGAGAGAGAGAGTCTGAAAAGAATTTAAAATTAATAAAGGAAGAAGTGTATAATAGTGACAAAAAGAGAGACGGAAGGAAGAAAGGAGAAAGATAGATAGATAGATAGATAGATAGATAGATAGATAGATAGATAGATAGATAGATAGATAGACATATGAAGAGATAAAGAGAGAGAGACAGAGAGAGAGAGAGATAGGGGTAGAAAGTTTTTGAAAAAAAGATATAAAAATCAAAGCATAATAAACCGCAAGAAATTAGGGTTCCGAAACAAAAACAAATGATTGATATTTTTTTCTCCAACTCCTGAAGACAATCCACATCTAATGATATAAAACCAATCTTAAGAATATGTCTTTAGGCGATGAATATAAAATATGAATCAAAATACGTGATGCTAGGGTAGACTTCCGTAAATGCGTTACATAGAAACGAAGAATTCAACGGCAGAAGGTATGAAAATAGAAACAACACGTAAAAGAACGAGTGAAAAAGACTAAGATCCGAACATTGAATGTATACGCATGCACCGTTGCCATTGTTAGATTTGACTATATTTTTGCTAACCCTAATCTAACAATACCCCTAACCGTACCCGTAACCCTCACCCTAACCCTAATCCTAACTCCGCAGCTCAAAATTTTTAAAAGATTACATCTTTCTAATAAAAATAACTGTGGTTTAAACGATTTTTTTTTATTACGAGGTTAACAAAATTAAAAGATGTTGTTTTAAACCAGTTGATTTTTTTCAGTAAACATTGGATTTTGACCGTCTGATTCTAAATTAAATGCTAAAAGTTATTTTTGTTTCTTTTTTCCTAAAATATTTAGTCCGTTTTTATTTTTTTAAATGGTAATCACTTTAAAGTGTCAATTACGTTTAAAAACAGGGTGTGTCGTAAATATTATCAGAAAGTAATGGATATATATGTAATAAACAATTACGAATAACTTTCCCTATTTTGAATTATCTCCCCCTTGGAGAACTCTCCTGCTTTCACTAAACAATATAAATAGCAGCACTAATTCTGTACCAACATTGTATGCCGAGTAAAACTTTCTCAAGTTACGTCTGTTCTCGTTTGTCATTACAATATATATTGTTGTCAGCATGTCTGTGCTATGTTGTGTCATAGAATTATGATACAAATAAGTCAGACAGTAAATTTGTTGCTGTCTGGTTGATGTATGGTTCTGTTCAGTCCTAGTATGTCAATACTCCCAGGCTTTACCTTGTCATGGGGTAAATAATATGTCTGAACTATATCTTAATTGCTAAAGGGAGTTGGTATCTGACTGTCTAAAGCCGAACTCTACTATTACTTCTATTAGCTGTACGATTTAAATATGTGGTACTTTTATAGATGTGCAATGTAGCTCTAGGTAAAAAGGAATATCACATGTGATATAATAGCAAGTGTCCACTGTATGGTTATTTCTGTGCGACGAAAACCGTTTAATTATTTGTTCTCTTCGATAAGAGAACGTTTTCACGCAACGAAGTCATGAGACGCTCAACCGTTAAACAACAAGTGAGACGCTAAGCTGTTAAACGACACGTGAGACGCTAAGCAGTTAAACAATCAGTTGTTTTGATTATGTTGAACAGTTCATTGGATTGAAATGAAGTTCAGATAATGAGGACTCACATCAGTGAGGGGGTCTATACGCGAAAAAGTCGTCGGGGGGGGGGGAAGGTCCTGAAACGGTACGTATTCTCTCCTGATGACCCGACATTATCTGGAAGCTAAAATTTTAAATATTCCACGAGTAAAAACAGCCGAGGAAACATGAATGTGTGGCACTATTATAGAGAACGCACCGCGTTTCCGTGATTTCGAGTCGTCAACGTTCGGGCAGGTTTCGGAAGCAACTGAGAGTTGACGAGGCGACAACGAGGCGAAAACTGTCAAACGCTAAACTTCAAAACTGACAGACGATAATAACAAACCACATATAAACAACTGTTATTAATTCGACATTTGTTTTTTTGTTTTTGTTTTTCTTAACGAACGCACTGTTTTAAAGCAAATGGTTTATTTCTTTCCAATTTTTTTCTATGTTTTTTTTTCCTTTCATGACAGTTTCTGGGAAAGGGTTTGCAGCTGATCCAAAATTATTCTTGTGTACTAGTTTTGTTGCTGGCAGAAATCAATTAGTCCTTCGGGAGATTCAGCAAGCTGACAGCGATGATAGAAATTCATTTTTGTTATTGAACGCGATTTATTTCTTCCAAAAGTTATCGGCTGCTCGCTGTAGCCTGATTGTCTAATGCCTGCTGCAACCTGATTGGTTAAAAGTTTCGTCAACTTTCGGGCGCTTCCGAGACCTGTACGAACGTTGACGACGCGAAGTCACGGAAACATGGTGCGTCATCTATAAGAGTATCAAATATTTTTCACAGCTCAATTCAGTATACTATACTATTTCAGAGTAATTTAGTTCATAGTTTGTTTATTTTTAGTTATTTAAATGTTGCGTTACCACCCCATACATGAACATGAGGCATTTTAATTTCGTGTTTGTTTCGCTATTTTAATGTATATATCCTTTTTTTAACTAATTATTATTTTGTAATACTATTTTAAAAGGTAAATTTAGTTAACACATAACTCAACAAATGACAGGTAACGGTGGTAAAGTGGTTTAAGGGACGGACTGACAACCTGGGCGTGCTAAGTTCGAATCCAGTTCGTTCCACAGAGACGCTTTTACTTCGGATGTTGGCAACCTTCATGTGGTCCCTCCCGAAAGTACCATATTTCTTTCTTAACAAAATTCTAACAAGAAAAATATCGGAGAAACCAATGCCAACAATAGAATCATCTGAGTCATATTAAATGACTAAATTAATTATCAAAAATCTATTTCTTTTTCTTTTTTCTTTACTTATTTCTCTTTGCATTTCCCTCTTTGAATAAGGTTTGTTTTAGAGATGGTGTAAGAGTGTGACGTATTGCCGATGTGACGCACCGCCGGAAAAGGAGATGAACTATCAAGAATGTGGCCGAGGATGGATAATGGATCGCCAATTTGTTAGCTTTGCAAAAGCGAGATACACTTACAATTAAATCGTCCGATATTTGAGATTTATAGAGAGTTAAGGCTACAGGAAGTGATATTACAAAGATATAAAAAAAAAACATCGAGGTTATAAACTTGACTTTTTGAGGGAGAGGACAACATTATGGAATTTAATTCAGACGAATTTTACTAAATATATACGATAATGTGAAAAAGTTAATTTCATTTTGTGTTTGTTTTTCGTCGATTCTCTGGTGCCTCTGATCTCTGAATTCCAAGAGACGATTCATTTTTTTTTACTATAGACCTTCTTGAATATGTGGTTTTATGTATGTCACATATTTATGGTAGTTTTGGTTTGGTCTGAAGAGGTTGACTCTCTGTGAAAGGTACAACTGATACATGTATGCACATATGTAACCAATAATGTTTGTATGAATAAAAAATTATACTATATAAATAAATATATATATGTAATGTATACTTAAGAACAGCTCTACTTGTTATTTAGAACTTTTTTTATACACATTGGTGTTTCAACGGATTTACATATACAGAAACTAATACAATACGTGTACCATATATATATAATTTAATTAGATAAACTGTTCATTGAATTATATAAACACTGATACGATATTGCAAAACTGACAGACCTTCAGGATATAACTTGTGGTTTGTGGGTTTATATGCATTCGGCTTCATTTGTGTCTGTACGACAGCGTTTAAAATCAGCAAACCGTATTTTAACCGTCGTTTCCGACGTAGCGTAGCAGAATGCAAATACCACTTCTCAAAGAATTACTTTGTTTTAAAGAAGATTTAAGAAGATTAAGGTTATAAACCTGACTTTTTGAGTGAGAGAACGACATTATGCAATGTAATTGAGACGAATTTAAGTAAATATTTACTTTACAGTGAGAAGAATCTTATTCAGAAGACATTAATGAATCTGAGCAGTGCCGGGCCCAACAAATTAAAAAAAATCATTGTAGGCAAAATTATACTTTGTTCAGCAAGGTCACTGATCCTGATAACATTCCAATCAAAGTACTTAAAACTTTTCAACCGAAACTAACTCTTATTTTTACATCAATCGATGGAAATGATTCCCATCCTCTTCGTCAGTCTTTCCAGTATTTAAAATTAATTGAGATCGGTCTACTGCCTCTCAGTACAGACCAATCAGTCCATTGTGCGTCATGATTAAGTTGCTTAAATCTGTGATAAATCAAGAAGTTGTACAACCATCTCAACAAAAACTATCTACTCAGTGATAAGCAATACGAATTTCGTTCTGCAAGATGGTTCACTTCAGAATGTGCAGCTGCTATTGCTGAGAGGCAGAAGGCATTCCGAAAATTCGGCCGCCATAAGTCAACTGCGAATAAACAAATATTTGTAGAGGCAAAAAATGATTGCAAAGTAGTGATAGATGAAGCAAAGAGAAGGTATATTGATATAACCAAAAAACGCATTCAGTCACAGAAAGTAGGTACTTGTGATTTCTGGAAAATCGACAATAGTGTGATGAACAATGGACAATTGACAATTCCCCCGCTATCAAATCACAACGATGTTTTTTGCACGGCAACTGATAAGGTTGAACTACTTGCCCAGTGTTTCGCTTTAAACTCCACTTTGGACTCAACAAACCACCCCCTCCCTAAATTTCCATTGCGGACTGAAGCCACCCTTGAAACCTGGTCATCACCCCGATCTCAAGTCAGAGACATCATAAAAAACCTTGATACCTCCAAAGATTGTGGGCCTGATCTTATACCTGTAATAGTAATATAGAAATGCTTTGCTGAACTGGCCCCTGTCCCCTCCAAACAATACAACAAATGCCTTACTGAATCTTGTTTCCTTGAAAGTTGGAAAATTGCCTCTGTGGTACCAGTCTTCAAGAATTCTACAGATAGAACTGATCCTTTAAACTACCGTCCAATCAGTCTATTCCCGAGTTTTGCTAAAATCTTTGCATCATTAATCAATCTAGCGATAGTCCGGCACCTAGTTAATGCTAAACTTCTTTCTCATCATCAATACGAATTCAGGCAAGCACGATCTACTGCAGATATCCTAACGGTCATCTCTGAACGCATATACATACACTGAACAAGGCAGCTGAAGCTAAGGCGGAAGCGCACAATATATCCAAGGCCTTTAACAAAGTCTGGCATGAAGGGCTTCTCCTAAAACTGCACTCATATGGTATTACTGGACAAATATTTAATATAATTAGATCCTTCCTAACAAACAGGAAGATCCAGGTTGTCCTCGATGGCCGTTCATCAAAGCAACATGACATAAATGCTGGTGTACTCCAGAGATACATCCTTGAACCTCTACTGTTCCTAATTTTCATAAATGACCTCCCTGATGTTATTGAGATTGAGATAGGACTATTTGCTGACGACACCACGTTCAACTCTCGTCATGTGGGAAAAACCGACGCGCACATATCAGAGGCAATGGCTAAATCCTTAGATAATGACCTCCAGTCTGTAGTGAAATCGGGTCAAAAACGAATGGTAACTTTTAATGCCGCAAAGACAAAGCTACTTTCCTTCAATAACTACAAGGAACCTCTTCAACCATCGATTGTCATGGCTAATAACACCTTACCTGATAGTTAATCATTCAAACTCCTCGGCCTAACTTTCACAGATAACATGGATTGGAATAAATACATTGAAGACATTGCCAGGGCTGCTGCAAAGATGGTGGGCTCCCTCTACCGTGCATGGAATATTGTTGGCACATCTGGGCTGGGGCATCATCCACTAATCTCTCCCTTATAGACAAGGTCTAAAAAAGAGTTTCTAACTTGATAGGTCCTTTACTATCTACCAAGCTCCAGCCCCTGTCCCATCGCCTCAATGTTGCTTCTTTGTGCCTGTTTTACAGGTACCTCAATGGGATATGCTCTGATGAGCTAGCTGCACATGTATCCCCTAGACGTAAATTCACTAGACTAACCCGACAATCTGACAAATCCCATCCATACACTGTGGAGGTCCCCAGATGCCGAAGAGCTTTCTACTCCAAAAGCTTTATTCCTCGTGCTGCTGGACTCTGGAACTCCCTCTTTGCTTCCTGTTTTCCTGACGATACTGGCATGCAGAAATGTAGAACTAATGTAAACAGATATCTCGCTGCACAGGTCCCAATTTAGGTCCCCCCCCTAAACCTTCACCTTTTTTCTCAGTAGCCCCTTACGTCTACAATGGCGGCCTGCCTTGTTTGGAGTGAACTATGCTAAAAAAATATCAACAGCTAAAGTGTTGACTGTAATATCACACAGAATCAGTTAATCTATTGACGAAGACTTTGTTTCTAGTGTAATAGCTCTTGATATATCAAAGGCTTTTGATAGGGTTTGACACAAAAGTTTACTTCACAAGCTTGCTAGTTGTGGAATACCTGGACATTTCTCTTCAACCGTCAAATCCTTTCTGCCTGCTAGGCTTTTAAAAGTAGTTATTGGTCGACAGATGTCTGGAAGGGCATAGTATGAATGCTGGCGTGCAGCAAGAATCTATTCCGAAGCTAAGCCTCTTTCTGATCTTCATCAATGATATCCCAAATCACATCCTAAGATCATTCGTTGACATTTATGCAGATGCCACAATCATTTATGGCAACACTTCGAAGAGCACTGATGATCAGCATCTTGCTGATTCTCTCTATTCCTACCTGCAATTGGGAAATGTTGCTGGTTACTTTTAATACGTCTAAAACCAAGCTTCTCTTCTTTCAGCACCAACGCTTGGATCCTCTCTTTACTCAAATTTAAATGAACGGCTCTTTCTTTGAAGAAGCCCCCTGCTTCACTTCAGATCTGAAATGTAATGCTTACATCAAATCCGTTGCTAAAGTATCTGGAAAATTATTGGATCATTCTACCGCTACAGAAGATATCTTGACTTTTGAGACAATCCGTTACTTTTATAAGAGTGAAATACGTCCCCAGATGGATTACTGTTGCCACATCTAGGGAGGTGCCGCTCAGAGCACTCTTCGTTGATAGAGGGCAATAGCGACTTCGAACTCAAGTAGGGGATGTCCTTTTCTTTCCCCACATCCTCTTTCTCACAGAAGAGAGGTTGCTAGTCTCTCTCTACTCTTTTCTTACTTGTATTGTAGTTGCCCGACTAAGCCTCAACCTATGGTTCCCCTTTGTAAATATGCACAGCAAACACTTGACTAGCTACAACCATGTAATTAGTTTTTCATTATTCACCTGTGTACCTAAATCTAAACGGAACTTCTATGAGCAATGTTTCCTCTAAGAACTATCTATTAGTGAGACACAATACCACAGGACTGCTTCCCAGCTGACTACAACATGGTTGTTTTCAAGTCCAATGTTTACAAATTCATGTTGAGCCGTCTTGCCCGGTTTCAACTATCGTTATCAATCCTCACGACGTTGTCTCACCATCCATCTGACACTCATTAAATGTTTTCCTCGAGTGGCCTTTGGGCCTTGATAAGCGGTGGCTCGTTAGTAATCAGAACATAATCTCTTTCTAAGATGATACACTGATTCTTAGGCTTCTCTAACAATTCGATGCTTTTTTTGTGTAGAACGATTTGTCTTTGGCCTCAAAATACGCCTCATTTTCGATATCATTTGTTCCTAGGAGACAAATCACTTTTCCAGGAGCATTATTTTAAGGTCTGTCGTCGTCCAATAGTCGCTGGTGGTCAGATCTGTAGAATAGGTGCGGAAGCAATTCAGGGTTCAATTCATGTGGTTTTTATCATCGTTGCGACTGACATCTGACACTGTGTATTGTATTGGTGAAATAACACACCTTCTTCTTCATTTATAGCTGGATTTTGGCTCCTTAAAGGCACCAGTAATGCTATATAATATTCGCTATTGAGGGTTTTCCTTTGATCAAGGCAATCGATGAACAAAATACCTTTCGCATCCTAAAATACCAGATCCAAAACCTTGCCTGCTGATGTTTGCGCCTATGGTTGCTTTGAACGAGCTTCGCCTGCTGCTGTCTACTTAGCTGACTGCCGATTTGAGCCTGGGTGAATTTGTGGATTCATGTGTCGTCCATTTTTACATATTGACGCAAAAACTACTATTTGTGGCATTGAAAACGTTACAAACAACGGTTTGAATCGTCGACACGTTTTTGTTTTTGATCGACTTTGATAAAATGCGACATCCACTTTGAACACAGCTTTCTCCTTTAACAAATAGTCATGCAAAATGGTGGCCACACTACCTTGTAATATCTTAAACTTCTCTGTTAACTCACGCAACTTCACTTTACAAACGGACAAAACGATTTTGTGGACGTTTTATGGTTTCCATTACAACTACCGAATGTTCGCGACAGGAGCGTTCAGAATTATGTGTCTGTACAACCGCGTTTAAAGTCGACATATCAACGCTTAACAGAGCAGGGTCCCAATAACATTTATCAACCATTGCTATGTTTAAACACTGTTTTTTTCCTTTGAAATAAATGCTCTATCAGTACACGAAATTCTGATTTTTATATTTGTTTTTAATTTGCAACAATAGCTTCACTTAAATAACTGTAATTTCTAAACTAAGATAGAGGTCAAAATTGGACACGTGTTATTTGAAGGTGAGTACTTTATAACATTTATATGGATATTTTGTTAGTGGCGCCAACTATGTGGTGTAAATAGCTCTCAAAACGCTTAATCTTTTTATACACGTTGATTTGCTACGAATTTTAAAGTTATTAATGATATCCTATTAGACAGTATAAATTCTTCAACGCCTTCCAAATTTAAGAGTGTCAGGAAATAATTCATTTTTTCCTATCTTTTAACAACACATTAAAATGGCTGATTGTTGTACGAAGACATGGAATTGGTGGATTTAATTTCGTTATTAATATTTTGGGGTGATATTTTTTTTTAAACTTCGTTTTTATACTTTACGCGGTTGCATATTCGACTTCAAAAAATAATTGCTTCATAATAAATTAAAAAAATAATCTTGTGTGAGTCACGTAGAGGCGAGAAACAAACAGACATACATACACAGACACACGAAAAGTGGTTACTAAATGTTATAATTATATAGACATTAAAGCATATCTTACATTTTATACTCTATATTTCCATTTTCATTTCTTTCTTTTTTTTATTTATCCTAGTCCGTTTTTTCCCCCTTTCTTTTCTCCGTGTCTCGCTGTCATGCTATAAACAGAGTCATATATCATGACAAGGAGAGCGTCATGTATTTATATAACGATCGTAATGAGGACACAAGAGCGTACTTATTTATATAGCGTTCGCATCTGTGCATGTACACACGCACACACCATTTCAGCTCCGAAAATGCACACAAAGCATATAAGCCACCTCTTTCTCTCCCTCTCTCACTTACTCCCCCCCTCTCTCTCTCTCTACACACACACCGAAAAGAGAGAGGAGACACACGCGGAGAAGAAAGGCGAAGGGAGATCGGCAGCTTAGAGCCGACGACGATTATCGGGATTTTGCCGCCGGTCATTTTCCAATACCGATTATAAAATTATCTTCTATTTGTTGTCGCTAAGATGCATACTGTTCGGAATTTCTCTTTACTGACTGAATGAAGCACTCACTTACATATGAATTAGACAGATTATAGCAGTAAGTTTTAACGTTACATCTCTTATAATTTACTTTTTATATAGATTCGCTAAAAAAGAAAATTTGTCAGTATTGTTACAACTAACAATAATATGTTCCTTCCAGTCACACATTTGTGCTATAATATATATAATGTATATATGAAACGTTTTCTTATGAACAGCCGTTTCTGACAATTTCATGTTGATGTATGCCACCTTCGTTCCTAAAGGAGGAGGTAATGCCTGGGAGGATTGTCTCATAACAACAAAACATATATTATACTATCCCTCCCCCTAAAACAAAGAAACAAAAAGAATACTATACTGCTCCCGAAAGGAAGAGGTAATTTTTGTGAGGATTGTTCCATGATGTACGAACATATACTACACCAGGGCCGGCGGGACAGTTATGAAAGTGGGGGGGGGGCTTCTCCTAAAAAGTGTGGGGGGGCGGTTAACCACATGCATATCAACTTAATTATTGATGACCGTAAAGTGGAGGGGGGGGGCAAGTCAAAAAGTGAGGGGACTTCAGCCTCCCTGTCCCCTCCCGGTGCCGCCGTCCATGCACACTATCCCTTAATGAGGAGGTAATGCCAGGAAGGATGGTCTGATGATAACATAACAGATATTACATTACCCACCTCCTAAAAAAAAGAGAAAGAGGTAATGCCTGGGAAGATTGTATCATGACTAACGAACATATGCTACACTACCCACTCTCCCATAGGAGGGGGTAATACCTGGGAGACTTTTTTATGATAACAGAACAGATACTACACTACCCCTCCCCCTGAAAAAGAAAGAGAAGAGGTAATACCTGGGAAGATGGTATTATGACAAACGAACATATACTACACTACTTGCTCTCCCGTAGGAGGAGGTAATGCCTTGGTGAATTGTTTCATGGCAACAGAACAGATACTACACTATCCCCTGAACTGGGCATTAAAAGATAGTACAAAAGTACACTAACAGAAGTAATAGTATAGTTTCGGATTCAGACGAATTCGTAATAGACTATTTAAGATCGAATAGTTTTAAGATCTACCCATTCAATAAACGTGTTTTACGATGAAATTGCTATATGAAACTTAACCTTAACATACTGACTGATCGACATTGCTGTCCGACATTCGGCGTAGAATCAGAGCATAGTATATTTTCTGTCCTCGGTCAGAGTAGATAAAACCCTTCTAGACTCAAGTAATTTATTTTGATAACAATGGAAAGTGTCGCTTTTTGCTGAATTTCCAAATATCAAAGACCAAACTTATTTCAAACTTATCCCTCGTAAGGCGCTGGAAATTAAATAGATCCTGACTCATTGAGCAATTGACGGGCAGAGTCTCTTACGAAGATTTGTGGACGCATCTTAAAATGCTATTCAAAACTTAACCGTAACCGACTAATCTAACGTTGGACAAGCTTAGACACTGATGTGGAGAAAACCATGCTGCTCCGAAACAAAAATTAGATTTCAGATTTTAAATTATATTATGTTAATCTTTTCCGCTGGACAACTCTTCTCATTTTTTTTGCTTGCCATGGAAGCGATACAAATAGCAATGCCTTTATTTATATATTGATTTCCTACGAACTTTTTGTATCATTCTTGGCGAGTAACTCATTTTATTATCAACTGATCTTTTATTTTGTACTTTATTCTGGTCCTTCCATACTTTGGATCTCGGATTTTGCCATCTGGACTTTATGGATTACAACTCAATGCTCACCTTATTCTGTGTTATCCCTTGGATAGTTTTATGGATACATTATATTTTTCTACTCAAATTTCATTGAAGATTTTTTTGCTCAAAACATTTTATATTTTCAGATTTTTCCTAACCAGTAATACGTTACTGAATTTCTCCTATGATATAAAAAGCTTATCTTTAAAAAATCCATGGATTAAGGACAATATCTGTTTATATTCCTTGTTTGAATCTGTGATAAATTAATAAATATTGTAATTTATATATATTTTTTTTTACATCATACATTTTATTTTAAATTCAAATATATCCATTTTTTATGAAATTAAAATACGATGAATAATATTTTCTAGGGAAGGCGATTGAAGTGGTCCCAAATTTCTACGTACCGTCCTAACCTTAGAGATCTATTGGGGCCGAACCTCCTTTAAACTTAAAATATATCCTATGTTCATTAAATGTATATCATATGTATAAAATTATCCGCTGAAGACAATGTAACTGGTTCCGAATCTCTACGTTACCGTCTATGTGCCGAATATTTATGTGCCGTCACATCTAATCGGCCATGGAGACAGAACAAGCTGAAAACTTCAAATACTAATATCAGATTTTGTTTATAAGTCTTATTTTAAAAGTCTACTTGACAAATGTCTGAATTGTTTAGTTGTGAAAGTGTCTAACTGAAAACATTAGGTGTGCGGTTTCGAATCTAACCCCCGAATATATAAAACAAAATTATATGAAATCAGAGAATGATTTTCTTTTAATATATGTAATGGAATTCTAGTAAATGTAGTATGTAAAGTCACTCCATATATCTGTCTACTCCCTCTCTCCCTTTCCCTCTTTATCTCTCTCTATGTACCTAGATCTCTCTCCGCCTCCCTCTCTCTCTTAAGATTTTATATCATATTTACTCTCTCATATATATATATATATATATATATATATATATCATTAATGCAGTAAGACTATGGAACTTTCTCTCTTTGTCAATGTTCTTGTTAATTCTTCGACATGGCGAGCGAGTTTTCTGTTTTCGGTAGTAATTTAAATATTGTGGCTCCGAGTGTTTTTTCATCGCTCATCTCTCAAGCGCTTTCAATCTCTCGACCGTCATTAGGAGGTGGTGTCTTATCTTTAGTATTTAGTTGTTATTTTTCATTGTTGAATACAAATAGGGCGTTAGTGCAAGTGTTAAATGCTATTTTATTAATGTTGGGCTGCATTTCTCTATGTATAGGGCTTCGAGGATGTTATATATATATATATATATATATATATATATATATATATATATATATATATATATATATATATAAGGGAAATATGGGTTAGCTTATTATACGCTTTCGTTGTAAGGAAGTGCTTACAGGAGCATACAGGTATTTCTGTTCCCAGTCCAGACAGCGAATGTGAAAGAAAAAATAATTCTATATTCTAGAATTCGAGAACATATTTAAACAAAAATGTAATAAAAAAATATCTAAATAAAACATTTACAAAATAATAGAAAAGCAAAGATAAGAAGACAAAAATCAGCGAGACAAGGCGAGGGAAAGTGAATTCAAACTCGAGGCTTGCGCATTGAAAGCACCATCCGCTCTCCGGGAGTTAGCCATTGAGACAGGACTTAATGAAATGTACATACGGTTATATTTGCTTGGTGAAAATTTAATGTGCTTCTTGCTAACCAAATTACGCTGTTCCGGCTAGCGTCGAGGGCAAGCCATTTGTTCAGGGATCGTAGATGAAACGGGAGACAGCGAATCATTAAAAACGACGGCCCCTGGGACAACGACCTAGGAATAGGCGGCCAGTCCATTTGCCATGCTCCTGCCTCCTGTGGGAAGCGATTACATTTTGTGAAGGGTCTTTTTCTACTGTTTTTATACCCCCTTTTTTCTCTCTTGTTCTATATTGTAAACACTCTAACCTTTCCTATCGCATGGCTCATTATCATGCACATGTATTAAAACAGCCAGATTTACGTGTAAACACGTATATGTGCACACCTCAATATCTATCTATGGTTTTTGAACTTGAACTGCCTATTATAATAAAACCAAGCGTGCATGTCTTTTATATATATATAGTTGTGATGAAAATATTAGCATGACATTATTTAATTTAAGTATCAGCATACAATCTGAATCTAAGATAAACGAAGCATTTATTTAAACCACTGTGCATTCATGGAAGTGAGTAATGTGCCTAATTGATACCGTCACGACCTATGGAATCGACAATCTTGAGTTCATATCATATCGGATGTAGTGTGCTTATTTATGCATTGACTTTTTTACTATTTTTTTTTAAATACCCGTAAAAAACAATGCGTTTCTTTATTTGCTTAACTATCTACTTTATATTTGATTTATCTTTGATTTTGAGAATATTATTTATAAAATCATCAATATTTTGGAAAGAATAAGGGTTTGAAATTTATCCTGTTATTATTATTCCGAGTATTCTTGATATAGCCATTACACGTACACACACATAGACATAATATATATATATATATATATATATATATATATATATATATATATATATATATATATATATATATAAGTAAGTAACTAAAAGTAAAATTTTAGTAGAAAGAACCTATAGTGAAATGGTAAAAGCTCAATATACGAGATAGAGCAATTATAAAGTTAAATGGACGAAGAGTAATAAACATGCACGAATGTCCAGATTTATTTCAAACTTCAAATGTTCAAAACAGAGTATATATTTAACTTTATATATATATATATATATATATATATATATATATATATATATATATATATATATTAGGTTACTGCACTGAAGATTGCATAAGGATGAAACATCGATGTCTGTAGGTAATTAATAATTAATATTTATTTATAATATATATATATATATATACAGAGAGAGAGAGAGAGAGAGAGAGAGAGAAAAGAGAGTAGTGCAGTATTAGTGCAGTTCCAACGAGAGAAAAGTATATATGTAAAAGAGTCAGGCTACCAAAATTTGTAAAAATTTTTTTCAATATTTATTTATTATTTTGTTATTCTATCATTTGATATAACGCGTTTCAAACGGTGGTCCGCTATCATCAAGTATGTATTTATTTACCTCCTCTCCAGGAGGTTAGGCACAAGGCCAGTTTTATATTACTCCCACAAGTAAGACGTGACCCAAGGTCGGGTCGGGAAAGTGGGGTTGGAAAAGCCAGCGCCCGAAAAAGTGAGCACTTTGGCCATTAAAAATTGCCTGGGCAGTCCCGTCGGCAATCCCCGGTAGGGGCGCCTCAGGCAGTAAGCGATAAACTTACTCCTCTCCAAAGAGGGGAGGCAAAGCCTGGGAGGATGGACCTCCTAGAACTGCACAGGACAAACCTATAGACCGCCGGAATCAAGCCTCGAAGGCCAAGACAATACCGGTCTATAGGGTGTAGTATCCATCGGAACAGATACTACACTTTCATCTTCATCAAAAGGCCAAGAAGCTGCGGCTGTGTATTTAAGGCCTACCCACAATAGGAGTATGTGACACAAGGTCGGAAAGTGGGATTTGAAAAACCAGCGCCTGAGAAAGTGAGCACTCTGGCCATTAAAAATTGCCTGGGCAGCCCCTTCGGCATTCCCCGATTGACGTGCATATGAAAAATCGCAGCTCTAATTAAATTAACCGGAAAACTCTTTGAAATACTTATGTATCAAGCAAAAATAGGGTTGTAAACCAAAAATCAGCAAAAACTATCGAGTAGAATTGTAATAAAAAAATAAAAATCCGTTATATCGTTTAATCGGGTTCGGCCATTGATTCGAGCGAAACACACGAAATTCGGGGAGATGTAACCCAGTCTGTCATATTAACACGTAATAAATCAATGGCAGTAATAAAAATACGATGGAACTGATTTTTATTCTTAATTAAAATACTACGCGATCATTTTTCCTACTTTTTGGTGAGGATACTTATTTAAATCTGCTGCGTAAGTATATAATACTGTTTTTTTTGTAGTATTGATAATTTAATCCGCACGCTTCTATGTGCAAGCACCGGATTTGTTTTCAATTGCATCCATAGATCTAGAGATAGACGCCACAAACACGGTAAAGATTTAACCCCTTCCGCAATTAAATAATTATGATTTTCATAAATTAATGCGTGTCAGGCTATGAACATGTAATTTCTATTACACCATTTCCTGTGTTTCTTTCTGTATATCTTTCTTTACTTTATTTATTTGTTTAACATAGTTCACCCCAAACAAGGCAGGCCGCCACTGTAGACGTAAGGGGCTACTGAGAAAAAGGGTGCAAGTTTTTTTTGGGGGGAGGGGGGTCAACCTAAATTGGGAGCTGCGCAGCGAGATTTCTGTTTGCATTAGTTTTAACTTTCTGCATGTTGGTACCGTCGGGAAAACAGGGAGCAGGGATGGAGTTCCAGAGTTCAGCAGCACGAGGAAAGAAGGTTTTGGAGTAGAAAGCTCTCCGGCATCTGGGGACTTCCACAGTGAATGGATGGAATTTGGCAGATTGTCGGGTTGGTCTACTGAATTTACGTCGTGGGGGGGGGGGGCACCAGAGCAGCAACTTCATCAGAGCACAATCCATTGAAGTACTTGTTAAACATGCACTAGGATGTAATATTGCGGCGATGGGACAAGAGGCTGGAGCTTGGTTGATAGTGAGGGACCTATCAAGTTGGCGACTCTTTTTTGGACCTTGTCTAAGAGGGAGAGATGTGACAACAATACTTGCATGCATGGGCGGATGGTGGCTTTGTAGAGATATACAATAATGTCAGGTGTAGAAAGTTTACTAGCACGGTAGAAGGAGCCCACCTTCTTTGCAACAGCCCTGGTAATGTCTTCAATGTATTTATTCCAATTCATGTTATCTGTGAAAGTTAGGCCGACGAGTTTAAATGATGGACTCTCAGGTAGGATGTTATTTGCCATGGCAATCGATGGTTGAAGATGTGTCTTGTAGTTATTGAAGGAAAGTAGCTTTGTCCTTGCGGCATTAAAAGTTACCATCCATTTTTGACCCCATTCCACTACAGAATGGGGGTAATTTTCTAAAGATTCAGCCATTGTCGCAGCTATGTGCGCGTCGGTTTTGCCTACATGACGAGAGCAGAGCGTGGTGTCGTCAACAAATATTTCTATCTCAGTCTCAATGACACCAGGGAGGTCATTTATGAAAATCAGGAACAGTAGAGGTCCGAGGATGACTCCCTGGGGTACACCAGCATTTATGTCATGTTGCTTAGATGAACGGCCATCGAAGACAACCTGAATCTTTCTTTTGGTTAGGAAGGATTTAATTATATTAGTATTCCTTCTTTAGCTTTCTCTCTCTCCTTCTCGCTCTCTCCTTCTTTCTCTCTCTCTTTTCCTCTCTCTCCTTCTCTCTCTCCTCCCTCTCCCTTTCTCTTTCTCTTTCTCTCTCTTTATCTCTCTCCTTCTCTCTCTCTCCTTCTGTCTCTCCTTCTCTCTCTCTCTTTTTCTCTCTCTCTTTTCTCTTTAATTCCTTCTCTCTCTCCCCCTTCTCTCTCTCCCTTTCTCTCTCTCCCTTTCTCTCTCTCCTTCTCTCTCTCCTTCTCTTACTCTCCTTCTCATTCTTTCTTTCTCCTTCTATCTCCTTCTCTATCTCCTTCTCTCTCCTCCCTCTCTCTTTCTCTCTCTCCTTCTCTCTCTTTCTCTCTCTCCTTCTCTCTCTTCTCTCTCTCTCCTTCTCTCTCTTTTTCTCTTTAATTCCTTCTCTCTCCCCCTTCTCTCTCCCCCTTCTCTCTCTCCTTCTCTCTCTCCTGCTCTTACTCTCCTTCTCATTCTTTCGTTCTCCTTCTCTCTCTCTCCTATCTCTCTTTCTCTCTCTCCTTCTCTCTCCCCTTCTCTGTCCCCCTTCTCTCTTTCCTTCTCTCTCTTTCAAATAAATCTTCCGTTTCCACCCTCTACTCACACTCCCTTTCGTCTATGTTTATATTTGCTTTTTATTCGATTATCGGGTCATTAATATACCATTATCGCCTCCCCTGAGTTTACGGCTTTGGTACACGTATCATGTGTTCTTGGAAAACGAAGCCGAGAGATGATCACGGATAAATAAAATCCAACGTTTAAAGAAGGTGTACAACAAAAAGAGTGCGGCAATGGATATTTGAACTAGAAAATACGAAACAGCGGCGCATTAGGATCGTCTTACCAAGAAAGTAAAAGTATGTGTGATGCAGACATACATACAGCCACGAAGGCAAGGAAGACATGGATCGAATAAACTGTTTGAAAGAGAAGAGAATCTATTTGGTATGAAAACAGCGAGTGGTTGTTTTACAAATGAATAGAAAAAAAAGAGAATGTTTATGATGAGAAGTCCCTAATAAGTTGCATCCCCATGAGGTCAAAGTTAAACACAAGGTCAGTCTTTAATGTAGGGAATATCCAGACCCTTAAAGTGAGGCATTCTGGATTTGGACAAAAAATTAGTTTTCTTAAACCGATGACCGAACATATATTAACATTTCGAACATATAAACAAAAAAAAAACATTATTCACAAATAAGGCACAAGGCCATCAAAAGTGTGAGATCTGTGGGAGAGTTTTCGTCTTCATCTATCTATCCTACTATTAACTAGCCCATTTCGACCTATTATACAAGTATTTTTATTTCAATATGTTTACACTACTTACATTTCAGGAATGGCCACAATACCACATTCACTCCATAGATATATTTTCTTAAAATATCCTCAGTGTTTTCAAATAAATGTTATTTACAAAAGTCTTTATAATTTGTGAACATTAATGTAGAATGATACAATAAAAACACCCTAAAAATTAAAAAAGCACTACATAAATCAGGAAAATGTATGTAAAACACTCTGACCCTCTTCTAAAAAAGACTCCCAGAGTTTTCTGGTTAGTTTAAAAAACAAGCGGTTCGATCTCTAAATGGAAGTGAGACATAAGTGGGAGGAAATAAAAAGGTGTTTAGTTGGGGAGTAAATGGTGTCTTTCAAAGATAATCCTTTCAAGTTAAATACAATTTGGGAATGGGCAAGGTAAAATATAACTTAAGAGTGGCCATTTTGGATGATCTCTTTTAATCAAAAATGTAAAAGATGGAACAAAACTCGCCCATTCGAATTGCTAAGAGATTACATTAACCAGGTTGGAGGTCAAAAGGATCCAGCAACTCGTACGCTATCCTCAGGTAGGGAACACACCACTCGATTCTCTATTGTACGCACACGCTTGCAACTAATACATACATTTGTTGAAACCTATAGAATATTTTCTATTACATCTAACTTTATCCCTAAACTGATGCCTAAAGAACAAATAAGATCCTGCTGAGAAAAAATATCCAATCCTATACAATCTCCTCAGACGTGTCGCTTCACCGCCATTCTAGCTACGACCAGGATCGCGATAAATGCCAGTTTCTTCCTTGTCCAGGACGGGTCGATATTATCATTTATGTACGGAAAATCCAGCAGGATCAACGGCTCGAGATCGATGCGAGGCTTTACCTTGTTAACATATCCCCAGAACAGCCGGTTCCATACAGTTTAAGAAGGCATTGTTAGAACTTTTTTTTCTGAAGCATTTGTACAGTGCAGAAAATCAGGTATTTCTGGCTTGCTTCAACTGAAAAATATCACATTGAAGGGTAACACATTGGCCTGGTCAAAGTGTACCTAGAATTTCCAAGATTCAAAATCTGGCGCTAAACTCCGTTGAGAGTGCGTTTTTAGCTTTTCCTGGAAGTCGCGTGTCTCCATCAAAAAGGTATTGAATTTCCAGTACCCAGCTTATTGTTTAACTACAACCGAGCCATAATCAATTCAATACCCGATTACCCTAACAAGTGGAGCGTAGGCCACTATATGACATTTAAATAGCCTCTTCTAACTAGCACCGTACTCAAATAAGTATTTGATTTGGACAAGAAATCGACATGTTCATACGTCCCGCTCCGGGTGATCGAGACGAATTCCGTCGACAAGATCGCATCTTGCCATCAGGTCAGATAAATTTCTTTCACACCAATGTGACCGTCTAGTTCCTTCGACGTTAACGATATAATGATCAAGAATACCATACCAATCGTCCATTAAAACTACGCGCTTCAGAATCGAAAACGCTATATCTAACCCCTAAATAAAGGAAACTGAGTCGGATAATCCTAAACTCGCACTCGTATATTGCAACATCGGCCTCGATTAGCCTGCTTTCGCTATAGACAATATTCACCGTTGCACACAAGGTGCTTTTCATGAACAAGGAAACACGTCTAATTCATATGCTGCGACAACATTAAAGGCTCCAGTCAGCACCTGGCAATCTATATACGAAACGTCATGTGTCTCATCGATCGCAGCTATATCTACTCCAAATGTGAACATGACAAAAAGACTTCATGCCCCTTGTATTTAAATTAGCCGATCCAAGATGATAATAAAAAACCTACTCATTGTAACGGACTTAAAGTCTTTTGGGGTGAGGTGACCGCAGATACGTTCAAATCTGTCAGTTAGGAGTTTGTATGTTCCTGTCGGTCAGATCCTCTGATATGGAAATGTTAGCTTTAAGGCGCTATGAAATAGAGATGGACATATAAAGGAGCCCTTTTTTCACATATCCGCCACCATTCTCCACATACACTGTGCTACTATATATCTACGGTCGGACGTAAATTGTCAGTAAAGGGTAGTCGGGCAAGTTTCTCATATTGTCAACTTCCAATTCCCGGACATAGTTCAGAAGCTGTAATAGCTTGGGGGTTGTCCTCTACCGCACTTAGAAGGCCACCACTGCGTGTAGCGTGTCTGCCTTCCAAATCTGGTCCCTGGATAGAAAGAGGGTTTCCGGTTTTTAAGCTTTTTGCGATCAAAAGAGGCGCAGGTTTGCATCTTTCCCGCGCCGTCTCTCCCCCCCCCCTCTCTCACTCTTTCTCTCTCTGTATTGAGAGAATGGCAGAGGCTGAAAAGGTAGTAATGGTGTGTGGGGGTATTCTGCAGCTGGATTAGGGTCGCTGTTTAGGTTTCAGAGGTCCGGACAGGAAACTGTCATGTTGACATCGAAAAGGGGTTGGAACTCAGCATTCTACTTTGTCTTCTTTTTATTTTATTTTTTACCTCGGTATCTTCTGCATCGACTGAGCCATAGGCTTTAACTGTCCTCACTTTTTCACTTCTGAACATAGATTCTGAAGAGGAGACCAGATATATTCTCTTCAATGCAGCCATTATTGTTGTGGAAGTCAGCGACTGCGGTTATAATTACTCTTCGGTTAACTCTGTTACTGGGTGTTTGTCCACTGAATATGGGCATGGCGTCCTGGGTTACTGCTAACTCTTTCAGAGACTGCTTTATTGCGCTCCTGGTTCCGGGAAGCAGGGCTTGAGGAAAATATATTTATCTTTTTTTTGCGATTAACAATGTCACAGACCTTTCTTACGTTTCCGTCTTCTATGAAGTAGACACATCGGGACCTGCTGATGATGGACTGGGGAAAGTTTCTATTCGACTGGAATAGCAGCAAGGGGTTTTCTCTAATGTGATCCCCTTGCGGAATACTGTCGCCATACACACCTGCTGTTGGCAGTGCAAGCAATGCGGTCGTCATCATCAACTATCACTGATAAGTTTCAGGTATCGTACCTGAGCAGAGCCCGAATAGAATCAAATATGGTGCGATGAAGCCTCATTTTGATGGTGTAGTCCTCTATCAAGATATTATGGGAAACACGGATAAAGATGATGGCATCTACGTCCATATATTGGCTCATCGCTACACTGAGCTGTCGTATTTCTATGTGGGATGAGACGCGGAGTATGGAGACACTTGTGCATGACCTGCCCACGAACTCATGTTGGAGCCTAAACTGCTTCCACATTATGTTTGACCTGGACAGATTTATTTCTTTTTATTCAAGTACAAAATATGTTTGTATAAATATGATTTTCCAAATATAAAATGCTACTTAGGCATGACTGACAGAGTTTGTGTGTTTAATTATATTACACGGAAAGGTTTGGAATTTTAGTGCAAAAAGAGATAATAATGTAAGGTCCCGGTAGATAGACGCATTGAGACACACCACACACCCTCGTAAGATAGCCAGGCGCAGATTTTTCTATGGGAAGATGAATATCCCAATAAAAAGTTGGTGCTTCTCCAGATTAAGACCCGAGGTAACTTTGACCCCATCGTTAGGGTTTGGGTTTGAGTTAGGATCAGGGTCAGTGTCAGGGTCAGGGTCAGAGTTGTGGTTAAAGTTAGCTATGATCCTAATCCGAAGAAGTACCACATATAATACTGTACATGTAAATATTAAATGGTGGTTGTCTTCTCTGTCGATATATCAACAACCCGTCCCAAGGAAAGAATCAACAGGCCATAGCGTAAACCCCGGCCTATGCAAAAGAGACAGACCTCAAACGAGCTTCGTTGAAGAGTATCTTGTATCATAAATCGTAATTCAAATAATACAAAAAAAAAAACATGAGCTGACCCTTATGTCACCGGGTAGAGAGTCACATGCCCATTGGCCATTTCAGCCTCGTATCGCTTGACCTTTTTACCAAAGACTGACATTCGGATGTCCAGAACATCAATTATTCGTACCAAATAGATTTGATGCGTATATTTAATTATTTATTGAAGCACTTAACATGTTCAGCTGGCATGACCCCCGTTGTTTTATACGTACTGATTGCATGTGTACAATATCCATCATACAAACCTGCAATAACACTCATGCATGTATATATATATATATATATATATATATATATATATATATATATATATATATATATATATTATACGAGTTATTAAACGAATTAATGCAGTTGGTATACGAGAGAGACACACTTTTGTGTTTTTAATGCGAACTGCCCCAAACCAGCAACTGGTTCAAGTTTAATAGCTCATCAGTTAAGTGTGATAGAGCTTTTATATTATTGTAGATGAATAGATTTCACACATATTTAATGATGGGAACAGTAGTCCGAAAATCGAAATACAAATTATCAATCATCATCTCACATGTATATGCGTGTGTATACAAAAGCGATGTGAGCATCATATGTATGCGTGTACAGAAGGTACAAGGAAGAGACAGAGATAGCAGCTGAGATGAACTCGTAAATGAACGATGCAATTAGATAAAGTAGCCGAACGGGGTTAAGCGTTACACTTACTCATGAATCAATCAATTGGAATACATATCTGTGACAAAATTCTTCCGAAAACAATTAATTTTGAATACATTTACGGAGTAGATTAATCTATAAGCTTTTTTTTATTTACCTCATCTCCAGGAGGTTAGACATGAGGTCAAGTTTTGTGGGTTTTGATGAAAGTGTTTCTATGGAACGAACTGGATTCGAACCAGGAACCCCAGAACCTCAGTTCGCGTCGTTAACTACTTAGATTTATATAATTAATGTTATTATTATTATTAATAATAGATTAATATATAAGATACGATATACTAATCGTATACCAAACCGCAACATTACAGAGGTACTTTAAAAATACATGATTTTTTTGTCGTAATAACAAAATGATGATTAATAATATTCAAGCATTTCTGAACACATTGCTTTAAAGAAGCCTTTCACATACAAGTTTAGGTTATATCCATCTTTTTCTCACATCTTGGCTCGTTGGAAACTATGGTTTTTAAAAAACAATGGAATCCAAAGTAAAATTCTCTGTTTTTTATATATTTTTTTAAAATTTAGTTTTCCATTCGTTACGCCTCATTTGACATCTTTATCTTTTAACTATTTTATCAATTCAAATTTAAATTATGTACACGATATTTACACTATACATATAATATATACATCATATATAGATATAATCATATCAAATAATGTATCTGATATTTAAAAGATTGGATCTCTCCATTCTGTTTCACGGGTATTTCTGAATTCTCTAAATTCTTTAATATTTTGCGAGTAGAGCCGATTGAATATACATATAAATTGGTTAATTGAAAATAAAAGGAATTTTCAAAGTTCATTGGGGTCAACTTGCTGAACTTGAGGTTAGATTTTATTAACCGTGATAATTGATAGAAACGGATGTGACGTCACATGGCCCAAATAGAGAGTGAGTGAGAGAAGTAGTCATTGCATTGGATGCACTAGAAGTTTGAACATGTTGTTTTGAAAAATGTCCTGATATGATATGATTAAACAGTGATTGCTGATTGTTCTCTGTCTCTAACCACTGTAATGGCCAGAACGAAGACTAAACCACCTGTCTTCAACAGTTTTGTCTTGATCTAGCCTTTTTTCGAGGTATAAAATAACTTTCTTGCAGGTTAGTTATCCTTAGTCTGGCAGGATCACAGAAAGGGCGCGTACATAGAGCAAGCAGCTAATAAAGGTATGCTTATGAACTTCTATTTATGTATAGCAAAAGGTTTAAACACAACTTAATTCTTTCTTAAAGTTCCATATGATAATTATATTTATAATTGTCTGTGTCTCTGAGATGAAGTGTTTTCTTCATAGATATTAGTGTTCGAACTGACTTCCTCATCTTGGCTGCCGTGCTCACAACGTCTCGGCAGTTCTGCCCTCCGGCCTTCATCAGGTGTCCTGTATCGAACTCGGGAACCGTCTGTCTGGACGCTCGAACTCAATTCCTTTATTATCACTGGGGTACCATGCTCAGATTCCATTTTTTGGGGCTCTTGGACACACTCGTTAATTCTCCGTTCCTTTCAGTTCCGATCGTGGTACCCTCGTGATAATAAAGGGATTGGGTTCGAGAGTCCAGACAAACGGTTCTTGCTTTCGATACAGGGCACCTGATGAAGGCCGGAGGGCAGAACGACCGAAACGTTGTGAGCATGGAAGCCAAGATTTGGAAGTCGGTCCACATACTGAAATACACAATAATTATATCTATGTTTTAATTCGCATTCACTTAGAACAACCAAAACTTTCTCTGTATTTCTGTAATTTTACTATTGTTTTTTGACAACAAGTTTTAAGCATTTATTAAATAGAGTTTTTGTATTATATCTATGTTATCTTTCTTTGTTTATGAATGTTTTTATCCATATTATGATTTTATACGAAAGTTTTAGTTTATTTTCTGTATTTTCATTATTATATTAAGATTTTTATGCTGTGCGTTGTATGTTTCATGCACGAGTTGTTTTGTTTCACAGACTATTTATTTAAGGATAAACTGATCTATTACCTGAATATGTACGTAAGAAACTCTCATGATGTGATGATATATATATATATATATATATATATATATATATGGGAAAATGAAAAAGGAAAACCAAAAAATGGATGTTTTTTATGTGTACATCAACGTTTCGTCTTTATTTATAAGACTTCATCAGGATGATAAAATAGAGAAAAAAAATGTCATGCAAGTACATGTATCTGTACTTGCATGACATTTTTTTCTCTATTTTATCATCCCGATGAAGTCTTATAAATAAAGACGAAACGTTGATGTACACATAAAAAAACATCCATTTTTTGGTTTTCCTTTTTCATTTTCCCATCACGTCGGATTACCTTCATCCTTCTCTTCCCATATATATATATATATATATATATATATATATATATATATATATATATATATATATATATATATATATATGTGTGTGTGTGTGTGTGCGTGTGTGTACATGTATAGATATATGTGGATGTTGGAACATGTAGATATAATTATATTTACAAAACCGAAAGCAAAACTGGTTAAACAAGGTTGTAACAAAGACGATGTTACATGTAACATGCGTAACATGCGTTCATTTCTTTTTACATCTTCAAATGGCCGATATCCCGAGCAACCAGACCTTGAGTAGTAACGTGGGAATATTGATTAAATCAAAGTGTGAAGTGATTTTTTAACATAGTTCACCCCAAACAAGGCAGGCCGCCACTGTAGACGTAAGGGGCTACTGAGAAAAAGGGTAACAGTTTTTTGGGGGAGTTAACCTAAATTGGGAGCTGCGCAGCGAGATGTCTGTTTACATTAGTTTTACATTTTTGCATGTCAGTACCGTCAGCAAAACAGGGATCAGGGAAGGAGTTCTAGCGTCCAGCAGCACGAGGAAATAAGCTTTTGGAGTAGAAAGCTCTTCGGCATCTGGCGACCTCCACAATGAATGGATGGGATTTGGAAGATTGTCTGGTTGGTCTAGTGAATTTACGTCGTGGGGGTACCAGAGCAGCAAGCTCATCAGAGCACAATCCATTGAAGTACTTGTAATACAGGCACAAGGAAGCAATATTGCGGCGATGTGACAGTTACGAACTTACATAACTGTTCTATATAATCACAATGCTTCCAACAATCTACGACACTCTTTTATGCGTTTTATTAGTTAAAGAATAAAATATATTAGTTATTACACTTTTATTTGACGGTAAGTTAAAACATTGTAGATTTGCTTTTCTCTTGTCTTTAAGTATTCCGCTTCGATGAATCTGTCATTTCGTTCTTTAGACCTTTGTGAGTTTCTACTTATTGTGTCTTCAAAAGATGATATTTTCAGATTATGTTTCCGATGCACCAACGCAAGCAATATAAGTACTAGTATGTGCAGACTAATATGCGGTATTGCACGAGTTTGGTAAAATATAGCAGGTTTGCATATGGTTTGAACATTGGATTCACGTTCACATGTGGGTATATTACATCAAAGCAGATCAACGTTAACCTTGGTCAAGATCACATGCATGTCTCTATTAATTCAAACATAAATCCACGTCTACATGTGGATTGATCATAGGTAGGACTATCATAATTTAATCACGTTCAAATAGTGGTGGATCACATGCATATCTCCATCTAGTCAAAACAGACTTATGTTCACATTTTGTGCATTACAGACAGGTCTCCATGTATCCAATGTAGAGTTATGTACACATTTTTGTGTATTACAAGCATATCTCCAGTTAGCCAAAGAAGATCTACCTTCGCATCAGGATAGATCACATATATGTCCTATTTAACTGAAGCAGATCCACGGTTGTAGGCGTGTGGATCATATGACTATTAGCGTTTTGTCAACGTAGATCCACGTTCATATTTCGGGGAAAACTTACATGTCTCCATGTAGACCCACCTTCACATTTTTGGCTGAATGGAGAAATGTATATAATTAAGGGTTGAACGTAATGGGTGAACATTTCAGATTCATGCGAGTAGTATTTTTTGTGTTCATTTATACATAAATAACACTAAACAATCAAACATTTTGAAAATTTTGCAAAATTCAGAAGGTGTTAGCCAATAGTTTTTGGCTATTTTACATTCATGAAAACCCTTTCACAGCCTAAAAATGGTCCTAAATTAAAGTACTATATCAGATTTAACTATTTATATCCATTCATAGCTTTTGAGGATGTTTTAGGCCCTGCAATGTCGCATGAAACCACTTTTTCACCGAAAAATGATGGATTTTGAGTCCCGTGGAGCCCTAACGGCTATTTTTGGCCTGCACCTTCTGAATTTTACGTCCCACCCCTAATATAATCCACCAAAATATGGACCTGGATCTGGTTTAGCTACATGGTGATTGTTATGTGCCGCACTTACATCTAAACGATGATCTGTCTTTAATGGGACACATCTGTGTGATCCACCCATGTGTGAAGGTCGGTCTTCTTTAACAAAATGGCGACATGTATGTTACTTAGCAGAATTTGAACATGAATCTAAATGGAGATATTCCCATGTAATCAAATAAGATTCCAGTTAATATATTACTAGATCAAATATGTATCCTTACTTACTCAAGATATATCTACGTTATATCTATGTGGATACCATACCAAGACATGTCTAGCCAAAGCAGATCCACCTTCACATACAGATGCACTCTCACTTCTTCTTTTAAATATTTATTAAGCTGAAATATAATCGAACTGTTACTAATAAAACATCTCCGATGAACTGGCTACTCTGTCCCCTCGGCGTAAATTTACTAGACCAACTCGACAATCAGCCAAATCCCATCCATTCACTGTGAAGAGCCTGCTACTCTAATAGCTTCTTTGCTCGTATTGCTGGCATCTGGAACTCCTTCCCTGCCCCTGTTTCCCCGACAGTACCGACATGCAGAGGTTTAAAACTAATGTAAACAGACATCTCGCTGCACAGCTCCCAACTTAGAATGACACCCTAAACCTCCTCCCTAATTCTCAGTAGCCCCTTAAGTCTACAGTGGCGGCCTGCCTTGTTTGGGGTGGAATATCATAACAAAATAAAAAAATAAAAACTACACTAAAAACATTTTTTCAACACAACATTGGAGTTATGTCAGTTTAAAAATGAGAAATGATTTTACCAAATACCACACCAAAAGGGTGATTGTTAATCAACCTACTGCAGAGTTGTAGTTCGGCTTTATTTAAGCATATATTTGAAGATTTCTAATGCAAAACGCCATAAATCCTGTTGGTTTAAATTTAGACCTTAAAAAATAAAAGGACGATCATATAAAATCTTGACGTTGATCATAAGCGTATTTTAATTGTAACGCAAAAGATAATTATGCAGGTACCATATCATGTAAAACAATATTTTAGGCGTGCTGAAATCCAACATATTTGATAATCGTAGTTTCGTAATTTTTTAAATCGCGTTGATCGCGTTTTGCATTCGAACCTTTTATTTAATTATAACTAATTATTGCGATTATGAACTTGCCGCTGTGAATGACCGTTGGTCTGTAACACCCGTGCTTTGGACATCAACCTTGTGATATTTTACCATGGATTTAGATCGGGTTAGTTAATATCTAAAGGTCACATACTACGTGGTATCTGAATTTTTCATATTGCCATTGTAGCATTTGACCTTTCGATATCAACCAAAAATATCGACTTTTCCTACATTACTATTCTTAATTGCATTACATGCGACATATGCTAAGCGCTATATTTGCTACACTTATGAGCAAAAGTTTGAAAGTCTGCAATTCACATTATTATACATATATGCATATATATATATATATATATATATATAGGGTGGGCAAAAATAAGGGTCCTATTTTTAAAAATTCATAACTTTTTTATTTATTGATTTAAAAAAAATTTTTTTTTTAGAATAAGTAAAGGACCCCTTCCGAAGCAAGCATGAGCCGTATTAGCCCTAAGGAACGTACCCTCATTTAGAAAACATTATTTTTGCTTAAAAAACTCAAAACAGTGTAAAAAACAATACTTTAGTTTTTGTAAGTTTTAAGAAGTGTTTTTCGGCTAAAATTTGTTTTGTTTATTTCAAAATATCTCGGAAGGGTCAGTCTACACACACATAAAGTTTGGTGAGTTTAACTTTTATTTTGTGGAAGTTATTCAAATTCAAGTTATTCAAATTTAAAGATAGGACCCTTATTTTGGCCCACCCTGATATATGTATATTGTGACACGCATCGTCGTAACAACAATATTGGAAGCTTCAAAGGAGAGATATACGTGTTGCTTTTCAACCTTCTGCCATACATGGAGGTTTATAATCTTAATTTGTTAGTTGCTTTTCAACCTTCTGCCATACATGGAGGTTCAAAATCTTAATTTGTTAGTTGCTTTTCTACTGTACACGCTTTATGTGATCTTGCGAGACTGCGGAACGCTGTCTGCCATTAAGTTATTTCATACCTAGGAAAAAGCATAAGTCCATTGGAAGATAGGGGAGGTTTATTCTGCAGGATCTTTATTCCAAACCACTGAGATGTGGGTGGGGGATACTAAGAGAGGTCGATGATCATTATTTAGTCATATCTTAGAGCATTTGAAAATAACCAAACTGACGACTTTCATTGGGCCATGTGACGTTACATTTTTTTTTCTATCAATTCCTACAACCAAGTCTAGCAAACTTTGATGTCACCAAGTTGACCCCGGCTGAACTTGCATTTCCTGTTATTTACAACTAACCAATTAATATACAAGAATGTCAACTCGCTCAATATTACATATAGGAATGTGTTGAACTGAGTAATATTTTTAGATCTAACTTGTTTTAATTGAATGAGTTTTTTGAATAACGTTATATCACTGGAAATTTTTTTATGATCTGCTACAAGGTCGGTTGTAAAATATTTGATAGCCTTGTAGCAGACTAGTAATTTCTGAGTAATTAAAACGATTTCATCCCATGAGTTGAGGAATGAACATATGGTTTTTAAGTGAACGACACATCAGCAGAGAACATTCCGAAAAACGCTAGACCATACAAATATGGAAATACGGCACGCAAGGCAATATCCTGTAATTTATGAAAGGCCAGATTCAGTGTAATTCGCAACCCATCGTATATCAGTCTTTTACGTACACTGTATTTACCTTCTTTATCTGGCCTTGAAGACATCTTGTCCATATTTACTTACCGCCCTCCTCGTGAGAGCAAAATAAAACACAAGGTCAGGTTTATGATGTGGGGAATATCTACCTCACAAAAATGTCACTCTGTTTTAATTGCCTCTATAAGAATACCCCTTCACTGAAATTGGACAGAAAAGACAAAGAGCAGTATCAGAACATATACTACCCTTTGCTCCTAGCCAAAAGTTCAAGGAAGACGTATTTTTATGTTGTCGTCAATAAGACATTATTTTCCATGTGTACAAATAGAATAAATCAAGTATTTTATTTTTATAAATCTACTAGCAGAACTACCCGGCGTTACCTGGGGCAAAAGAGTAGCATATTTCTATTAAAACGTATATCTCTTTACCCCTCTCTATCGTTCTCTCTTTCCCCTTCCCTATTTTATCCCCCCCCCACCAACATTTTCTCCTCCATTCAGCCCATTCTGCTCCCTGGACATACACACTGACGTACACACAGACAACTCTTCTGTATTTCGATTTTTTTGTATAATAAGGAAAGAAACTCATTGTTTAAAAAATCAGAGTTACTCC
The DNA here is from genome assembly GCA_963556195.1 of Sepiola atlantica. Classification (NCBI taxonomy): domain Eukaryota; kingdom Metazoa; phylum Mollusca; class Cephalopoda; order Sepiida; family Sepiolidae; genus Sepiola; species Sepiola atlantica. Next base: position 17,222,496 of record OY744518.1, read on the forward strand.
ACTTTAGTACATGAAAATGCCTGGAAAACCGACACCCCCTGACATTTTGTGCCGGTTTAGGGTCAAAGAATGAATGTATTTGTTTTTAAATGTTGGATATTATTCATTTATGGCAATGCTGATCAAGAATACAAAAACTTTGTGGGTGTTTTTACTGTAGTTTTGGAGTTTTAGACGGGCATACAAAGACACAGAGACACAGACAACTGCTCTTTATATATTAGATGTTTCGTTTATTTCTTCAGTAATGGTAAAACTGGACATATAACTAAGTATTGTAACGCGATAGTTAAGTGCCTGTGGGCGATTGTTGCATAGGGTGTGTCCATTAAAAAGGGCTGATGGACTTTGGTGGAGGTATGCATTCCACTGAGTGCAACTCATGATCTTCTTATTTCCTTCTTTTTATTTCGTTGCATTAGCATTACTTTATTGTCCTCCATGTATAACTCGATTTCCAACATTTACACCGTATGTCTTTAGATTTCTGATGCGAGCATCAGTAATTTCCATTATTTGGCATATTCGGACTACTGTGCTCATCTTGGTCGTTATATTCTCAACTTTTTGACCGATTCAACCTCCTACCTTCTTCAATTGTATCTCTTATAATTCGGAAGCACTACGTTCTAATGATACACATCTAGACAAGATTAGTTTTACGGCTCCCAAAATTATAGTAGAATTGTTAATATGGACCATAGATGTTCCGGTTGAAAGCGTTGGTTCACCATCAGTTTAAAGTGGTAATCTTCTGGAGGTTGGACGTTCAATTCTTATTTAAGGCGAGAAAAGACGAAAAACGTAAATTAACACTTCTATCCAGTCATTGCTGACGAATAAATTCTATCTCCGTGGATTAAATAAAGTCTTCGGTTCGAAATTCCGTATAAGTTCTCGGCATATCTCAATTTCGAAAAGCTTCTTCTGAAAAAGGTCGGGTGTTACATTGGCTGTTAATATATAAACCAAGATGAGAATAATATACCGAATATTATACACACATTTCCCTTATTTCTCTATAACAAAAGCAGACCACTTTCTCTATTATTGTATCCCTCTTTCTCTGTGTATGTATCTCTCTCTCTTTCTCTCTCTCTCGATCTAGCACCATCTCTCTATATATCTTCCTCTCTTTCTACCTTTCATACTGTCTATTACTCCCATCTTTTTTCTGTAATATTCCTTAATCAATATTCTGTTTTATATTTCTCTTTCTCTCTTTCCCTATTTCTCGTTCTTTTTCTTTTTTTCTTTTTTTTCTCTCTTTTTTATATTCGTTTTTCTTCGTGACTGTATCGCTTTATTCATTTATTTTCTCTTTCCGGGTTTTCGTTATCAGTATTTCTTTATACATTTATCATTTTCCTTTATATTTTCTAGCAGGACTACTCGGGGTTTCCCGGAGGAATGGTGTAACATATCTCAATAAAAACTACTATCTCTCTACCTCTCTGTATCCGTCTCTCTACTTTTCCCTCGTTCCTTCTACCCCCATTTTCTACCCTTCTATTTTCTTCCGCCAAACCTATTCCTCTATGGATATACACGCACACTCTTTTTTATAGTTTTTGAGGAATCAGTAGACATTTTTTTCTAAATTGGTACATAAAATGGCTGACGAAGTGAGACCATCTCTGACGAAACCATTGCCGAGTTGACCCCCCCAACAATAAATATTTTATTTTAGTTTTAAATATTATTAACCCAGGGCAACGCCGATTAAGAATATACCAACTTTGTGGCTGTTAGTTTTTTTAGTTTTTTTAACTTTTAGCTGACATACACACATACACAAACAAACTACTGCCCTTTAAATAATAGATTAGCAGGGCTACCTGGCGTGTGCTGCGGACAAAAGAAACAAAATAGTAGTTAAATAGCATGTATAACATCTTTATATTAAAACTTCTATTTCTCCTCCCCTCTCTCGCTCTAGCCGTCTCTTTATCTCTCTCTCTCTTTTTCTCCTAATTTTTTCGCCCATATCGCAAACCACCCAGCCCATTATGTAAAAATAATAGTAATGTAATTCATTTACCGGATCTATCCATTTTATATGTAATACTGTAATCTTACATTAATTGCTCCTGGACAACGTTGAGTATAACAAAACAATGTATTTATTTTTCTTTTCCTCTGTTCTTCCCCTTACTCTCATTCTCTCTTTCTCTCTCTCTCTCTCTCTCTCTCTCTCTCTCTATATATATATATGTATATATATACATATATATATATATATATATATATATATATATACATATATATATGTATATATATACATATATATATATATATATATATATATATATATGTATACATATACATATATATATATATATATATATATATATATATATATATATCTTTCCACCTGTTCTTCTTTATTTCTTTATTAATTTATATTCACCCAGTACTTCTTTCTGTCTGTCCTTTTCTGTTTTTCCTTGTCTTTTCCGCTGTTCTCTCTCTCTCTTTCTCTCTCTCTCTTTCTCTCTCTCTCTTTCTCTTTCTCTCTCTTTCTTTCTCTCACTCTACGAATCTCTCTCTCACTATCTTTCCACTTCTACTATTGTCTCTTGCTCTTCTTCTTTCCTCCATATACATTTTAGCCCGCTCGTCAGCGCGTATCTCATGCTGATTATCTCTGAGCCATGAAAAAATAATGTGACACGAGTCAGATGGAATTGAATGAAATCCAAGTCCGATGTGACAACAGAAAGGTCAAAAAGCTCGAAATGATGCGCTTAACGAGGGGCGGGGTGTTTAGTCAGCGATCGAAGAAACGCCAGTTGTTGGCATTGGAGGCCACGTGATTCACGTTCTTATACCCAGCGGAAGTGAAAGCAAACAGGAACCGGAAAAAGGATCCATGAAATTACTGCCTCGTTCATGTCTGTAATGAGAGTTATTTACTGAGGGGAATAATTTCAGCCGATGACAAGGTTAAAAGAAAGAGAAGGGGGGAAAGGGGGAACATAAAGAGAAAGAGAAGTGAAGAAAGAATGACAGAAGAAATGAGAACCTAATGGAGAGAAACTAGCAAAGATAGAAAAAAAAAGAGAGACGGGGAAATAAGCATGAATTGAGAAAGCAAGAAAGAGATAGAAAAAACAAATAGAGAAAACTAAAGAGAATAAATGTTTAGCGAAATATAAACTGAGAAAGAGAGACAAAAGAAAGACTATGAGGAGAGAGGAATATAAATTGATAAATAAATCAAGAGAAATAAAGACAAAGAACTGATAATGAGAATAAAAAGGTTTTAAAATATAGAGAGGGGGAGGGGATAAGGATAGAGCAAAGAGAAAAAGAGAAAACAAAAAAAGAAGAAAAGATGAACATATATATATATATATATATATATATATATAAAATAAAATATAATAACACGAAATTACATAATCATCGATGCAATAATTTATTTCAACATTGTGGTATTTTCAAGCATCCGATCCAGACGATTACATTTTTGAAACTTTTCAAAAATGTAATCGTCTGGATCGGATGCTTGAAAATACCACAATGTTGAAATAAATTATTGCATCGATGATTATGTAATTTTGTGTTATTATATTTTATTTTATTCTTGCTCTGTTTATTACATTGATCTCTCACACCCAGATTTCTTTCTGGAATTATTTCATTATAACACAATATATATATATATATATATATATATATATATATATATATATATATATATATATATATATATATCGTCATCAACATGCAGACTGTTTTGAGTATCACAGCTTATTAGTGTGGCTAGATCAGCTAGTACCTCAAGCCGGAATTGAAACTAAACCGTCGAGCTGACAGTCGACGCTCTAACCATGCGCTATCATACGACACTGACTGAATGTAAGTGATATCTCAATGTAAACATTGTCAAGTGCCTAGAGATTGAATTCGTTTTACCCAATGAGCTATTCCTAAAAGCTAATGTCAGTTGGTGATATCCTTACAAATAAGCTCTACCTAAGAAGGGGGGCTTTATATAGTCATCCGAATGCACACTGTTTCGCTGTATCACAGCTCTTCAGTGTGATACAAAAAGACAAAACAGAGTTAGATGTTAAAAGAGAAAAATGAATGAACGAGAATAAGAAATCAAAAGAAAGAAAACATATATTCTATAGCTGTATTTTCGGTTCGGAATCATTTTTTTGTACAGAGACCGAGCTTCTAGAAGATTACTATGCGCCAAACCATATACGAATCATTAATATTGATCAGTATTTATTTTTACTTATTATTATTATTATTATTATTATTATTATTATTATTATTATTATTATTATTATTATTATTATAATTATTATTATTATTACTATTTGCACTCACTAGGAGTTCTCACACAAGTCCTCGTCAGTGATTGCTCACTGATAATAATCGGTCGTTTTCCCCGGAGTTTGAGTGACAATAAGTCTCCAAAGATTTCCAGTACTCTCCACCTCTTTTCGATAACCATTGCAAATGACATTGTTTGGTCTCAGTGATTCCTTAGATTCAAATTTATTCTAGTCAATTTTCCAGGTGTCTTTACTGTTCCTAGTGCTCCTACAATTATTGGTATCATATTGACTTTCTTCCTGCTTCATATCCTTTTCAATTCTCCGGCACGTTCTGTGTATTTACCGCGTTTAACATCTACTTGATCTTCACTCTGATGTCTGCTGGAACAGCAAAATCTACAACTTGGCAAGATTTGTCCTTTTTTGATAATTATTATGAGATCCAGTCTCCTTGCTTGTATGAATGTATCTGTTTGCTCCTCCATATCCCAGAGGAGTTTGTGATTTTCCTTTTCCAGTACTGTCTCTGTTTTATGTATGTACCATTTGTCTGCCTGTTCGAAATGCATTCGTTTGCATAGTTCCTTATGTACTGCTTTCCCCACGCAGTCGTGTCTATTCTTGTATCTTTGGGAGCTTGTTTGCTACATTCACTTATTATGTGATTTACTGATTCCTCTCTTTGCCCACACAGACTTCATTTACAGCTTTTCATGTGTTTTATCTATTTTGTCTTTAATGTAGTTAGTCTTAATCGCATTGTCCTGTGCAGCTGTCAGTAGTCATTCCGTTTCTCTGTTCAAGTTTCATTTTCTTAGCCATGCCTAGGATTGTTGGTTGGTCTCATCTCTTGTAATTCTTATTAAACTTCCATGTAGCTGTTTTTCTTCTCACTTTTCTTTTCTTGTCGTTTTGTCTCTGGTGTTGGTGCTCCCCAAGTTGTTCATTGGGACGATCCTCTTGCTGCGGTGATCAGCCTTTCTATACTCTGGATTATGTATTTCTCCAGCTCTTTTTTGTGTCTTCCACACAGTCTTCTATACTTACCAGTCCTCTTCCCCCTTCGTTTCTTTTCACGTAGAGTCTGTCTTTATCGGCTTTTTGTGTAGTGCGTTGTGTATGGTCATTAATTTTCTAGTGTTCTGGTCAAGGTACCTGAGTTATTCTTTATTCCAGCCTATGAATGGTCCAGAGTATCTTATTAGTGATACTGCTCAGGTGTTTATTCCTTTTACTTTTTTACTAGATTTCTGCTATATAATTTCGTTTCCAAGAGTATTTTTGTTTTTCTCGTGTATTCTTTTCCAATCTTCTCTTTCATTTCTGTAGACTTGATGGTGTCTCCTTCCAGAACTCCTAAATAGTTATAGCTCTCCTGTTCGTCTAGCGCCCTCCTTTCATCTTCATAGGGCAGATCCATGCCCTTTATTGCCTCCGGTTTTCCCCTTTACATCTGAAGCAGTGTACACTTCTCCATTCCAAATTCCATTTGAATTTCCTTGCAGAAGATTCTGGTCGTATTTATAAGCTTTTCCATTTTCTTTTTGCTTTTTGCAAATAGCTTCAGATCGTGCATGCAAATGATGTAATTTATTTTTTGTTCTGTGAACTTGTATCCGGCATCACATTTCCTGAGTATATAGTTTAGTTGCATCATGGCTATGATAAATAGTAGTAGTGATAGGGATTCTCCTTGGACATTATTATTATCATGATAATAATAATAATGATAATAATAATAATAATAATAATTATTATTATTATTATTATTATTACTATTATTATTATTATTATTATTATTATTATTATTATTATTATTATTATTATTATTATTATATTATTATTATTATTATTATTATTATTACTATCATTATTATTATTATTATTATTATTATTATTTCCGCTGTTTTAACCCTTAACTTTGAAATTCTCCACCAACAGTGCACTTTGCCCACGTCTTTAAAAGATGTTCGTTCTTAAACTTAGCATCAAAATAGTTTTGAAAACATATTTCAAAATGCTGCTACTAATACCCTTGATTACGACCAATTTAATGGATGTGCAGATATATTAGACTTTCAAAGGAGCGAAGAAGGTGGAACCACAACCCCAAATCGTTCTAGTCTTTCTCAGAACGACATTGTACTAAATACTATCTCTTTGCGTGGTAAGCCAACATTCCTTGTCATCCCTATCGACAAGTTAATTTTAAAAAATAAAAGTCTATGTATAAACAAAAATTCTTAGTCTTTTGAATTTCTGTTTTCGATCGATCGTTGCCTAGGGGCTTTCTCTCTGTCTGCTAGTCAGTTCTTTTATTGAGAATTTTCACTTGAGACGAGTTTGTGATTCGCGAACCAATCAAAAATCTTGTTGCATCTTCTGCTCTCCTACGATTGGACCATCATTGAGAACCTTTGTTTCACCCAAAATGGTGGATCCTAAAAGCTAAGCCAAAACATGTAGGCTGGGTCTTATTATTTCACGAATAATAGTACACCTTACTATTTATGTTGACAAGTAAGTATATTTATCAAATATACCTTGTGAGATCCTTAACCTTTCAAATCGTAAACACAATTTGGTTGTATCACCCCGTGGGAAAAGAATCTATCTTCAAATTATCGAAAGAAGGGTCAGTAAAACTTATACTAAGTGTTGTGAAGTTGTCCCACAGTAAATAATAAATAAAGGAAGTCAAGTCGAGGGTTGGTTTAACAAGTGTATTAACAAAGTAAGAAACTGACTAGCTCTTGGCTAGACAGTTACAAGACTGTGCTTTGTCCTCTGTGTCTCTGGTGACTCGCACTATTTATAGTGACAACCGGTGTAGTTTCTCCTGTGTAAGAACGGCCGGTGTAACACTAAGTATAATACTTAGTTTTATTGTTATATTTTTAAGGAAGGGGGTCTTACATCACTTTTTTAAATTGAGAGTGGAAAACGTAATGTGAATGTATTTTCGGCAACCCCGTAACTTTCGTTTCGCCTACTTTGCCCCTCAGTTCTCATTTACCATAATCGATGTTGATGACAAAGGGGGAAAACACGCTGTCTACTCGGTCGGTAGTTTTGTGTGAGCAGTAACTGGAGATGACTTGAGTAGGTCTGTTTCTTATTTCTTTTTGCTATATCACTAATACGGGTGCTGAAGGTAAACTTGTTTTACCTAGGTTGGCGTTATCCGCCTGATAGTTAAGGACCCGAACCTTGGAATCACTCCTAATTACGCTGTAATATCTGCAGATTTATAATACCAGGGTTGCTGTATTACCATTTAGTGAATGGAGTCTGGACCATGCGATGGGGCCTCTAGATGCCATATTAGTGGAACTGCTACGGGTTTTCTTTCTTCAATGGTCAACATCTCTCTTCTTTACTCATACTTTATCTGTGTCATGCTCTAAAAACCTCTGCTGACTTCTTCCAAATGTTATCATCTTAACATAACAAGTTTCAATACACAACATACACGTAAACTCAAAATCCCAACTTCCAACGTAGACCCCCACTACTAGGTATCCCTTTCCAAGATCAGGGATCTACGTTGCAACCTTCCACGTTGTACGAAACTGACATTGGCCTGTGACATTGGCCTGTCTGTTTCTGTAAATGATTTCACGATTAGATGTTATTTAAACATGACATCAAGACCTAAGCCTGAAAATCGTCATGGAGATGGAATATGTGCCTATATTTAGGATGCCTTTCCAAAGAAGATCCTAAATTGGCCTATATGCGCTTCCGAGTAGCACTTACACACATCACCAGATTCATATTAACCCTCTATCGTCCCCAAAATGACGGAGTTACTCCCTTTCACAGTATCTCTGAGAAAATTGCTCATCCCTCTGGCAACATTCACGTCAGTAAAGATTTCAATGTTTACAATGTTGAATAGCTACTTCACTCAAAAAAGACAGATAATGAAGGAAGGTTTCGTCACGATTTCCCCCTTGCTTATGATCTAACACATATTGTTGACAAACCTACTTATGTACGCGATGCTAACGGTCAATTTGCAAGTCTTTTTGATCTTTTTCTGACAACTTGTCCTGAACTGTGCTCATCCACCGTTCTGTGTCCGCTGAGATTTTCCAATCACTCAGTTGTCTCAATTAAGATAAAAAAATGCAATAAGACCTCTGGTGTCCCTCTCCATCGCACAGTGTATCGATACTCAAGGGCTGACTGGGACAGCCTCAGATTATCCATATAAGAAATACCCCTGCATTCTATGTTTGAAAAGAATGTGTTCTGTATCGCATCCGACTTAATTGATTGGTTAACCGTTGGTATAAAGAGATTCATACCCTCCAAGAAATTCCAACAGAAACCAAACGACCAACCATGATACACCCAAGAATGTGCAGCCGCCATTGCTAAAACAAACCAGTATTTCAATTGCATTCAACGAAATAGATGTTCTGAAACCAAATCCGCCTTTAGAACTGCCAGCACCTACTGTAAAAGAGTTATAGAAAACTTTGGAGAGTCTTTTTAATTTCGGCAAATGATTAATGGCTAAAACAAGACAGATGATGAAGGTGGTTTAGTCACGAGTTCCTCCTTACTTATGATCTAACACAGATTGTTGAGAAACCTACTCGCGTACGCGATGCTAACAGTCAATTTGTAAGTCTTGATCTTTTTCTGACAACTTGTCCTGTTAATCCACCGTTCCGTCTCCGCTGGGATCTTCCGATTACTCAGTTGTCTCAATTAAGATACAAAACAAAGTACATCAAACATCTTGTTTCCCTCATCATAGCACAGTGCACCGACACACGATGGCTAACTAGGACAGCTTCATATTGTCGATATAAGAAATACCATTAATAGGATTTAAATTAAAATATATCGGATATATTTGAAGTTTTAAAGGAGGTTTAGACTTCATATCCCTCTTTAGTCGTACACTTAGAGATGCCAAAACACTTTTATGTTTGACCCGGTAGATTTTACATAAGAATAAACTTTTTGATTTTATGTAGATTCTCTTACCTTTATTTCTATAAGGCAAACACAAACGCATATGGACACACATGCATGCGGTTTTATATATATATATATATATATTACAGATTTGAAAACACTTCCATTGTTTTCCCCAGTACCTTTTACAAAAGAATACACTATTTGATTTTATGTAGATTTTCTAACCTCTCTTTCTATAGGGAAAACACGAACATTACGCATATAGACACACATACACACATACATTAGGTTATATATATATATATATATATATATATATATATATATATCTATTAGAGATGTGAAAACACTTCCATTGTCTTCCCCAGTAGATTTTACATAAGAATAAACTTTTTGATTTCATGTAGATTCTATAACCTCTATTTTTATAAAGCAAACATGAACATTACGCATATAGACACATATACACACACATACATTGAGTTATATATATATGTTAGAGATGCGAAAACACTTCCATGTATAAGATAAAACCGAGTTTGGCCCAAACATCCTAAAACTTCAGTTAGAATTGAAAGTGATGTAGCTTAACCTTAGGAAGAAGATCCGGTGAATTATAATACAATTTGAATAGTTGTTTACATAGAGATGTTACTTATTTTACTTAATTGCATACCCCTCAACGGGTCTGTGCACACTCTCTGGATACGCAGTACATCCATATTGTCGGGAGCTGTGCTGATATTTCCACCGTTAGCAAAAGAAGATCTACATCGCTGAGGATTTTCAGTTCAGCGCTTTGAAGGCCTGCCATAAGTTATATTAGCCGGAAGTTCTTGCTTAAATACTCGGTATACATTATTTCAGACCCTTTTCTGACGACGTGACCGAACCATTCTTCTTTTCGTGATACTAATAGGGATTGCATATGACCGCAAAGGTGCTTGAGGGCGCAAGAAAACAATTTGAGGTCTCCCCATCAACCTTCATTTAAGAAATCGATCTAAGAGAAAGAGAAGATATGATGTAAAGTACTTCACAAAAAAAACGATAAAGTGTAACCATTTCAATAATAACAGCAACGTCAAGAAGGACATTGACGACAATAAGCATACAGAAATAAGCAATGGAATGAGTTGTGCTATTTAAAAACCGATAATGAATATATAATTACACTCTCATTCAAAAAGTAAAAATTAAAATTGTGATAGTCTTCGAAAAATTGGTAAAAAATGTTATTGAAACTATAGAATACTATAAAAATAATAACAATAAAATCAACTAAAAAGATTAATGTTAATGATTATAAAAAGTAAAAATTCGAATTGTGAAAAAAAACTATAATATATATAATTATTTCCCACATTATAAGGACATTAAAAAAGAAAATAACTACATAAAAGTCAGTAAAAAAAGTAAACACAATATACGGAATACAGCTAACATAGGGAATAGTAATTTTGTCACATTTTCTGAGTCATTAGATTATCAGTTATGGTCTAATAAGAATGCGCTGAGCATGGCCATATCGGATATTAGAAAACATGTTGGCGGACGATACGCTTAATTGGTCGTGTCAATTACCCAAACGTAATGTGCTTTATTAGGCCATAAATACGATCTGTAAAAACGAGGGAAAATATCACTCGGTCAGACGCAATCAAATTAAATCGCATAAAGTTATTACAGCGACACTTTTAATAGCAAATTTAATGATTAACGTGAACTTGCGTTGTTTTCATACAAATACGCTTAGAGAGGAAAAGAATGAAATCCTATAGGCATACAATTTAAGAGAAATCGAAGGATAATGGGACGATGATTAATTTACTGATCGACAATTAACCTCGTCTTTAGAGACATTCGTTAACCCGTTTGTTGCAAAATGTGTGATCATTATGCCGCTGTAATTCCGCATTGAACGTATGATATGTCAACTTGTCTGAACTAAATTTCGTTTTTTTCTTTTGTGATATACTGGGTGGCCCTGAAAAAAGTGAAAGAAATAAATGTCCGTTAGAGATTGGAGGATCGATGCGTGAAGTCAGACAGACGTTCAATGACACGGGTACGTCTGCAGGTGTAAGAAGATGCAGGCGTGAGAAAAGGCAGTTTGATTGTGATTCGCGACCACTCGATCAAAGAGAACACGGTTGCCAATAAGACAATTCTTAGTTTGGTATTACGTCCAGAAAAATTGTTTTCAAGACAAATATTTTCACTACCCCGTTTTATATTATGACGAGAAAATCCTTTCCAACCAGATGGCCACAAAGATCACAAACTACGAAAGAACTTTTGATTTCGAACTTGTCGGGCAATGAATACAGAAACTGAATCTCTTTGATAAAGCTATGGTAAATGCCTTCTTATTTTGTAAGAAACCTTTCAGAAAGTTGAGCCACATTTATTTACACAAGCAAACATAAGATAAACATAAGTAAATTATGTGACGGACAAATAAATTGTCTACGTAACCTAGTGAGGAACCGAGCGAGACATATCTAATTTACGGTATCTGTCCGACTTCTATTTGTTTCTATGGACTGTGTATGTGTCAAACCTTCATGGTATTGGCAGCGGAAGATGCATAAGAATTATATAAGAAAACAAATAATGTATCAATTGTTATAAACAAAGAAAGAAAACGTCTCGTTATGGAAATAAAGTGAAGGGTTTCTTTCTGAATCTATTTCTTGAATATTAATTAACAAAACGGAAAAAAGAAAGAAAACATCTCGTTATGGAAATAGAGCGGAACATTTTCTTACGAATCACATTCAGACTGTGGGGTTGTCTGATTTGATATTTACTTTCCCCTTTTCCCCTAAACACTTCAAATGATTTCGTCTGAAATCCATAAACAGCAAAAACAACGTTTATACTCTAAAAGTATGGGCATTAAAAAATAAGAAAAGATGTGTTAACATGGGGGTTCAGGGATGGGAGTACACAGGGGTTAGTCATTCGTCGCTAAATGCACCAGTTAACTAAAACATATAATGACAGATTTTAACTTCGCAGAAAGAAATAATAAAGTATCTGTCTGTGTGTGTATGTGTCTCTGTCTTTCTGTCTGTCTCTCTCTCTCTCTCTCTCTCTCCTCTTTCTCTATCTCCCCGTCTCTCTGTTTATCCTTAATAGGACGATCATATTATCTTAATCGCTGACAAGTTACCTCTCTAACTTAAATAACTAACTCAAAATAACATTTTTACTAAATCATATATTTCGTGTATGTGTTGCATTACCCGTTCTTTCAGGGTACCCGTTAAGGTCCAACAAGAATGACAAAGAACAGAACGTATATGAAAAAACTTTGGTTTTCTTTATTTGCCATCACCGGATGGTTTACGCCGGCTACGCACACATATTAAACAATCTTTTGACATACTTTTGTCTCATGAAAGTCTTTTTCTTGCTGAGGTCACAGACTTGGTTTACGCTAGAAACTCGTTAGTATATACATTCGATTGGAAAGCAATTTGCTCTGCATTGTCAATCCGAGCGTGAACTGAAGCAATTGTTCTACAAGCGCTTTGGTGAAGTACAAGTCAGGGGATTCCTTCATTCCGCATTTTTAGTCAGCGGACACAAAACTCGCATTCTTCCGGTACATCGATAGTCCGATCACCAAGCGTTTCGGCTCTTTGCGTTTGTGAAACCGTCGTTGTTCAAGTTCCTTTTGCACTGCCGAACCTTTTCCTTTTTAACAGTTATCAAGTCGTCTTTATTTCTTTCTCGACGTCCCACCCACAATGGACTCGTCCACGATTCATTTTTGCCACTCTTCATTATCTTACATATGCACAACGTACAAATACACGTCAAAAACGAGTATATGCTTGACTATTATATTTTCCCGATCCTAAACATTTGTATTACAGGATTTAAAAGATTTTAGCATTGGAATTGATGTACACATTTTTAACGTGTGGTTGCCCTTTTTGTACGTGATGCAGCTACAAGATATCCCAAATCTTATATGAGAGTTATGGCTTTTAATATTTCTTTTATTCCTCAGTAATAAATAGATAGACATACATTTATGCTTAGATGTGTAGAATATATATATTACACCAAGTAATAACTAAATCTAATATGAATAAAAAATGCATCAAATATCAGAGAATATCTTAGCGTCGTTTACTCCATGTAAATATTTTGTTCATGTAAATATCTTGCTTATGTTAATATTTTGTTTATATCACTATTTTGCTTATCTCAATATTTTGTTCATGTAAATATCTTGCTTATGTTATATTTTGTTTATATCACTATTTTGCTTATCTCGATATTTTGTTCATGTAAGTGTTACAATACTGTAGGGCCCCATTATGCAAGGCACAGTAGGTTTACTAGTATCAAATAGCTAATTTTGTTATTGAAAAATAGGTTTTGTTTCTGGACTCAGAAGTGAGTTCAGAGAAGTGTTTGATCCAATAATAGTCATAATAAATTCAGACACCTGACGTGACCTTTGAGTCAGAGATCAGAGTGAGTCATTTTTGTCCCCATATCGTGCGTGGGAATGATGATTACGTCACCACGTAAAACAAAAACTTAGCTTTTTAGAATCAGTCTGAGCTTAGAGGCGATACCGTTCAGACCGGGTGCGAGCATGTAGCCGGCAAACTGGTAAGGCCCCGTTCTGGGAGGGCAGAAGATATCCCAAAAGGAAAGAAGATAGCCTGAGTATGAGAGAGTCGAGACCGGAATCCCCCTGACAGCAAACGAACCAAGAGATAAGAAAATTGTGTGAGAATAAAGAAACTTGTGTGAAATTTCCCTTCAAGAAAATTCGTGTCTCGTGTGTTCATTCTGTCTGAGACAGACCTCTTCCTTCGATCAAGACGACACAGCCAGCGAAGACTAGACGAATCACAGGCCAAAGAAGAGAACAGAAGATAAGGTAAACCTTGAGATTTATTTGAGAACTTTTTAGAGACTTTAAGATACGTATAAATGACGTGAAGATTTAAGACTGTGGTTACAAAATGATATGAGTAGACATGTAGCGTGTATCGTAACATATGGGTTAATTTGGTAGCCGTGACCTGCCGTTTCCAACATGAAACGGTTCGATATCGATCTGGTGCTGTCATGAACTACGAACACATCGTGTGGTCCAAATGGATAGAAAAAGGAAGAGAAAAAAAAAGGACGAGACACGGAGGGGAAAATTGTTGAGATACACAAAAGAGAGACACATCTAGTTAATTATTAAAAGACACAGAAAAAAAGAAAAGAAAAAAGAAAAGAAAAAAAAACACATTTTGTTAAAAAAAGAAAAAAAAAGAAGAACGCACACATACACAGCCCATTATTAAATTACGCAGAAAGAGAAAAAGACACATTTTGTTAATTGTTAAGATTCAAAAAAAAAGAAAGAAAAAAAGAAAGACACATTTTGTTAAAAAAAGAAAAAAATAACGCACGCACACACACACACGCGCAAAAACAATTGTTAAGACTTTGTAGGAAAAGAACATTCTAGTTAGAAAGAAAAGGACGATTTGCCGTAATTATGTTTTTTTTTGTGTTGTGTTTTAAGAATTTGTTGCTGTAATTTTTTTCTGGTTTGTGTTGGTGGGGGACAAAGGTGAAAGCAATAACGGGCGAAAAAAAGAAAAAAAAAAACGAGGGAAGTATGTAATCAAAAGAGAGAGAAAGAGAGGAAGAATGGAAATGTTAAAAAGGGTGGATGTGCTGAAATGACATGTGCACGCGAGGACAGAATATGCGTATTTAGAAAAAAGAAAGAAAGAATGTATTAGAAAGAGAGAGACAGAGACAAAAAGAGTATAGAAAGAAAGGGATTGATATGCCACTCTGTGGCCGAAATCTTTTGTTTTTAGAATGTATATGCGTCTTAAAAAGAGAGAGAGAGAGAGAGAGAGAGAGAGAGAAGAATTGAAATGTTAAAAGAGATTGTTTAAAAAAAAATGTGCGCGCGAGGTCAGAATATGCTTGTTAGAAAGGAAGGGAGAAGCGAGAGCGCATAGACAGAGAAGAGAGAGAGAGAGAAAGAAAGCGCCCGTGGGTTTTGAAAACTGCTAAAAAGTGTTGCAGGAAAATAACGACGACAGCGGCGGGTGATCTGATGGTGTCCGGGTGGGAGTTTGACGACATGTCAATACGTTATGGTGTCGGGCGCTGTTCTCTTTTCCCTTTATCTTTTGAATTATGTTGTATTGTATTGTGGAGATATGTTCTCCATTGGTTCTGTCGGTTTCGGTTTGATTTTTTTTGTTGTTGTTGGGTGGAATGAATTTTTTTTTGTATTCTTGTATTGATGTATTTGTTACATGGAGGATTCCGGGTTCCTAATGCTTGAGTGAATGATATTTTACTATTTAGAGGATGGAGAAATTTAAAAATGTAATTAAAAAAAAAAACAGTTCTTAAATTGAATGTTACGTGGGTCAGCAAAGTGTTAGGGTTAAAGTGATCTTGTATTTGAGTTGTTTGGGGGGCACTGATAGCAGGTTTGGGTCGGTTTATGGAGACCCCGGACGGGGGTCAATAAGGTTATTTCGAAGAATATCCCTGTGCACAGAGTATGTGCAGCCCAGTTGGGTCTGCGGGATTAATAAAGTTCGCTCGCGTGGTTTTCGCAAACGAGGCGGCCATGGGTTTTGGCTCGGAGAAGAATGGGCGAAGGTGCTCGAACTCTATACGCGTTAAAACTGCGAACCGGTGGTTAGACGACAGGACAGTCGTATTGGTGCGCCACGATAACGGTGGTCGATATTGAAGTTGTGATTAATTTTCGTGACCCAGGGTTGCTCCCCAATCACGTCGGTAGACCGTGTATGGAAGTGGAATAGATTTAAGCTTTATATTTAAGAGAGGGTACCTCAGTCAAATTAATTTTGGTTTAGGGAAGAAAATGATGGACCTGGATTGGTGACCCGATGTGTTCCAGGAACGGTGGTGTCGACATTTCACCCCCGTCACGCCGTTTAGTTAGAGCCATGGGATGGGTGCCACGCCACGCCAATGGGGCTGGGAGTTAGAAACTGGGTGTTTGTTCGCTGTCATTCGCGACGGGAGCACGGGCGTGTCAGAAATGTATGGTCCATATATAGCAAGCAGTATAGCGACGGTACCTTCAGTAAGCTTCGAGGCTGACCATTAGAGAATAGGTTAATGAAGGTTTTTTTGTTCTGTTTTTTGTTCCCCTATTTCGCGAGAATAAAACGCGCAGTTAGTTTTAATCGGTTGTGTGCCGACCGTTTGTTGAAGTTATCTAAGAAAGTGATGGTGGCCCGAAAGTGCAACATACCGGGAATTTTTGGGAAGTGGTCGAGCACGGAGAACGTGTGTGAGCAAGAGCGAATCTATGTGGTAGATTTTGCAGGAGATATAGGCGAGAAACGCCTGATGTTGATTTATGACAGGGGATGGCTTTTTTTTAGCCGGTAACGACCGTAGGGAGCAAACTCTCCCACATCCCGGAAACATTGTCATGTGGTGCCGAAGGAAATTCCGGCATGGGTGAAATGATGCTAACCCCAGGAGTGCTCAGGCTCGGATTTTTACCAGTCCCAGGGAGGGGTTGGTTTTTTAAAAAAAAAGGGAGAATCTTGGGATTTTCTGTTTTTTTTGTTTATAGGGAAGGAAGGAGTGTTACAATACTGTAGGGCCCCATTATGCAAGGCACAGTAGGTTAACTAGTATCAAATAGCTAATTTTGTTATTGAAAAATAGGTTTTGTTTCTGGACTCAGAAGTGAGTTCAGAGAAGTGTTTGATCCAATAATAGTCATAATAAATTCAGACACCTGACGTGACCTTTGAGTCAGAGATCAGAGTGAGTCATTTTTGTCCCCATATCGTGCGTGGGAATGATGATTACGTCACCACGGAAAACAAAAACTTAGCTTTTTAGAATCAGTCTGAGCTTAGAGGCGATACCGTTCAGACCGGGTGCGAGCATGTAGCCGGCTAACTGGTAAGGCCCCGTTCTGGGAGGGCAGAAGATATCCCAAAAGGAAAGAAGATAGCCTGAGTATGAGAGAGTCGAGACCGGAATCCCCCTGACAGCAAACGAACCAAGAGATAAGAAAATTGTGTGAGAATAAAGAAACTTGTGTGAAATTTCCCTTCAAGAAAATTCGTGTCTCGTGTGTTCATTCTGTCTGAGACAGACCTCTTCCTTCGATCAAGACGACACAGCCAGCGAAGACTAGACGAATCACAGGCCAAAGAAGAGAACAGAAGATAAGGTAAACCTTGAGATTTATTTGAGAACTTTTTAGAGACTTTAAGATACGTATAAATGACGTGAAGATTTAAGACTGTGGTCACAAAATGATATGAGTAGACATGTAGCGTGTATCGTAACATAAATATCTTGCTTATGTTAATATTTTGTTTATATCACTATTTTGCTTATCTCAATATTTTGTTCATGTAAATATCTTGCTTATGTTATATTTTGTTTATATCACTATTTTGCTTATCTCGATATTTTGTTCATGTAAATATCTTGTTTATGTTAATATTTTGTTTATATCACTATTTTGCTTATCTCAATATTTTGTTCATGTAAATATCTTGCTTATGTTAATATTTTGTTTATATCACTATTTTGCTTATCTCAATATTTTGTTCATGTAAATATCTTGTTTATGTTAATATTTTGTTTATATCACTATTTTGCTTATCTCAATATTTTGTTTGTGTAAATATTTAGCTTATGTCAATATTTTGGGTATGTCAATATTTTTTATGTCAATATTTTGCTTATGTTCATATTTTGTTTATGTCAATATTTTATTAATATCAATATTATATTCATGTCAAATTTCTTGTTACGTCAATGTTGTTGTGACCATATTTTTGGAAGACATTAATTTTTATGTGCACGAATAAATATATTTAAAGTCGAGTACTCACTTTTTTACATTATTTATTTATAAACACAGCTTTTTTAAATATTTTCTTAATATATTTAAAGTGAACTTTTGCAATATTCTTATTTAAAAAGGCCACTCATTCCATACGCTTATTCGATCGTGTTGCTATTGCGTTGCTGTTTGGGAGTCGTTAACTATTATCTTGTGAAAATTTGTTAACATTTTAAAACATTTTGGTGTAATTACTTATTTCATGATTAAACAATATCGTCATAATTAAAATTAAAAGTGCTGGTTTCGAATTTCTTTAATTAACCCTTGCGATCGGATTAAGTAATGTCGTTTCATGGGAAACATTGTCGAAGATTGCACAACCCTTGCTCTCCTATTAATTCATCATTGTGAAAGTACTTTTTCAGAAAGCTTCCGTTTTCACCCGAGACAGAAGTGTTCAGTTAGTCACTATGATTCGTGAAGGATCTCTTGCCCTTTCACCAAATTCAGAGAATCACATTGTGTTACACGTTTCCCTATGGATGAATTGACTAGATAGCATTTGGTTCCCTATTACGTAGCGTAGATAGGAATAGTTGAAAGGGGTTGTTTTAGTTTCTTGGTTAAACACATAACCTTTTGTAATGTAAACGATTCACTGTATACGGTCGATTGAACACAAGTTGCTACTTTTCACGTAATTTGATTAAAATTACGAGTGTATACTGTTTCCAAGGGTAATAGCGCTAAAATGACCTAAATTAGATTTGATTGCATTGAAATTCTGGATTGGCGATTCCATAGTTCTCGAGGGTATCCCAAATGATATGTTTCCACATCGGGTATAGTATTACAAACATACATGGTTTTAAGAAGGAGTAGGACATTTATTATCATCACCTTCAGTCTTCACATTCTATGAGCGATGTTTCTGACAAAAGGGGAATACTTGCTGTTTTCTAGGTTGGAATCCATCCATCTAACACTCGCTTGCTAGTTTCTGATGTTGAAGTATTTTTTTAGCTCCTTACATCAAGTGGCTTTATGCGTTGTAAGTAAAGAAATAATAACGAAAGCTACCACCACCACCACCACCATCATCATCATCATCATCATCATCATCATCATCATCATCATCATCATCATCATCATCATCATCACCATCATCATCATCATCATCATCATCATCATCATCATCATCATAACACAATAATCATCATTATTATCATTATCATCATCACTGTCACCGCCACCGCCACCATCAGCACCACCACCACCACCACCACCACCACCACCACCACCACCACCACCAACAACAACAACAACAACAACAACAACACCATCAGCAGCAGCAGTAGCAGCAGCACTATCATCACCACCATCATCATAATTACGACTATCATCATCATCATCATCATCATCATCATCATCATCATCGCACAATAATCATAATTATTATTATCATCATCACCG
Organism: Sepiola atlantica; assembly: GCA_963556195.1. Lineage (NCBI taxonomy): Eukaryota > Metazoa > Mollusca > Cephalopoda > Sepiida > Sepiolidae > Sepiola > Sepiola atlantica. The sequence continues at coordinate 17,242,062 of OY744518.1, forward strand.
CCACCACCACCATCAGCATGTTTATTACCATCACCACCACCACCACCATCAGCAGCAGCAGCAGCAGCACTACCATCACCATTATCATCATAATTACGACTACCATCATCATCATCATCATCATCATCATCGTCATCATCATCATCATCATCATCAGAACGTCTTGTAAAATCCGTTGACTTGAAATCCGCCGTGGTTATCAAGATGAATGCAGACCTGATCACGGCTTCAGCTCGAGCGATGCCATTACTCGCATTCCTGGCTGGATGAAATTAATTTCGCTTTATTAGTGCTCAACAAATCAACTTAATGTTTCATTAGAGGCTTGTTATTCTATTGTGAGATTTCATTACGTGATGATCAAAGTATTGAACTCATTTTTGCCAATAGTTTTTGCACTTCAACTTCGTATTTGCTTTTTGTCGACTTTTTTATACTTCTATTTTTTTTCTGTTTCGCTTTAATTTTTGTCAGGTTTTCTTGCATTTAATCAGCTTTCCACATTTTTATTTTCGTTTATTTTGTGTTTCGAGTTTTTTGCATGAGTTTTATTTCATTTTATTTTGCGTATTTTTTTTGTTGTTGTTTTGTTTTCACTTAAATTATGTTTATTTTTTTTTTACATTGTTTATCGCTGTTAAGATCTTTGTTCTTTACTTCTCTTTGTATTCCCCCTCTCCTTTCTTTCTCTTCTTTCTTTCTCTTCTTTTTATTTCTCTTTCATTTCTAAGTTCATTCCTTTCGTTTTTCTATTCTTTCATTCTGATCTTTTGTTTCTCTTTGCTCCGCTTCATTTTACTTTCTCTTTTCCCCATTTTCCTTTCATCTATTGTCTCTGTATTTATATCTCTCTTTTCCTTTCTCTCTTTCATTATTCTTTCCTCGCTTATTCTCCCTTTTTCTTTTGCACTTTTTATCTGTTTTCTTTCTTTCTTTTCATTCTTTCTGTCTTCCTTTCGATCCTTGTTTTATTTCTTTCATTTCTCGTTCTCTCTTCCATCAACATTTCTCATTATCTTTCTTTTTCTTACCATCTCTTTTTTCTTTCTCTGCCCGTTTTTCTTTCTCTTTCTTTCCTTGTCTTTATCGTTCATTTGTTTTTTCTCTTTCCTAATTTTCTTTCTTACTCGCTTCGCTTTCCCTTTCTTTATTTCTTTCTCTCTTTTCTATTATTGTTTTTCAGTTGTGTCTCTTTTTTATTTCGTATTCTATCTTTACACATTTCTCTTTCCACTTCTCTCATCTCTCTCTTTATTTCTTTTCTTTTTTTATTGGTACTTTATACTTCTTTTCATCCTCATCCGATTTGCATTCTTACATTCCTCTTTTATTGTTTCCGTCTATCTCCTTTTTACTATCCTTCTTCCAATGTTTTCTTCCTGTATTTATTCTACGTATTTATTCTGTATTTTATCTCTACTCTCTGCATTACTATATGTCTTTTTTATTTTATATAAGTTTTTTTCTTTCCCGCTCTATATCTATTATTTACTCTTTGTCCTATACTTTTTTCCTTCTTTTTCGTTTTCTATTTTTTTTTTTACCCTTTTTCCATCGTTTTCTAAATGGTCCTCGTTCTCTTTTTCCCATTTTTACATCTTTCTTTCTATTTCCTCGTCATACCCCATTCCTGTTTGTTTTTACTTTTGTACTGCCCTCCACTTTTTTCTTCTTTCATTCTCTGGTTTTTCTTTCTATACTCTTACCTCTCTATTTTTACTCGCTCGTTTGTTTTCTGTTTCGATAATCTTCTATCTCTCTCTTACTCTCTCTCTCTCTCTCTCTCTCTCTCTCTCTCTCTCTCTCTCTCTCTCTCTCTCTGTTATTTATCGCTTTTGTATTTTTTCAGTATATACTTTCTTCTTTCTTTCTTCATTTTGCTTTTTTCTTCATTTTTCTTCTTATTTTTACTCGCTCGTTTGTTTTCTGTTTCGATAATCTTCTCTCTCTTACTCTCTCTCTCTCTCTCTCTCTCTCTCTCTCTCTCTGTTATTTATCGCTTTTGTATTTTTTCAGTATATACTTTCTTCTTTCTTTCTTCATTTTGCTTTTTTCTTCATTTTTCTTCTTATTTTTACTCGCTCGTTTGTTTTCTCTTTCGATAATCTTCTCTCTCTCTTACTCTCTCTCTCTCTCTCTCTCTCTCTCTCTCTCTCTGTTATTTATCGCTTTTGTATTTTTTCAGTATATACTTTCTTCTTTCTTTCTTCATTTTGCTTTTTTCTTCATTTTTCTTCTTATTTATACTCGCTCGTTTGTTTTCTCTTTCGATAATCTTCTCTCTCTCTCTTACTCTCTCTCTCTCTCTCTCTCTCTCTCTCTGTTATTTATCGCTTTTGTATTTTTTCAGTATATACTTTCTTCTTTCTTTCTTCATTTTGCTTTTTACTTCATTTTTCTTCTTATTTTTACTCGCTCGTTTGTTTTCTGTTTCGATAATCTTCTCTCTCTCTTACTCTTTCTCTCTCTCTCTGTTATTTTGTCGCTTTTGTATTTTTTCAGTATATACTTTCTTCTTTCTTTCTTCATTTTTCTTCTTACGTTTCCCCTTTTTATTGTTTTTATTCCCCTCTCTCCACTTTTCTTTATAATAATGCTTTTCTCATCCCCTCAATCGTTTCTCATTCTTACTTGCTATAAATCCTCAGCTTTTGTTATTTTCAATTTGTTATCATCATTTGATATTTAAAAAATATCCCCCTTGCCCCTCCTCCGTCCTTACTTCATTCCCCCTTAATTTCTCGCTTCCCCCAACTCTTTTATTCATTTTTCCTCGTCTTCTTCGTTTGCTTTGTGTGTGTCTAAATGTGTGTTTGGCATTTTTCTCTTCTCTCTAAACGCGTTAAAACTTTATTTGGTTACACAGATTTCTATCAGCCGAAACTAAACTTCCATATTGCTCAGTCGCAGCAACAACAATGGTAACGCTAAAGAATCATTAATGAAATCAAATGAAGTAAATTAATTAATTAATTTGAAAATTGGCTCAAAAAAGAATTATGATTTTATTGTGTTTCACTGTTGGATAACAGTGTAAACGTTCAATAGTTTTAACACTTCCGCTAACCTTCATATCCCACACTTCATATCACGTTTTATAGTTTCACTTGCTTTTCTCGACTCATTTCTCGTCTCTTACCGACGATTACACTTCGCATTCTCTTATTAGCTACTCTGAAAGTTGTTCTTGGCATTTTGGCTTAGATCAACGTGTAGTATCTGTTCCGATGGATACTGCACCTAATAGACTGGTATTGTCTTGGCCTTCGGGGCTTGATTTACTCCGATCTATTGGACGGTCTTGTGCAGTTCTAGGAGGTACACCTTCCCAGGCTTCGCCTCCCCTCTTTGGGGAGGAGTAAGTTTATTGCTTACTGCCTGAGGCGCCCCTACCGGGGAATGCCGACGGGGCTGCCCAGGCAATTTTTAAACCCCACTTTCCCGACCCGACCTTGGGTCACATCTTACTTGTGGGAGTAAGATAAAAACTTGCCTTGTGCCTAACTCCTGTAGAGGAGTAAATCAATACTGTCTATCTTTTTCTTTTCTCTCTTTTTGCTCTTCTTTATATATACAGAGTTTCCTGAGCAAAGAGAATCATATTATATGAAAAATGTATAGATGCCCAAAAGAGTTAATCGTAGAAAATCATAAAAGTTGAGCAAAAGTAAGACGTCTTCAAAAGTCTTAATAGTGAAAAAGTTCGTTAAGGCCAAAAAAAAAAAATTCAAGTCCGAGGTCAAAGATCATTGGCAGAAAAGTCACTCCCCACAAAGAAATATCAGTGAATCGTCAGAGAATCAATAAACAAAATCAACGACAAACAAAGAAGTACATCGTCAGTAAATGTTCTTCATTGGCGGAGCAAACAATGTTAGTTTCCAATTCAATGGAAAAATATTAAGTAGAAAAATTATTATTTTCTATGAGAACGATAGTAAAAAAAACACCTTTCAACCGATTAAGTAGGCTAGTAGGATTGAAGACATACTTCGAAGAACCGCTTCCCAATGTCTTGGGCAGAAATATGGTACAATTGCCATATTAATATTATCTTCGATATCTAAGTAACTGCCTCTTCTGATACAGTTTATATAAAAATTATAATAATCTATATATTAATACGCTAAGGTGTACGTACGTGTGTCACGCTTCCGGCAAACGCTCTGCGCATGCGTGCCGCACCTAGATTATTAACAACATTTAATTAGCCTAATTTTTACATTATCTTTTAATTATTTCCCTTTAGCGCAACGGTAAGCGACATAGTAATTTTGTCTTTGGCCCGACTGGTTTATAGTTCGATCCCAACCAACCGCTACGATTTTTTTTCTACATTTCGAGGGGATGGGGAAGAAATAATACACCTGGTCAAAAAGTACTTTTTTGTGTTGCTTAAAACTTAAAACTATTTTTTGTTTTTTATTTTGGCGTTTTTAGGGCATGTCTATTATTATTATTTTTTTTTTTTTTTTGAACGGACGTTAAGCAATGTTTTTTTTTTCAATGATAGTTTGAACTAAGTATTTATTTTTTATTTGCACCACTTCTTAAAGTGTTTAAACATTTATTTATTATTTTTGGATGGTAAGGGATCAGTATTTATTTTGGTAAATTTATAGAAGTGCACCTTTCGTATTTCGACCCCTAAAAAAAAAAGTATCTACATTTTTTGGGCAAATTACATGTAAACAGCCTCAACAAATATCCGCTGTGAAAAAAAAATGAAATTTTTTATTATTTTAGATGTTAGGAGGGGGGATCACTTTCCTATATAAGTTATACGTAAAGTGAGCACGCATTTGTTGGCCACCGAATCTCACCACTCGTATTTCGACCCCTAAAAAAAAAAAAGTTTCTACTTTTTTGGACAAATTACATGTAAACAGCCTCAACAAATATCCGTCGTAGGGGTCGAAATACGAGTGGTGAGATTCGGTGGCCAACAAATGCGTGCTCACTTTACATATAACTTATATAGGAAAGTGATCCCCCACCCCTCCTAACATCTAAAATGGCTGTTTACATGTAATTTGTCAAAAAAAGTAGAAACTTTTTTTTTAGGGGTCGAAATACGAGTGGTGAGATTCGGTGGCCAAGAAATGGGTGCTCACTTTACGTATAACTTATATAGGAAAGTGACCCCCCCCTCCTAAAATCTAAAATAATAAAAATTTTCATAATTTTTTTTCATAGCGGATATTTGTTGAGGCTGTTTACATGTAATTTGCCCAAAAAAGTAGGATTTTTTTTTTAGGGGTCGAAATACGAAAGGTGCACTTCTATAAATTTACCTTTATTTTTTAAATGTTTTGAACGGACAATAAGCAATGTTTTTTTTTTGTTTGTTTTCTCAGTGAAACACCGAGAGCGTGGTCGAAAGAAAGAGAGAGTGTGTGTTCGTAAGATAGGGAGGGGGGATAGAGAAAGAGTGAAAACGCAATAAAAACAAATAAATAAATCGCAAAAAGTAAACATACTAACAAATAGAAGGTGCTTTGTTACATTAGGACCCGCGCTAACTTTGACCCCGTCGTTAGGGTTAGGGTCAGTGAGGGGTTAGGGTTAGCTATAAAGTTCAGGGTCATTGGGGGTTAGGGTTAAAGTTAGGGTCAGGGCCAAAGTTAGCCCAGGTCCTAATGTAACAAACTACCAAATAGAGACGTAAAAAATAAGACAATGGCAATGATATTGTATAGTTAACATCTGAGAAGTTAAGTTTCTTATTTTGTGTCACGATCTGACACTCCCATTTAATAAGATTTAGTATTTACTTTTGCCCATGACAACGGGGGAGGGGAGTCGCGACCGATAGTGATTGCTGAAGAGACAGCTTTTACCCCGACAACCGAGTAATATAATAAATATATATACTTCCATCCCGTCACGCAAAATTTTGGTGAGTAAGATATGTGCCTATTTCTAGCCACCGGATAATATTATTAACAGTAAATTATACAGATTGATGTAGAAAACACTGTGGAATTCCTTTTTTTTCAGTGAAACACAGAGAGTGCGTACGAAAGAAAGAGAAAGTTTGTGTTCGTAAGAGAGAGATAGAGGGAGAAGATAGAGAAAGAGAGAGAGAGAGAGAGAATAAACGTAATTGAAAAGTGAAAACGCAATAAAAACAAATAAATAAATCGCAAAAAGTAAAAAAAAATTTAACAAAAACGAAAGTGAGGAAAGTCGTGATTCAAAGCAAAATAAAAAAGAAAATCTAATCGAAAAAAAAAGTAACAGCATAATTTCGTTTTATTTCGGAAGCCTGCCAGTTTTTACGGTATATCAACTCTTTTTAGTAGAGTGTCCATCGTACACGCGTTATTTGAATGCAAATTATTATTTTTTTAAAAATATTTCACTCTTATCCGAGGGGTGCTCATAATAAAACAAGCGTAACTTACTAACAAATAGATCGTGCTTTGTTAGATTGGGACCCGCGCTAACTTTGACCCCGTCGTTAGGGTTAGGGTTAGGGTCAGGGAGGGGGGTACGGTTACCTATAAAGTTCAGGGTTATTGGGGGTTAGGGTTAAAGTTAGGGTCAGGGTCAAAGTTAACCCGGGTCCCAATATAACAAAGTACCAAATAGATACGTAAAAATAAGACAAGGGCAATAATATTGTATAGTTAACATCTGATAAATTAATTTTTTTATTTCAAATATTTATTTAGTTATATTGTCAAATTCGTCAAACAAAAATGGCGTTCGCTTATTTTAGGTGAGGTGGTCGCTAATTTCAGACTTTATAAAAGGCTAAATTGTCCGATTACAGTAGAGGATCTCTTTACATTAGCGGCTAACCCGAGATGTAGGGGAGGGCGCCACTCTTTCCCCAGGACTGCTCCATTGTCCTTGATCCTGACCTTATAATACTGAGAGTTTTAGCAATGTTTGTTTTAGTCTTGACTCAACCGAGGATAGAACTCTGGTATCCCGTTTCATTAGCGGAAACGCTTATTAAATGGGCCGGTTTCAGGCTTACGGTATGTATTTATTTATTTATTTATTTTATTTTTTAATATTTAAAATTTCTTCTTCTTCTTCTTCTTCTTCTTCTTCTTCTTCTTCTTATTATTATTATTATTATTATTATTATTATTATTATTATTATTATTATTTATATATTAATACGATAGAATGTGTGTTATTTATTTTGTGTGTCACGATCTGACACTCCTATTTAAGAAGATTTAGTCAAGAGACAGCTTTTGCCCCGGCAACCGAGTAATATAAATAAATATATATACTTCCATTCCGTCACGCAAAATTTTTGTGAGTAAAATATGTGCATATTTCTAGCCACCGGATAATATTATTAACAGTAAATTATACAGATTGATGTAGAAAACACTGTGGAATTTCCACAGGGTCCCGCTAGTTATAATTATTTGGCTTATATATATATATATATATATATATATATATATATATATATATATATATATATATATATATGTGTATATATATGTATATATATGTATATATGTATATATGTACATACATATATATATGCATATATATGTATATATATACACATATATATATATATATGTATATATATGTATATATAGATGTTTATATATACATATATATATACATATATATATATACATATGTATATATATGTATATATATACATATATATACATATGTATATATATAGGTATATATACATATATATACATATATACATATATATATACATATATATATATAGTGTGTTAGAGTGAATTCCAGAAAAGATCCGAGTATGAGAGCTCAATGTGATGAATAGAGCACGAAAAATATAAAGTAAAGTTACACGGAATTATATAATCACCGATGCAATAATTTATTTCGACCCCATGGTGTTTTTAAGCATCTAAGCGAGATGATTACATTTTTGAAAATCTTATGTATATATATATATATATATATATATATATATATATATATATAAGCCAAATAATAATTATAATTATAATTTTTATAAAAAGTGTATATATATATATATATATATATATATATATATATATATATATATATATATATATATGAGAAGAATGTTGTAGTTTGCTTGGAGCATTGTGTATAGTGTAGAATAATTTTTTTTTTTGAAGGCGATAACAATGCGTTGTTAAAGTGACACATACGACACGTGGAATCGTAAAAACAAAACAAACTGACAATATTGAAAAGTCAATAATTTTCAATTTTTTTTTTTATTTACCAGTGTATCGTGACCGTGGTGTTGGGTTTGAGTGTGTCCTTTCCATTATTATTATTTTTTTAAATTTTCGAGGGTATCCCTCATCCTCAGAATAAAATAAATACTACCACTCGTTGGAGTGTGTTTTTTTTTTGCCAAAAACCGGGGCCGGAAATGTTGGTTTGTTTTAAGTAGCAGGTCCGCAGAAGTTGTTTATTTATTTTTATAAATTATTATTTGCTATTTTAACCGTTGCTGTTTATTTTGTTAGTAAATATACTGAGTAATTTATTTTTTATTTATTTATTTATTTATTTTTTTAACGTTGTTTGTTTTGTTAATAATATATTGGATAATCATTATCTCGGTGGTAGGGGCTGATAACTCGTGTGAGTCAAGCTTTGTTTGTGGGAGTTATGTCCCTTTAGAGTTTTAATAATTTCGTTCTATAAATGTGTTTACCGTGTGTGTGTAGTAGCAGATGTGATTGGGTGGGTGAGGAATCCTGGGTATGGAGGTGGGGCGTCGTTAATAGAGCCTTTGGTATATATATGTGTGTGTGTGCGTGTGTGCGTTGGTGTATGTATATATGTGTATATATATACGTATATGTAAAATACATACATGCATACATATTTATTTTATTTATATATTAATTTCTTTATTTTATTTCTTTATTTCTTTATTTATTTTTATTATTTTTTTTTTAATTAATGTTCGATTCTATATTATTATTTATCTATATTATTAGATTTTGTTATGTGCAGTCGTGGTATATAATGGTCGGGATTTCAAGTTAATAAGTAAGGCGGACAACAAGTGCAATCACGTGTCCGAGTTAGCAGCAGGTGCAAGTGGCTGTGTGTGCACCAGTGTCAGTAATTGGGCTAATAATATGGGCCTAACTAACTTTATTTAGTGTTGTTATCGTTAATAGTATGTCTGCATAGTATCATAGATGTGTGTTAGTAAATGTGTATGATGGTGCTTGTCGTGTGTGATTATATTAAGAAGTTGGAGTTTAGCTCGGCTCTGTTGTTCAATTTAGGGGATAGCTTTCTAATTAATATAGATTATTTAAGTCTGAGATTGCCCTGGTCTCTTTCGCTAGCTAGTATCTTGACTCGTATGTCTTTGGTGGGGTTGTGGCCATATGTTATATGTTTTTGGAAGGATGATGCCTTGGTGGTTACGTGTTCTTTAATTCGTATATGTAAAGGTCTCACTGTACTGCCGATGTAGAATTCATTGCAGACCGCACATTGTATCTGGTATATAGCATATGTGCGGTTGCATAGACCCGTGTTGTTGATGGGGCAGTTTGCTAGGGTGCAAGGGTTCGTGTTGAAAGGTGTTGTAGGTTTAGATAGGTGTTGTCTTAGTGTAGGTCCGGAGCGTGTGACTTGAATGTCTAAGTGTTCTTTGTGGATGGCTTTGCGGATGGCCGAGGTTATTCTATCGCTAAAGTGTGGTATTTTAAGGAAGCATGTGTTAGAGGGAGTTTGTTTTGGGTGTTTTCTAGATGTCTTATTGTAGTGTCTGATGTTTTTAGGGTATCCATTCCGCTCGAGTATCTGTTGGAAGTGTCTAACAGAGGATGTCTTGTAGGTTTCCGTAGTACATTTGCTACGGATGCGGTTTACTTCGTTCACAGCATATCCTATTTTGGCTTTGGTAGGGAGGGCCGATTTATAGTTTACGAAGATATCTCTGCAGGCAGCTTTCTTGTAGAATTTGGTGTGAATGAGCCCTTCGTCGGTGATGCAGAGCGTGAAGTCTAGTAGTGAGAGGGATCCGGATATCTTAGGGTGTTCGATTGTGAATTGTATTTTGTGGTCTGTGTTCTATATATATATTGGCTGTAAAGTGATTTCATTTTCTCATTCCTTCCAGAATGGAATCCGAGTATGAGAGCTAAATGTAATAAACAGAGCAAGAATCAAATAATGTTAAGTAACACCGGATGACATAATCACTTGTGCAATAATTTATTTTGACCTTACGGCCTTATTCAAACATCCAAGCGAAGCAATAAAATTTTTGAAAATCTTATATATATATATACATATATATATATAAATATATATAAGCCAAATAATTACAATCATAATTTTTATATAAAGTATATATATATATATATATATATATATAAAAAGTATATATATATATATATATAAAGTATATATATATATATAAAGTATATATATATATATATATATGTATATATATAGTCTAAAAAGCTTTGAGTCATTAAAAAAAAAAAAATGTAAAATGCAGTTTAAATTCCCAAACTAACTAAATCCAAGATATTGCAGACTTAACATTCGTTGGAAAATTAAATTAATAGATGAAAAAATATAAGTAAAAAAAAAAAAAAGAAAATAAAAAGAAGGGGGGTGGTTTATTATCTAAGAGTGAAACAAAAACAGGAGACCATAAGCGTCTAATATTAACACGGGGATCATCAGCTGTTTATATATATAAAGTATATATATATATATATATATATATATATATATATATATATATATATATATATATATATAAATATATATATATATATTGGCTGTTAAGTTATTTCATTTTCTCTTTCCTATCGTTCTTATTTCGTTCTTTAATTTCTCTTACATTTCTCCCAGTTTTCTGCTTCATTTACTTTCATTTGTCACGTTCTACACATCATTTACCTTTTTCCTCAGACTTTGTCCCCTAATTTCTCAGGTTTTCCGTGTTCTCTTCGGTTCGTTTGCTCTTTCCTCTTTTTCTTTCTAATATGTGTTCGTCTTTTTACTTTCATTCTGTGTAATGTTTATCTTTCCTTTGCGTGCTTATGTTTATTGGCCTCTTTTATTTCATGGCTTCCATACAATTTATTTTTTCTTTCTGTCAAATGTTTCTCTAGTTTGCAGGTAGTTTCTTAATTCTTCTTTTTAATTACAATGTTTCTTTACTTTTTAAACAGTTCTTCATCGTTCTCTTTACTCTTTTCTCTTTTCTTTCACTTTTAACTCTATTTTCTGTCGGAAGATTAAGAAGTCTATCTATTAGGTTCTAAACGTCGCTTTTTTGTTTTTTCAAATTCGCTTTCTCTCTTTTATTAATTTTCATGAGGTGTCCTTACGTTTACTCAAATTTCCGTTCTTTCTGTTTGATTTGCGATCGTTTACTTTTTTTTCCTATTTGTTTGCGTTATTTTATTTCGTTCTGTTCAATGTATTTTTTTTATTTTGATCATGTTTATTGGCTCTTTCATTTTGGGCTTCCATATATTTTTTCTCTCTCAACCGTTTCCCAAATTTCCAGGCCCTTTTAAAATCATTCTTTTTAATTTTCATTTATGTTGTGGACCTGGGTAAAGCTGAATAAATGACACAGGAACACATGGTTTAAATGAACAAAGGTATATATTTTATAATAGAAAGAAAGATATTACAAGGAGATGTTGCTCTCAACCGCCATTGCCGGTTTGCCTGGGAAGAAGAGAACAAGTGTCACGTGCTTCCCGTATTTATAAGGTGGACGAGTCCATTAGTTCTTAGTAGGTAGGTACGGCACCATAACAATTTTCTTTATTCCTCCAATGGTTTTTGTTTTTTTAGTTCTTCCCATCGTAACTTCGCGTTAACTTTTTAGGCATTTTCTTTCAAATGATGGTTGTTTTTTCCCCATTCTTTCGCGGTTTATTTACCGTTTCTTGATCATGTTTATTAAATTCTTTTCTCTTCGGGCTTCCATACTTTTTTCTTATTCTTTCAAATACATTTCAATACCGTTTTTCTTCTCTTTTTTAAAAAAATGTTTACTTTTACATTTACCTTGCAAACTGTGTCTCTTTCTCTTCAATATTTTATTTAATTTTGTTCTAATTTTTTTCTGTCATGTTATTTCCATAGTTTTCCTTTCTTTTTTCTACAGTCTCTTTCCCATTTCTATTTAGATGTTCTCTTTATATTTCATGAATCTTTTCTTTTTTCTACAGTCTCTTTCCCATTTCTATTTAGATGTTCTCTTTATATTTCATGTATCTTTTCTTTTTTCTACAGTCTCTTTCCCATTTCTATTTAGATGTTCTCTTTATATTTCATGTATCTTTTCTTTTTTCTACAGTCTCTTTCCCATTTCTATTTAGATGTTCTCTTTATATTTCATGTTTCTTTTCTTTTTTCTACAGTCTCTTTCCCATTTCTATTTAGATGTTCTCTTTGTATTTCATGTATCTTTTCTTTTTCTAGTCTCTTTCCCATTTCTATTTAGATGTTCTCTTTATATTTCATGAATCTTTTCTTTTTTCTACAGTCTCTTTCCCATTTCTATTTAGATGTTCTCTTTATATTTCATGTATCTTTTCTTTTTTCTAATCTCTTTCCTATTTCTATTCAGATGTTCTCTTTATATTTCATGTATCTTTTCTTTTTTCTAATCTCTTTCCCATTTCTATTCAGATGGTCTCTTTATATTTCATGTATCTTTGCTTTTTTCTACAGTCTCTTTCCCATTTCTATTCAGATGGTCTCTTTATATTTCATGTATCTTTGCTTTTTTCTACAGTCTCTTTCCCATTTCTATTTAGATGTTCTCTTTATATTTCATGAATCTTTTCTTTTTTCTACAGTCTCTTTCCCATTTCTATTCAGATGTTCTCTTTATATTTCATGTATCTTTGCTTTTTTCTACAGTCTCTTTCCCATTTCTATTTAGATGTTCTCTTTATATTTCATGAATCTTTTCTTTTTTCTACAGTCTCTTTCCCATTTTTATTTAGATGTTCTCTTTATATTTCATGTATCTTTTCTTTTTTCTACAGTCTCTTTCCCATTTCTATTTAGATGTTCTCTTTATATTTCATGTATCTTTTCTTTTTTCTAGTCTCTTTCCCATTTCTATTCAGATGTTCTCTTTATATTTCATGAATCTTTTCTTTTTTCTACAGTCTCTTTCCCATTTCTATTCAGATGTTCTCTTTATATTTCATGTATCTTTTCTTTTTTCTACAGTCTCTTTCCCATTTCTATTCAGATGTTCTCTTTATATTTCATGTATCTTTTCTTTTTTCTACAGTCTCTTTCCCATTTCTATTCAGATGTTCTCTTTATATTTCATGTATCTTTGCTTTTTTCTACAGTCTCTTTCCCATTTCTATTCAGATGTTCTCTTTATATTTCATGAATCTTTTCTTTTTTCTACAGTCTCTTTCCCATTTCTATTCAGATGTTCTCTTTATATTTCATGTATCTTTTCTTTTTTTTACAGTCTCTTTCCCATTTCTATTTAGATATTCTCTTTATATTTCATGTATCTTTTCTTTTTTCTACAGTCTCTTTCCCATTTCTATTCAGATGTTCTCTTTATATTTCATGTATCTTTGCTTTTTTCTACAGTCTCTTTCCCATTTCTATTCAGATGTTCTCTTTATATTTCATGTATCTTTTCTTTTTTTACAGTCTCTTTCCCATTTCTATTTAGATATTCTCTTTATATTTCATGTATCTTTTCTTTTTTCTACAGTCTCTTTCCCATTTCTATTCAGATGTTCTCTTTATATTTCATGTATCTTTGCTTTTTTCTACAGTCTCTTTCCCATTTCTATTCAGATGTTCTCTTTATATTTCATGTATCTTTGCTTTTTTTTACAGTCTCTTTCCCATTTCTATTTAGATGTTCTCTTTATATTTCATGTATCTTTTCTTTTTTCTACAGTCTCTTTCCCATTTCTATTCAGATGTTCTCTTTATATTTCATGTATCTTTTCTTTTTTCTACAGTCTCTTTCCCATTTCTATTCAGATGTTCTCTTTATATTTCATGTATCTTTTCTTTTTTCTACAGTCTCTTTCCCATTTCTATTCAGATGTTCTCTTTATATTTCATGTATCTTTTCTTTTTTTCTACAGTCTCTTTCCCATTTCTATTCAGATGTTCTCTTTATATTTCATGTATCTTTGCTTTTTTCTACAGTCTCTTTCCCATTTCTATTCAGATGTTCTCTTTATATTTCATGTATCTTTGCTTTTTTCTACAGTCTCTTTCCCATTTCTATTCAGATGTTCTCTTTATATTTCATGTATCTTTTCTTTTTTCTAGTCTCTTTCCCATTTCTATTCAGATGTTCTCTTTATATTTCATGTATCTTTGCTTTTTTCTACAGTCTCTTTCCCATTTCTATTCAGATGTTCTCTTTATATTTCATGTATCTTTTCTTTTTTCTAGTCTCTTTCCCATTTCTATTCAGATGTTCTCTTTATATTTCATGAATCTTTTCTTTTTTCTACAGTCTCTTTCCCATTTTTATTTAGATGTTCTCTTTATATTTCATGTATCTTTTCTTTTTTCTAATCTCTTTCCCATTTCTATTCAGATGTTCTCTTTATATTTCATGAATCTTTTCTTTTTTCTACAGTCTCTTTCCCATTTCTATTCAGATGTTCTCTTTATATTTCATGTATCTTTTCTTTTTTCTACAGTCTCTTTCCCATTTCTATTCAGATGTTCTCTTTATATTTCATGTATCTTTTCTTTTTTCTACAGTCTCTTTCCCATTTCTATTTAGATGTTCTCTTTATATTTCATGTATCTTTTCTTTTTTCTACAGTCTCTTTCCCATTTCTATTCAGATGTTCTCTTTATATTTCATGTATCTTTTCTTTTTTCTACAGTCACTTTCCCATTTCTATTCAGATGTTCTCTTTATATTTCATGTATCTTTGCTTTTTTCTACAGTCTCTTTCCCATTTCTATTTAGATGTTCTCTTTATATTTCATGAATCTTTTCTTTTTTCTACAGTCTCTTTCCCATTTCTATTTAGATGTTCTCTTTATATTTCATGTATCTTTTCTTTTTTCTAGTCTCTTTCCCATTTCTATTTAGATGTTCTCTTTATATTTCATGAATCTTTTCTTTTTTCTACAGTCTCTTTCCAATTTCTATTCAGATGTTCTCTTTATATTTCATGTATCTTTTCTTTTTTCTACAGTCTCTTTCCCATTTCTATTCAGATGTTCTCTTTATATTTCATGTATCTTTTCTTTTTTCTACAGTCTCTTACCCATTTCTATTCAGATGTTCTCTTTATATTTCATGTATATTTGCTTTTTTCTACAGTCTCTTTCCCATTTCTATTCAGATGTTCTCTTTATATTTCATGTATCTTTTCTTTTTTCTACAGTCTCTTTCCCATTTCTATTCAGATGTTCTCTTTATATTTCATGTATCTTTTCTTTTTTCTACAGTCTCTTTCCCATTTCTATTCAGATGTTCTCTTTATATTTCATGTATCTTTTCTTTTTTCTACAGTCTCTTTCCCATTTCTATTCAGATGTTCTCTTTATATTTCATGTATCTTTTCTTTTTTCTACAGTCTCTTTCCCATTTCTATTTAGATGTTCTCTTTATATTTCATGAATCTTTTCTTTTTTCTACAGTCTCTTTCCCATTTCTATTTAGATGTTCTCTTTATATTTCATGAATCTTTTCTTTTTTCTACAGTCTCTTTCCCATTTCTATTTAGATGTTCTCTTTATATTTCATGTATCTTTTCTTTTTCTAGTCTCTTTCCCATTTCTATTCAGATGTTCTCTTTATATTTCATGATTTTTTCCTTTTTTCTACAGTCTCTTTCCCATTTCTATTCAGATGTTCTCTTTATATTTCATGTATCTTTTCTTTTTTCTACAGTCTCTTTCCCATTTCTATTCAGATGTTCTCTTTATATTTCATGTATCTTTTCTTTTTTCTAGTCTCTTTCCCATTTCTATTCAGATGTTCTCTTTATATTTCATGAATTTTTTTTTTCTAGTCTCTTTCCCATTTCTATTCAGATGTTCTCTTTATATTTCATGTATCTTTTCTTTTTTCTACAGTCTCTTTCCCATTTCTATTCAGATGTTCTCTTTATATTTCATGTATCTTTTCTTTTTTCTACAGTCTCTTTCCCATTTCTATTTAGATATTCTCTTTATATTTCATGTATCTTTTCTTTTTTCTACAGTCTCTTTCCCATTTCTATTCAGATGTTCTCTTTATATTTCATGTATCTTTTCTTTTTTCTACAGTCTCTTTCCCATTTCTATTCAGATGTTCTCTTTATATTTCATGAATCTTTTCTTTTTTCTACAGTCTCTTTCCCATTTCTATTCAGATGTTCTCTTTATATTTCATGTATCTTTTCTTTTTCTAGTCTCTTTCCCATTTCTATTCAGATGTTCTCTTTATATTTCATGAATCTTTTCTTTTTTCTACAGTCTTTTCCCATTTCTATTCAGATGTTCTCTTTATATTTCATGTATCATTTCTTTTTTCTACAGTCTCTTTCCCATTTCTATTCAGATGTTCTCTTTATATTTCATGTATCTTTTCTTTTTTCTACAGTCTCTTTCCTATTTCTATTTAGATGTTCTCTTTATATTTCATGTATCTTTTCTTTTTTCTACAGTCTCTTTCCTATTTCTATTTAGATGTTCTCTTTATATTTCATGTATCTTTTCTTTTTTCTAGTTTCTTTCCCATTTCTATTCAGATGTTCTCTTTATATTTCATGTATATTTTCTTTTTTCTACAGTCTCTTTCCTATTTCTATTTAGATGTTCTCTTTATATTTCATGTATCTTTTCTTTTTTCTGGTCTCTTTCCCATTTCTATTCAGATGTTCTCTTTATATTTCATGTATCTTTTCTTTTTTCTACAGTCTCTTTCCCATTTCTATTTAGATGTTCTCTTTATATTTCATGTATCTTTGCTTTTTTCTACAGTCTCTTTCCCATTTCTATTCAGATGTTCTCTTTATATTTCATGTATATTTGCTTTTATCTACAGTCTCTTTCCCATTTCTATTTAGATGTTCTCTTTATATTTCATGTATCTTTGCTTTTTTCTACAGTCTCTTTCCCATTTCTATTTAGATGTTCTCTTTATATTTCATGTATCTTTTCTTTTTTCTACAGTCTCTTTCCTATTTCTATTTAGATGTTCTCTTTATATTTCATGTATCTTTTCTTTTTTCTAGTCTCTTTCCCATTTCTATTTAGATGTTCTCTTTATATTTCATGTATCTTTTCTTTTTTCTACAGTCTCTTTCCCATTTCTATTCAGATGTTCTCTTTATATTTCATGTATCTTTTCTTTTTTCTACAGTCTCTTTCCCATTTCTATTCAGATGTTCTCTTTATATTTCATGTATCTTTTCTTTTTTCTACAGTCTCTTTCCCATTTCTATTCAGATGTTCTCTTTATATTTCATGTATCTTTTCTTTTTTCTACAGTCTCTTTCCTATTTCTATTTAGATGTTCTCTTTATATTTCATGTATCTTTGCTTTTTTCTAGTCTCTTTCCCATTTCTATTCAGATGTTCTCTTTATATTTCATGTATCTTTTCTTTTTTCTACAGTCTCTTTCCTATTTCTATTTAGATGTTCTCTTTATATTTCATGTATCTTTTCTTTTTTCTAGTCTCTTTCCCATTTCTATTCAGATGTTCTCTTTATATTTCATGTATCTTTGCTTTTATCTACAGTCTCTTTCCCATTTCTATTTAGATGTTCTCTTTATATTTCATGTATCTTTGCTTTTTTCTACAGTCTCTTTCCCATTTCTATTCAGATGTTCTCTTTATATTTCATGTATCTTTTCTTTTTTCTAGTTTCTTTCCCATTTCTATTCAGATGTTCTCTTTATATTTCATGTATCTTTTCTTTTTTCTACAGTCTCTTTCCTATTTCTATTTAGATGTTCTCTTTATATTTCATGTATCTTTTCTTTTTTCTAGTCTCTTTCCCATTTCTATTCAGATATTCTCTTTATATTTCATGTATCTTTGCTTTTTTCTACAGTCTCTTTCCCATTTCTATTCAGATGTTCTCTTTATATTTCATGTATCTTTGCTTTTATCTACAGTCTCTTTCCCATTTCTATTTAGATGTTCTCTTTATATTTCATGTATCTTTGCTTTTTTCTACAGTCTCTTTCCCATTTCTATTCAGATGTTCTCTTTATATTTCATGTATCTTTTCTTTTTTCTACAGTCTCTTTCCCATTTCTATTTAGATATTCTCTTTATATTTCATGTATCTTTTCTTTTTTCTACAGTCTCTTTCCTATTTCTATTTAGATGTTCTCTTTATATTTCATGTATCTTTTCTTTTTTCTACAGTCTCTTTCCCATTTCTATTCAGATGTTCTCTTTATATTTCATGTATCTTTTCTTTTTTCTACAGTCTCTTTCCCATTTCTATTTAGATATTCTCTTTATATTTCATGTATCTTTTCTTTTTTCTACAGTCTCTTTCCCATTTCTATTCAGATATTCTCTTTATATTTCATGTATCTTTGCTTTTTTCTAGTCTCTTTCCCATTTCTATTCAGATGTTCTCTTTATATTTTATGTATCTTTGCTTTTTTCACATCTTACAAATGTGAATTATTCTTGACTTTCCCAACTCCTTCATCTTTTTGTCATAAACTTCATCTTCTCATTCTTCCGCATCCGATCCGTCAACATTTTCGTCTCGTAGTAACACCTTCTTCTTTTTAATCACTCTTCTCCTTTTTTTGTTCTACATCTTCCGTTCCCCCCCCCCTGAAAATATTCTTCAACTTACTGTTTATTTCATTCTTTTATTTCTCGACGCTTCACACTCGTCCATTCACTTTTCCTCTTCCACCGTCGACGCTTATTCTCACCTTTCTTTAATCACTCGTTTTTCTGTGCTTCTCATTTTGTTTGCCTTTCAAACTTGACGCTTACTTGTTTCCCGTAACGTTAGATCCCTCGCCGCCCTTTAATACTCCCAGATCCCGGCTCATTGTTACAGTCTTCACTTTACAATTCTCCATTGATTCCCTTTTTACACGTCCACGGTTGCACATTGTTGTGTGATTCCCGCCCTTTTTCACCATTTGTTTTACTTGCTTTCTCGTACTTAATGGCGTCCCATTGTACGGCAAACTACACATCATATTTCACACAATCCAGAAAGCTGGAAAACAAATAACGCTACATGTGTACACACTAACACATACATAACTAGAAGCGAGTACACACACGCAGACATATACAGACACTATTACAAAAGGTAATCGCTCTCATTCTCTCTCTCTCTCTCTCTCTCTCTCTATATATATATATATATATATATATATATATATATATATATATATATATATATAGTACACGTAATGTATTAGTTTCTGTAGATGTAAATCCGTAGAAACTCCAGTGTTTATAAAATTATGCTCAATATATATATGTATATATACAGGATGATTCATAAGTCACTTAGCTATCTATTTTTGAAATTCTAAAGTTAAAAAATACGGTAATACAAAACGGAAAGTTTATTCAACAAAGTCATTTATAGGAGTTTTAAATTACAGCAGATTTTCAAAATTTCCACCTTCGTTCTGCATGCATAGCTCCATTCTTTTTTGCAAGGAATTTACGACTCATTGTAGCATATTTGAATGATTATGAAATAAATATATAGAGAAACAAATATATAAACGAACAAATTTAAAATAACAAATAGCAGTAATTAGAGAGTAAGATAACAATCATCAAAAGTTCATAGTATGTTTGTGCTTCATATGGTAATCATTTTAAATAGCTAAGTGAAGTGACTTAAGAATCACCCTGTATATATATATATATATATATATATATATTTATATATGTATATACAGAGAGAGTGAGAGAGAGAGAGAGAGAGAGAGATAGAGGGGGGAATCGTGTTTACATTAACCTCAAACTAATTGAAGTTATTATAATTTTAATTGGTTGAAGGCAAATGTGAAAGTTTATCACCAAATTTTGTCTGATGAACTAAATAAAACGTTTTGGGCACTTTACTTGCCATAAGTGTATTTTATACTAGTAAGTAGATCTACTCCTGTATTAAATACTGTTAAAGCAAATACGGAAACAAAAAGTACGCATTATGTATAATTTGATAACATAAGCATATATATATATGGGAAATGAAAAAGGAAAAACCAAGAGATATTTTTTATATAATCATCAACGTTTTATCTTTATTTGTAAGACTTCCTCGGGATGATAATTTTAAGAAAAATGTCATGCAAGTACATCGAAATAATGGATTGACATGATGGGTTGATGAGGAAAAGAAGTAGCCGTGGCTACTGAGAGCGTTGGACCAAGGTCTGGGCTGAGAGAAGTCAGTCAGTGGCAGAGAGTGAAATGAGTGAATGCTACCCCTCCCCTCTCTCTCACCCTGAGACAAATTCACTAACACTCCCATCCCCCCAATTTTTCACTCACAGCCATCCACATTCAGTTCACTTTTTCATTCCCCATTATGTCGGATTACTCTCATCCTTCCTTTCTCATCATATATATATATATATATATATATATATATATATATATATATATATATATATATATATATATATATATATATATTGTGTGTATTGTGTGTATTTAGACAGCATTCATTCATATACGCAAACATTTTAAACCGAACACAAGTTTACTTCTTGATTAGAGTGTTCTTATTTTTTTCAATTTTACTAATAACTTTTTTCGTATCAAATTATATTCCGAAACTAATTAAAAGATTTGAAAGAAAAACCTCTGATCTATTTCATTAAAACCCAGCACTTTAGAATAAATAACATTACATATAAAACGAGTAACAACATTTGTAAATGTTTAACGTAAATACACTTTATCATGTGACGCTAATTCTGGCGTCCCGGAATTTAAATTGTAAACGTTCTTCTGGAACTGCACCGGTTAATTTTTTATACGTCAAACGTCTTCACATATTGCGTTCCTGGCTGCTATTTCAAATTCTCTTTTATTCTCCAGTTTTTTGTTCATTTGTCTTTTCTCACATAAAAATAAATCGACGAAGAATTGAAAGTGCAAGTGATACTTATGGAACATTCTTTTATTCTTTTTTATTTCGACGCAAAAATTTTATTAGAAAAATTGAAAAAATGAAAAAGGTATAATCAAGCAGAATAATTATTTCATGTCTAACAATTTTTGCTTAAATGTATATGGATATATATATATATATATATATATATATATATATATATATATATATATGTGTGTGTGTGTGTGTGTGTGTGTGTGTGTGTGTGGGTGTGTGTGTGTGCATATATATTATATATATTAAACAGTAATATAAGACTCTTCTCGACGTATCAATGTATTTGAGTCATAATTTAATGATACCACATTTTATTTACCTCCCCAGGAGGTTAGGCACAAGGCTAGGTTTATCTTACTCCCACAAGTAAGATGTGACCCAAGCTCGGGTCGGGAAAGTGGGGTTTGAAAAGCCAGCGCCCGAGAAGGTGAGCACTCTGGCCATTAAAAATTGCCTGGGCAGCCCCGTCGGCATTCCCCGGTAGGGGCGCCTCAGGCAGTAAGCAACAAACTTACTCCTCCCAAAAGAGGGGAGGCAAAGCCTGGGAGGGTGGACCTCCTAGAACTGCACAGGACAGACCCATAGACCGGCGTAAATCAAGGCCCGAACGCCAAGACGATACCAGTTTATGGTGTGTATCAATCAATGATACAACATTTTATTTACCTCCCCAGGAGGTTAGGCACAAGGCCAGGTTTATCTTACTCCCACAAGTAAGATGTGACCTAAGCTCGGGTCGGGAAAGTGGGGTTTGAAAAGCCAGCGCCCGAGAAGGTGAGCACTCTGGCCATTAAAAATTGCCTGGGCAGCCCCGTCGGCATTCCCCGGTAGGGGTGCCTCAGGCAGTAAGCAACAAACTTACTCCTCCTCAAAGAGGGGAGGCAAAACCTGGGAGGGTGGACCTCCTAGAACTGCACAGGACAGACCCATAGACCGGCGTAAATCAAGTCCCGAAGGCCAAGACGATACCAGTTTATGGTGTGTATCAATCAATGATACGACATTTTATTTACCTCCCCAGGAGGTTAGGCACAAGGCCAGGTTTATCTTACTCCCACAAGTAAGATGTGACCCAAGCTCGGGTCGGAAAGTGGGGTTTGAAAAGCCAGCGCCCGAGAGGTGAGCACTCTGGCCATTTAAAAATTGCCTGGGCAGCCCCGTCGGCATTCCCCGGTAGGGGCGCCTCAGGCAGTAAGCAATAAACTTACTCCTCCCCAAAGAGGGGAGGCGAAGCCTGGGAGGGTGGACCTCCTAGAACTGCACAGGACAGACCCATAGACCGGCGTAAATCAAGCCCCGAAGGCCAAGACGATACCAGTTTATGATTTGTATCAATCAATGATACGACATTATGAAATTAATTACCGCATATATAGTAATCTCCAAACACCCACTAACTCTTTGAAGTATTCCTTATTTGACTATTTATTTTATAAATAATTTCTTATAAATAAATAGTCTGTAATATACATTTCTAATTTCTTATACCTTTACAACACTTTTGCCGATAGTAATATTATTATAATTATTAATAAAATTTATTTAAACGATTTAATGAAAAAAAGTTAGCGAAGTAATTCACATGAAAACTTTCAGTTTAGACTTACGGCATTAGTAAAACGTCTGATCCTACTATCATGCCACACTTTGATCTCAGTGAAAAAGACAAGGAACCATAAAAATATTGTTTTTGTGACTAGGCATTTTTAATGTATTAAACAAACATGACTTTATCAGAATATCTTTTAATACAGTGGGTAGTGTAGTATTGTCTGTTGTCATAAGACTGTCTCTCAAGAATTAGATTCTTATTTTTAAGAGAGGGGGTAATGTATTATCTGTTCTGTTATCATGAGACCATTTTCCTAGTGACTAACTTTTCCTTTTTAGGGGGTAGTGTAGTATCTGTTTCGTTGTCAGTATATCATACTCGCAGTCATTACATTTTCCTTTTATGGGGGATACTCCCAGGTATTATCTCCTCTTTTTCCTGGGTGTGTAGTGTAGTATCTCTTTTGTACTGATAGCATCCTATCAGGCATTACTCTTTCCTTAAATAGGATAACCGTAAACCTTACCCATTTTTCTTTCTTTTTTTTCTGTTAGCAGGAAGAAAAAAGAAAAACAGCGAAACAAATGAAAAAGAAAACATTGACAAAATTTACCCCCTCACCGTTTTCATCTCAGCAACTGTCGGGCGTTTCCGCAACCTGCCCGATCGTTGCCGACGCGAAGTCACGGAAATTAGGCGCGTCATCTATAACATCACCATGTTTTCTCTGTTGGCCTGTATTTATTTCCACTTTTGAGATGAGTTAATTCTGAAAGCGTAACATTATTGGAAACCATTAATTGAATACAATCCATAGAAAACAAGTATTTTAAATTTTACTGATAGTTTGGCGAAATTTTAGTTTCATTCCTTTCTTAACGTATTAGATGAACCAGACGTAACTAATCCTTAGAGAGGAAGACATTTACACTGGAGCACTTTTCCACTTTTTCAGTGTGAATGTCGTAAAAAAGAACAACTTTTAGAAATAATTTAACAAAAATCTAAAATTAATTATCCCTGAATTAATGTAATTTAAACAACGAAATTAAATTGATTTAAGAGTTGAAAGAAAAAATCGTTAGCGGAATTTCTAAAAGAAAGAAAGAAATTTGGAAGAAAAGAAGAAAAAAATAAATTGTATTTTTTGTTACTTCAGTTGACCGTATTCTCATGGTTTTAAATATTTTTTACTGATTTTCTTGTTTTCTCGTTTTTTTAATCATTTTTAAGCATGCGATCACAATGTGAAAAGAAAAAATAGAAACACAAACATCTGAGTAGATAGAGATATTATTACAAATACTAACTAGATTCCAGGTCAACGGAAATTTTTAGGTCATGAATAAAAATAATATAATTTAATAATATTCAATTATTTGGATTATCGGACTACTATTCTCATCTTGAATGCTTTTGTCACAACATCTAAGCAAATAAAACCTCTGCTTTCTGGAGATGCATATTGTCGAACTCGGGAATCTTTGTGTCGAACTCGGCAATCTATACGAAATTTCGACCTCAACTCGGTAGATTGATTTTATTTCGTCAGCCATAACTGTGCAAAATTTTTATTTTATTTTCATTTGATTCTTAGTTAGTATCGCCTCCAGTGAGGATTGAACCTTCAACCGCTAGAAGAACTGATTGTTACTTGACATCTCTATCCGTTAGTTCACGTGTCCACGCAGTCTACATAATCCAAATGATACAAAATACCAGTTATTATTTTTTAAAATTCAAAATCATTTTCACTTATGTTAAAATAAATTCTTAAATATAATTGCTGAAACAAATTATTCTTATTAATTATAACAACTTAATATTCAACTATTACAACATTTTAAAATATATGTATTTAAGTAAATAATTTAATAAGAGTTAATAATTTTAATTACATTTCGTAGAGTTCCTTTTTAAATTTTCGCTCGGCAAATAATTCATAGTTAAAAAGTATAAGGCTACGATTCAGATATGTAGAAAACAGAGCAAGAATAGAATATAGAAAGAAAAAATTCACATACACATTGTAACTGTCAGCATTTATAATTTATTTCGACTTCCTAGTCTGTTCAGAATGCTAGCGAGACAGCTACATATTGGAAATGACGAAAAAAGGGAAGTATTCACCAGTCAAAAAAGAAATATCATAGGCAAATAGAGGGGGATATAAAAGCAACACACTTCATCAAAAAAAGGGGAGGGAAATCTTAAGAGGTCAGATAATATGTATCTCCAGTTGGAATAGAAAATAAAATTCAAAACTTATTATTAAGATACATCAATGATACCCTTCAAATCGTATTTGTCATCAGTATGTTGACACGAAGCCAAACCCCATGAACCCCCTTCCCTCGCATTCCGTTAGCCTTGAATTGGAGAAGTCTTCAGTAATTCGCAATTCTTCGTATCGCCACGGGTCCATGTGTAGATTTGCGAGTTTCACAGAAATATTCCCGAGTTCGAAAAATACACATGAAGAAGGTGGGAGGTTACAGCAGACGAAGCGTTGTGATGATAACACTCAAGATGAGAAAAGTAGTCCGAATAATCGAAATTATTCAAACTTTACAGACCGTTATTTCGACTTCCTAGTCTATTCAGAATGCTAACGGGACAGCTACATATTGGAAATGACAGAAAGAAGAAATATTAACCAGCCAAAAAAGACATGCCATGGACAGAGAGAGGGGGATAAAAAACGGAGAAAAGCAACACACTTAAGTTAAAATCATCAAAAGTTAGTTTAAAATATGGCAAGTAGTCGAAACATTGCGAATATGACCATTTATACAAAATTATTTTTTGTCTCCTTCTAATTGGTATATTTACGTGGCTTGCTATGTTGCATTTGATGTCATATTTGTGGGTGGTTTCTAGGTTGGGAAATAACTCCTATTAACAGTGTAGAATAATGGAAACATTTAATAAAATGAGAAAATGTGTTATTGTTTCATGCGCAAAAACGCCAAACAACAACATATTTCCTCAAATGAAACAACACTCTTTCAAATCGAAACACATTTCTTCAAATGGATTCATCTGATGAGAGCGGACCACCGCTTGAAACGCGTTACATAAAATGATAAAAAGATAAAATAACAAAATAATAAATAAATGTTGAAAAAAACTTTTTTACAAATGTTGGTAGCCTTACTCCGTAGCCTTACATATATACTTTTCTCTCGTTGGAACTGCACTAATACTGCGCTACCCTCTTAAATATATATATATATATATATATATATATATATATATATATATATATATATATATTGCTTTTAAATATAATAAACGGAGTCATAGCGAACGAGGCACAATTACAAGAAAAAAAATGGAGGAAATATTAAATAATATTTAATCGTCGATTTAAAACGAATAAAAGGATCGACGTTTTCTCTTGACAATGTGTCGACCGAAAGGTACCTAGGGACTTAGCTTTTATTCTGTAAAGTTTAGTCGATCCTATTATTCGTTTTAAATGAACGATTAAATATTATTTAATATTTCCTCCATTTTTTTCTTATAATAGTGCCTCGTTCGCTATGACTCCGTTTATTATATTAAAAATTTTAAAGCATTATAAAATTTTGTACCACAAAAAATTTGTTCATATATATATATATATATATATATATATATATAGTAAGCAATGAAAATATATATGGCCATCAAGCTACACAGAGGCATTTAGCCTGACGATTCCCCCCGAGGATGATACACAGGAGCCTCTGTGTAGCTTGATGGCCATATATATTATCATTGCTTACTACCTAGCTGTACTTATGTATCGAGCACTGTTGAAGTAAATATTGAAAACTGACGCATAAAAAATTGTATCTCCTTATAATATTTTATGTGGATACATGAAGTACTAATATATATATATATATATATATATATATATATATATATATATATATATATATGGGAAGAGAAGGATGAAGGTAATCCGACGTGCTGGGAAAATGAAAAAGGAAAACCAAAAAATGGATGTTTTTTATGTGTACATCAACGTTTCGTCTTTATTTATAAGACTTCATCAGGATGATAATATATACTTGTTAGAGAAAAAAAATTCATTTTTATTCTCCAACAAGTACGGACGTCCACCCAGTAGTGGCCATTATTTCATTTTATTTTTCCTCCAAATATGTCTACCGTACATGTATCTGTACTTGCATGACATTTTTTCTCTATATTATCATCCTGATGAAGTCTTATAAATAAAGACGAAACGTTGATGTACACATAAAAAACATCCATTTTTTGGTTTTTCTTTTTTCATTTTCCCATATATATATATATATATATATATATATATATATATATATATATATATATATATATATATTCGGAGACATTAACATTTATTAAATGTTTCTTGTTAGGATAGATTCATTAAAATTTTACTGTTGAAAGCGCTTAATACATGATTGTATTTAAGAAGGTTCTGCTGCACGTAATCGTTTATTGGCTTTAAAATGTTATTATGCAACAAAAGCCGTTTGGATTATTCATTCACTGATGGAGAAAAACATGCGGAATTTGTGATGCAAACTTTAGAAATAGAAAATCCATCAGGACGAGTTTAATGAAAGCTTCTTATAGCATGAATTAGTGAAAAGGCGGCAGTATCAGTTAAATAATTGACAACGAAGCTTTCCTCAAGCGATACAACTGTTTATCATCATATAAATTGGTGCCTTATGAATTGCATGCAGATCTAAACCCTTGATTTACATTTTCCTTCGGTCTATTTATATTTATATGCCTAAAATCCTTATTTCGATGTTGATAGAAATCCATGAAATAATTGTGATACTAGTACAATGTATGGCATTTGAGACTTAACTTGAGCCGTATTACGAAGAAAATGAACTTCAGGGAATCTTGTTGAATTTTTTCCAGGTGTCAGATTCCATGCAAACCAGAAATATTTTGAATTTTTAAATTGGAGAATAGGTCCATATAATGCCGATTATGCCGATTTACAACCCTTAAAAATGTCTAAAGAAACTAAAATTTTAGGAATGTTTATTAATTAAATTTCATCTATGATTGCAGTTTAATCAACATCGAATATATCTGAATTTTCACAAGGGTTCCGAGCCACTTATTCATTAAACTAAATGAAACTAAGTATATCAAGCATTGTTCACTCTAACCCCAGCAGCTGCGTTCTTAAATTCTCATCAACGTTTAATTCGTTTGAGAATGTTCCCCTCTCTCTCTCTCTCTCTCTCTCTCTCTCTCTCTCTCTATCTATCTATCTATCTATCTCTCTCTCTCTCTCTCTCTCTCTCTCTCTCTCTCTCTATATATATATATATATATATATATATATAAATACATATTGGGTGTCTATAACGTCTCTCAATAATTAGATTGCCTCCTTTTAAGGAGTAGCCATTTGATATTGTTCACCAAGCAGCTGTCCTTCCATAAACAAACTATCTGAAATATAAAATCTTATTATTAATAAAAACGTCAAAACAGTGATTAAAAGAAAACATTTCAACTGTCTTTGAAATAATTGTTTTATATTATGACGAGACTTTTTAAACATACTATATATATATATATATATATATATATATATATATGTATATATATATGTATATATATATATTTATTTATAAAATACAAATTCTATGTAACATCAGTACCGTCGGTTTCAAAGCGGGAGGTTAATCCTGATTATCGTCAGCTGATGAACATTTTATAAATGGTGGAACTTCTTCGGTCACGCCTAAAATTACGTGATTTGTGTGAAATGGGGGGGGTTACATATGTGTGCGTAAGGGATTAAATTTATAAATGATAAATCGTATTTTATCATCAGAATTGGTGGGGGATATATAGCGATGTATTATATTTATATATATATATATATATATATATAAAAGTATATATATATATAGCATAATATAAAATGAAATAATAAAATAAGGTGTGAATCAAATTTTATCATCTGATGAGAAGAATTATCTTTGAAAACTCATGAGTTAAGGACTTTAAGATACTTTGCCTGAATTTTGAATTCTAATAAAATTTCATTCGCACATTATTTTATTATTTCATATTATATTATGCTATTAATGCTCTATCCAGTATATTGAGCTTCAGTTTTTATCCAGATGTTCACTAATTAAAAGATATTAGTTGCCTCTTATATCTTTTGTTGGATTAACTTCATATATATATATATATATATATATATATATATATATATATATATATATATATACATATTACTATTTCATGTATCCACATAAAACTTTATAAGGCGATATAATTTTTTATGTATCAATTTTCAGTATTTACTTCAACAGTGTTCGATACGTAAGAAGAGCTGGGTAGTAAGCTATGAACACATATTTATGGCAATTAAGCTACAGAGTCTCCCGCGTTTCATCCCCGGGGGGAATCTTCAGGCATTTTAGCCTGAAGATTCCCCCGGCGATGAAACGTGGGAGCCTCTGTGTAGCTTAATTGCCATAAATATATTTTCATAGCCTACTACATATATATATATATATATATATATATATATATATATATATATATACGTACACAGTATAATATAAAAAGATCCATAATTTTATATAGATATATAGATTGTCGCCGACCATATAGGCACTTGAAATGTTGAGAAATGTTCACCAACTTTGATATTAAGCTCGAACTCGTATCACATTATGCCATCGTTCGGGTAAAGAGGTATATCACAACAATTTGCCTTGTATCCTATTACACTTTGGTGATATTGTACGCCTAGCGACGCTGTTATACGCACGTGCGCGCACACACGCAAGTCTACGTAGCTGCCTCTATCCTCTTCCGTCTTTGTTTTCATTTATTTACCCTTAAATTAATTAATTTAATCAAATTTAATTTCATTAAAGTTTTGTTTTTTTAATTTATTTTCATTTTATTCGATTAAACAAAATGGGGAAAAAAAACGAACCGCGATATTAAAAACAAATCGAAATCTATTTTTTATCATTTCAAACATTCTTCTTTCACCTTTTTCCTTTTCGTCTCTTTTCATTATTTGTAGTTGCTTTTTTATAATATTTAATTTATTAGTTTATTTTGTAAGTTTTGAAAAAAGAAGAATTAATCAAAGTAAATGTTTTTTTTAACTGTCTTAAAACGAGAAGAAAGGGAGAACGAGAGAAGAGGAGGAGGGGGGGGGAGGGAGAAAAAATGGCTGCGACGTTAACGCCCGGAAGTTTGTGTACAAATCAGATCATCAGACGACAAAGATCAATTGAAAGGATTAATTGAATTAAGCAGACGATTGAATCAGGATTTGTGCTGAAAAAAGAATAAGAAAGTGCTCGTTTTAACGCCGTTTTGTTGGGTCTTTATTTACTTTGATATTTCTCTCATGTGCTTTACTTATTTCTACGATTAATTCGCCACTATTTTTATACATACAGTTTTTCTTCATTTCAAATTAAGTAAAGCCAGCGACAAAGTTAACGGAAATGGAAATTGAGCTCTTATTTTCATTCACCCTCCCCCGTATTTATTAAGATCTTATTTTCCTTCACCCTCCCCCGTATTTACTAAGCTCTTATTTTCATTACCCTCCCCCGAATTTACTAAGCTCTTATTTTAATTCACCCTCCCCCGTATTTACTAAGCTCTCATTTTCATTCACCCTTACCCGTATTTACTAAGCTCTTATTTTCATTCACCCTCCCCCGTATTTACTAAGCTCTCATTTTCATTCACCCTTACCCGTATTTACTAAGCTCTTATTTTAATTCACCCTCCCCCGTATTTACTAAGCTCTCAATTTCATTCACCCTTACCCGTATTTACTAAGCTCTCATTTTCATTCACCCTCCCCAGTATTTACTAAACTCTTATTTTCATTCACCCTTACCCGTATTTAGTAAGCTCTCATTTTCATCTACCCTACCCCGTATTTACTAAGCTCTCATTTTCATTCACCCTCCCCCGTATTTACTAAGTCTTTATTTTCATTTACCCTACCCCGTATTTACTAAGCTTTTATTTTCATTCACCCTACCCCGTATTTAGTAAGCTCTCATTTTCATCTACCCTACCCCGTATTTACTAAGCTCTTATTTTCATTCACCCTCCCCCGTATTTACTAAGCTCTTATTTTCATTCACCCTCCCCCGTATTTACTAAGCTCTTATTTTCATTCACCCTCCCCCGTATTTACTAAGCTCTCATTTTCATTCACCCTAACCCGTATTTACTAAGCTCTTATTTTCATTCACCCTCCCCCCATATTTACTGAGCTTCGTTCAACATAAGAATAAACCAATCTTAGTGTGGTTAAGAGACTGTTATACAGCTGTGACGTAAAATAATATTAAAAACACTTTATTTATTAATCTATCTGCATAAAATAGAGTCATTATTGTATTGACTTGAAAAAAAAAGTTAAATATCCAACATTGTTATTCTCAATTAATGTTACATCTATTAAAAGGGATAAAGTCTAAGATGGCGACCAACACTGGTCACAGATGGAATCCAACTACGAAGATCATAGAAAAAAATAACTAAACAGAATTGCGTGAAATATCAAAATCATTAGAAGCTTCCGTTACGAGATTTTAAGGTTGGCTTTAAGATCTTCGCCTAATTTGAAGGTTTTCCTCAACGAATTGCATGCTTTAAGCAAATATCTTAGTATGTTGATTTACTGGTTCAGCACCTACACGCGTTTTTACATGTTTTTTTTTATAATATAAACGTATTCATCATTAAAATAAAAAATACATACTAAAAATGAAAGAATGACTATCGTTAGATTTACATTGGCACGGATTGAAATAATGCCGAATATATCAGCCGTACAAACAATAGAGTTTTTATATAACGTATGTAAAAACAAAAAGTTGAAATACCACCGATACTTCCGGTCGCGTAATATTAAGATTAATAGATTGGATTGCTTATTCTAGTATACATTATCATTCTTAAATGGAAGTTATATGGATCGAAAGCCTAGGAAATCTTCTGTATGGAGACATTTTTAAGTATACGCGGAACATAACACCAACATACATCTCTCTTTCTCTTTCTCTTTCCCTATGTCTCGCCCTCTCTCTCTCTCTCTCTCTCTCTCTCTCTCTCTCTATATATATATATATATATATATATATATATATATGAATGAAATAATTTGGATCAAATTCGATAAGAATTTTGAGAAAAAACTGAAAACGTAAATAATCGCACAATGCAATCAAATCGCATTGCTAATGTTTCGTCTGTATTTTTAGAAAAAATCTAGCAGAGTTTATGCTGATTTATTCTATTAATCAACTTTATTAACTTTTCTTTTCTATAGTTTTACCAATTATCTCTCTCTTTCTCTCTCTCTCTCTCTCTCTCTCTCACACTATATATATATATATATATATATATATATATATATATATATATATATATATATATATATTTATATTAGTACTTCATGTATCCACATAAAATATTTTAAGGAGATATAATTTTTTATGTATCACTTTTCAGTATTTACTTCAACAGTGCTCGATACGTAAGTAGAGCTAGGTAGTAAGCAATGAAAATATATATGGCAATCAAGCTACACAGAGGCTCCCGTGTTTCATCCTGACGATTCCCCCCGGGGATGAAACACGGGAGCCTCTGTGTAGCTTGATTGCCATATATATTTTCATTGCTTACTATATATTTATATATATATATATATATATAAACACACACACACACACACACACACATATATATATATATATATATATATATATATATATATATATATATATATATATATATATATATATGAAAGGTGTTTGGAAAATCAATAGCATAACTTCGGGATTATTTTCTATGAGTACAAATAATGAAAATAGTTCCCATAAACATAGGTACTGAAATATTTGTTTCCGAGGTACAAGAAAGTAAAGTGTTCGACTGTAGTAGAGGGCAACCCGAAGGCTCCTTTTCATTTGTTTCTACACCGAGATGTAGAGGAATGCGCTACTCCTTTTTCAGGATATCTGACTTACACTTAACAGTAATCTTTTAATGCTGAGTGTATAACAAGTTGTATAAAGTACTGTTTTGAGTTTTTCGTATGACTAAACCGAGGATTGACCCCCTGACCATTAGAGAACATTTTAACCATTTTGCCAAATCAGCCGGTTTTCCTAGGCATGAACTACTGAAAAAATACCGATCACAGTACTATTCACAATGTGTTCGTATGCAGTAGAGCTACAGGTATTCTACATGTGCACAATAATGCAGGCGTCAAAACAGCACGTCATGGAAACACGAATATACTACAAAATGTCTAGGGTGTTTCGTATGGTCTTGTACCCTGCTAAAATTCGATTGTGAAAATCCCTTTTCATTATACAATAAGGATGAATAAGCAATTGATTACAAACGGCCCCTAAAGTAGAATTTCCTCCGCGTGTATGTCAAGTAACTGGTCTACCTCTCAACATCCACTGATCACGGAAATGCCCTTATTTACTTGCCAACCAAATGCAGAGTTAGTCATAAGATGCGTTTTTAATGTGACAAAAATTCATCTCCCCCCCCAAAAAAAAGGAGCACTCTTGATTGGGCCAAAATAAAAATTACCTTAGTCAAGAAGGACTTTTATTTTGCTAACTGGGACAGAAAATATCGCGTGCATCGTGTGTGTGTGGGGGTCCATTACTCGTACCCGGCTACAATTCGATTCTGGAGATTCTCCTCACCAGACAATGGATTTGAATAAACAATTCATTTGCAATGGCCGCCAAGGTAGAAATCCAAATGGTTTACAATCAGATGCGCGTGTAGGTCATGTAACTAATGCATCGTAACTTCCAATCGACTGACTTGGAAGATGTTAGTGGAGTACACCTCTGGGCTATACGACTGAAAGAATAAAAACAGAGTCATGCGTGAAATGCAGCCATCGACATATTACAAGTGAAATGTTTTCGATGGCATCACACATCAAAGTTTCGAAGAAGCGACGGTATTCCTCACTCATTGATCTGTTGGGAAGTACGTGGGGCCGCAATAAAATATTATCAATACGTGCTGATTTAGAGAAGTGTATACTCTTAGAGCTGACGCACTATATTTTGGTGACTTCGCGTCATCAACATTCGGGCAGGTCTCGGAAGCGCCCGAGAGTAGACGAAACTATTAACCAAGAACCATTTGTGTATAAACAGTTTGTTTTCGTTAAAATAAGATAACAAAAAAAAAAAAACATTGTTGCGATGTTTATGTTAAGAAAGAAATGTAAAAGAAAACATTTAAATAAAATTAAAAAAAAGAATAACATTTGCTTAACAAATCAAATAAAATCATCATTTGAAACTTTCCGGTGCACAAACAAAATAAACTTTTATGACAAAAACATTTGCTTAACAATGGCTCCTTTGACAAAAAAAAACCAACAAAAATAAACATTTTATTAATAAAGATAGTTTAGCTAGGGTTTGTTCGTTCTTTATTTGTATATATGTATTTTAGTTTGATTTGCTTCGTCGTAATTTATCGTCTGCCAGTCTTCAATTTAGCGTTTTGCAGTTCTTGCTTCGTCAGCTTTAGGGCGCTTCCGTAACCTTCCCGAACGTTGACGACGCGAAGTCACGGAAACATGGTACGTCAACTTTAAGAGTACCGAAAATGCATTACTCTATCTCCTGTAAACTGTGCTTCATCAGCTAAGAGAATTCCCCCGGAAAGGGCCTGATTCTAACGGACCGCTCCATGAACCACTGGCAGAACGTAATCCGTATAGGTGATGAAGACATAAGCCTTGTTCCCGTCAAACTTTCCAAAATGAATGAGGAATAGCTACTCACCTGTCGTATACTGACTTAAGGAGCATCCTATAATACCGAGTATCTTTTAGACTCTCAAGTATCTCTTCCGTTTGTTCTAACGTCGTTTATTTTGGTCGTCCCCGATTGCAACCACGATATTTGAAGGTCTGATATTCACAAATCAGGCGGTAAATGTTCCCGAATTGTTTTCTATCGTGGCATTTTCCGTTAGGCATCTATTTCTGGTACAGAAGACGAGCTTCTGCAGTAAATAATGAACGTAGGCATATCTGGTCTCTCCTGGTGGGTGTACAAGTCACTTTACACCAGTCGTTCGAAAATGGGGAAAAGGGAATGATGACCAGTACTCGTTTAAATGGTTTATTTTTCTGAACTCTAAAGGGCCCGTAAAGAAGACACGACTCGGGTTTAAGTAAAACAGAGTATATTGCAGAAAGTAAAAATTCAGCAAATAAAGAGTAGTTGAACGTCTGTATTAGACTTGGTTTGTTCCGACACCTAGAGGCATCCGCCCGGGTATTTATAGTGACGCCAACTAGTTCAGTAGTCAGTAAATGTAGGTACCATAACCCCCCTCCCAAACATTACCTCCACAGGTGTCTCAGTATCATTTAGTCTTCGGATTGATTACGATAATATCCGGAGACTTCTGTTTCCTTTTAGATTGTCGCTGTTCTGGAGCTGCTTGGGGTATGGAAAGTGTCGTATATGGTATCCATAACTTCTGTTTCCTGGGGAGTACTGTCGGTGTCATCCGACAGTCCTTTCTTAATTTGATTCAGGTATCTCATATAAGAGAGAACTGAGGGCCTTAGATTATGTAAATCATATTTCTTATTCTTTTTACAAGGGTTTACCAAGTTCCCCGGAAAGGTGTGTTATTTCTAAATACTTTGGAAAAATACCTTTTTTTCTCGGGGATGTCACGTTTTTTGGTACAATAGAAATGTGTCCTTGTTTGGTTTGTTTTGCCCCCAATTTGTCGTAAACAGATCTCACTTACGCGCAAACATTATTTCAGCATGAGATAATGAAGATGATGTGTTAACATTTAGCGTGATGCTGTAAGAACTGCTGCAGACCTTTTCATTGTGACTACCGCAAGTCTCAGTGCTCTTATTAGTGAGTCCAGAAAACGCTCTGCTGTCCATTTGACCTCGGGCGGTATGGCGATCGGTGTGTATTATCTTGTCAAATCTCACAGAACTCTTTAAAGTCGGCGGACATAAATTGAGTTATGTTTTCACTGACCAAACAATCGATCACCTCAAAACGAGCGAACACTTCGTGGAGAAATTTTATATTTAGCTCCATAGTGGGCTTTTTACATCGAAACACTTTCGGCCATTTCGTAAAATATTTACTATAATTAGAGAGTAAAAACCCTCTAACGGCCCGTAAAGTCCAAGTGTATCTGACCAAGATCGGTCTGTTTTGGGCCATCTTTAATAGGAGGTGCCTTTGCTGCCTAAGTACTGCCTTTGCACGTACTGATTTTGTTTTCAAGGCCTTGGTCCATTTTAAGCCAGTATATGTAGCTGTGCATTAAGTTTTTTATCTTATCTTTCCCAACATAATAATAACATGTGGTCAACGTAATAATCCTTCCGGATTTCCCTCTGTAGTTATTAGGGGAATGCCGACTCTATCGCTGTACAGGAGCACATCGTCACATAGAGAAAAACTGTCTGAAATGTGCTGTTTCTTTTCTGTAATTTTTGTTTTTGTCATGTTAATAAAATCATCATGGAGGGCTTCATGTTTTATTACATGTAGGGTATTAGGGATTTCTTTTATTGTGTTGCACAAAATGGTTTATATTTCTATATCATTTCGTGGGAAAGCAATCACTGAAACTTCCAGTGGCTCTCTATGTCTCGGAACCAGTCTTTATAATCTATCAACGTAACATTTTTTCGAGGGTAGATATTCCATCTTAAAATTGTAGTTTAGTCGGATTATTCCGCATCCCTGAAGTATTTCTGCCGTGTATGAGTGCAGACTTTTTTTTAAACCGAAAATGGTTAGTAACGGTTTGTGCTCAGTTTGCAACGTGAAAACTTATCGGTGTATATAACTGTGGCATTTGGTGACTGCGAAAATGATTCCCAAAACCTCCTTTTTGATTTCAAGTAATTTTTCTCAGCTGGAAGCAGCGACATCGATTCATGAACGATGGGCTTGTGAGTTTCGTCTGGCATTTTATGAAGTATGCATGCTCCTATTGCGTACGAGATTGCGTCGCTAGCAAGTATGATTTCTATCGTTCGGGTTATAGAGCGGAAGAAATAAATCCGACGTTAGAAGTAGAAATAGTTTTCTTGAAGCACCGTGCTTCATGTATTAGGAGATTATTTTTAGACTAGCTAGTCTCCCTGGCGTTGCCAGGAGCAAAAGTGTAACATATTTGTTTTAAACCTTATATATATATATATATATATATATATATATATATATATATATATATATATATATATATATATATGTGTGTGTGTGTGTGTGTGTGTGTGTGTTTGTGTGTGAAAAAAGACAAACGGAAAACAGGTTAAAATGCAGGAGAAAAAAAACATGAGATTTGACCGGTTTCGTTCGTATTAACGAACGTCTTTTCTGATACGTTCGTTAATACGAACGAAACCGGTCAAATCTCTTGTTTTTGTTTTTGTTATTCTCCTGTATTTTAACCTGTTTTCTGTTTGTCTTTTTTTCACACGAAATTTCATTTTCATGACTTACCGTGTACCGTCCCCTCCTGTCAATAGATGTTCCTCCAAGACGAACTTGTTATTTTCTTCCTTGAATTTTCCGTAAGATGTGCTGCTAAAGGCGCTGATGAAGTGACGTTTTGGAGTGGCTTTGTAAAAAAAAAATTTTAATTAAAAAATAAAAAAAGATAAAAAAATAAAGTATTTCCAGAATGTTTTGGAAACGACCGTACGCCATACTAGACTTGTTGTTCTAATTCTTTGAACAATTGGAATGTTCTAATTCATTTAATCCTTATATATATATATATATATATATATATATATATATATATATATATATATATATATATATCACTATTTCAGTTTTATTCTTATCTATCAATCTATCTATCTATCTATCTGTTAATCTATCACTTTGTTTATTGTTGTTATATCGCCAATATATATTTTTGTTCATGAGATTATTCTTCCTATTACTTCAATCCATCTATTTATAAATCTATTGATGTCTATATCTATCTATTAATCGATTTTCTTTGTTTTCGTTCTCGTTCGCCACTCATTGATCCATCAATATTTCTCTATCTATCTCTTGTATTTTTCTATTTTATTTGTTTTATTTATTTACACTTACTTTAACTCTATCTTTCTATTTTTTCTTTCTTTTTTCCAGTTATCTATCTATCTATCTATCTATCTATCTATCTATCTATATAGATATATATATATATATTTTCATTTATCTATCTATCTATCTATCTATCTATCTATCTATCTATCTATATATCTACTTTTTCATTTAACTATCTATCTATAGGCCCGTTCAGTCTAGAGAGACTATGGATACCCCTATAAGGGGCTGGCTGCGCGTGTAATTATGAAGCAAGGGTTGCGCAATCTATAACAACACCTCTCCTGGGTCGGCACTGCTTGATTCCAATGGCAAGCAGTTCAAGACGACTGGAAACAATGCCGAGATAAACAGAGAGCACATACAGCACCTGGTAGTCCCAAATGGTCACCCATTTAATACTGGCCAGGCTCAACGTCGCTTATCTAACGGGAACCGGTGTGTCAACGTGATTTGTACCGTATATAACTATCTATTGATATATATATATATATATATATATATATATATATATATATATATATATATATATATATATATCTTTTCGTTTAACTATCTATCTATATGTCTATCTCTCTATCTATCTTTTCATTTAACTATCTATCTATATATCTATCTATATATCTATCTATCTTTTCATTTAACTATCTATCTATCTATATATCTATCTCTCTATCTATCTTTTCTTTTAACTATCTATCTATCAAGAATAACTTACGTAAGTGAGATTGTATGCAGAATTCACAGCTGGCGATAGGAATTAATATTTTGGAAATAACGTATTATTTATTAGATAAAAGCAATTTGATCTTGTCTGAGACCAGCTTGGCCTATCTGATATAACAAACTGTCAAGATGTTATTTTATTGATTAATATGAGACTAATATATCGTTGCCAATTATTCTATCAATTCTATGAAGCCCAGCATAGGAAATATGTATCGCATTGAGGCAAGGGTTCACGTCTGCTCAAGTACGTATGCGTCTATCGTGACATTTTCTTTTGTCAACATAACACACGGTTTTATCTACCACATTTATAATATGAATGGGAAGTTAATATAATATAGATGCTTAAACTACTGTATGGATTTCAACCAAAGTTGGCATACATATGTCAGAGTGCAAAGTACATTTTTATAACTTGTTTATAGTAAGTAACACAAATAGTTAAGTGCTCGACCATAGTCTAGGGCGACCCAAAGGCTCCTTTTTCATTAGCTACTAAAGCGAGATGAGGAAAGGGTGCCCCTTGTTTCTTAGGATTACTCCACTTACCCTTGACCCTTACCTTTTAATCTTGAGTGATTTAGCAAGGGGTATTAAGTACAATATCTAAGCCTTAGAATCGAACCAATGTCTCTAGGCCCATTTGCTAACACTTTGCTCATTATGCCAAATGAGCCGATTATTTATAGTAAATTCGTAGGAAGCCGCGTGATACGACTTTATTGATTGTGTTCATTCTGTTATTAGTATTGGTCTCTATCGATCCTTTCCAGGAAGGGACCACGATAAGGTTGTCCACGTCCATCACTGAATGTTACGCTATGGAACCAACTTGATTCGAACTTGGCACACCCACGTCGCCAGTCCGCGTCACGACTATGGCATGCAACTCACTTTTATTTTCTAACATAAATATGCTCTTTCACGAAATGTTAGCAGAACCGCTAGAATAGGTTTTTATCTGGAAGGTTTAGTAACAAATCGATGATCGAACCTGATTCTCGTGTAGTTTAATTCATAATCAGTTGCTAATTAAACTAAACAAGGACCAGGTTCGACTTCCGGGTTTCGTCTTTCCAAAATTGGTGGAAACTATAGAAACCTCAAACGTATCAAAACAACGACAAACGTTTGGCCAAGATCAAAGTGTAGTATCTGTTCCTATGGATACTACACCATATAGACCGGTATAGTCTTGGCTTTCGGGTCTTGATTCCGCCGATCTGTGGGTTTGCCATGTGCAGTTCTAGGAAATAGATAGAGAAATAGGGAGATAGAGAGAGAGAGAGAAAGAGAGATAGAGAAAGAGAAATAGAGAGATAGATAGAAAGATAGAGATAGAGATTGAGATAGAGATAGAGAGATAGAGAGAGAGAGATAGCAAGAAATAGAGAGATAGAGCGAGAGAGAAAAAAAGAGAGAGAGAGAAATATATATATATATATATATATACATATATATATATATATATATAGAGAGAGAGAGAGAGAGACAGACAGACAGACAGACAGACAGACAGACAGACAGAGAGAAAGAGAGATGGATATATATATAGAGAGAGAGAAAGAAAGAAAGAGAGAAAGAAAGAGAGAGAAAGAAAGAGAGAGAAAGAAAGAAAAGCGGTAAGAGAGAGAAAGCTTTACCCCCCCCCCTCTTTGAGGAGGAGTAAGTTTATCGCTTACTGTCCGAGGCGCCCTTACCGGGGAATGCCGACGGGCTGCCCAACCATTTTTTGTAGGCCAGAGTGCTGACCTTCTCGGGCGCTGGCTTTTCAAATCCCACTTTCCCGACCTTGTGTCACATCTTACCTTGTGGGAGGAAGATAAATAAAACGACAAACGTATTTAATCGAAGTAAGTGACACTCTTTTTATTGTTCAAAATAAAACTTTTGCTAACCACTGGTTGTAGCCAACAATTAAATCGAATGCCTCACAAGACTCCAAACTCTGCCCCGAGTTATTTCGTAGCTAACTCACGTCTAGTGCGCCTAGCTCAACTACTCTAGTTCAAAAAAAGCTTTGAATGTACGCGCTTAAAACTCCATTATTAATAAACTGACTACAAAAATATGAATAGTTTTTCAGAGGTTTAGCTTTTTTCGTTGCTTTGTTTTACGGATTATCAACCATTTCTAGCTATTTAATGCCGAATCTAGTCATTTTCTTAACGGTTCGATGTTAAATTAATGCACTATTTTAAAATATTTAATAGAGTTTTATTTTCTATAGGAATGTTTTGTGGATGACTTTGCTTTGTAGGCGTATATTATTTTAATAAATTGTCTGTAATTTATAAAGACTATCAAACACATGGTACTCCCATTCCAAATACGAGTATACCCGGGAGTAATTAAATCTAAGGAGTAACTCAACACTCCCCAAACTCTAAATTCGGGATTCGCCACCCGATACAACTTTGTGTCATACCAAGCACAGTTAGAGGTAGACAGAGCTTGAGTATTTGATAGCGTTGGGAGATAGGGTTGGGAGATAGCGTTGGGAGATAGGGCTGGGTGATAGGGTTGGGAGATAGGGTTGGGAGATAGGGTTGGGTGATAGGGTTGGGAGATAGGGTTGGGAGATAGGGTTGGGTGATAAGGTTGGGAGATAGGGTTGGGAGATAGGGTTGGGTGATAGGGTTGGGAGATAGGGTTGGGAGATAGGGTTGGGTGATAAGGTTGGGAGATAGGGTTGGGAGATAGGGTTGGGTGATAGGGTTGGGAATTAAGGTTGGTAGGAAAATGTAGACGGAGCAAAGAAATAATAAACCGTGCATGCGTGGTCCCCCTCTGTATGTGACTCGATGTGTCGAGTGTAAAATGCAATAAATTTGGGCAATTTGAGGCATTTTTGACCCCCCTTTGACCCCCTGGGGGCGCGAACCAGAAAGTTTATGAGGTCAAGGATGCTCATTTCATATCCAGAACAATTGCGTCTACATTTTGGCCAAGTTTCAGAAATATTGAATGGATGGATCAAACGTTATTGGAGAAAAGGGTAATTTTTTGCCATTTTGGAGGCTTTTGACCCCCTGGGGGCGCGAACCAGATTTTTTCCAAGATCAGCGATACCTATTTTCTATTAGGACCAATTGCCTTCACATTTTGGCTAAGTATAAGAAAAATTGAATTGATGGATGAAAATTTATGGGCAAAAAATGTCATTTTTTGCCATTTCGGGGACTTTTGACCCCCTTTGGGGGCTAACCAGATGTTTTTTTACAAAAATCAGAGAATGTCACTTTCTAACCTGACCAAAGTTACAACTTCATGCAAAATTTCAGAGAAATTTAATGGATGGTTGCGGAGAAAAATCCGAACGGACGGACGGACGGACGGACATGCCTCAAAACATAAGTCCCCCGATTTTATAAATCGGGTGACCAATTAATATCATGGTGGTTGTTTAGAGTAAAAGCCAACACCTTGCCCAAGGATATCTGAGTCAGTTTTGTGTCGTGCCTGAGACAAGTTTCATATAACACATAAGGCTCTGTCAGGTACTACCACTACAGACCTGATCGTAATTAACGTCACTAACAGGTGACTCGACAAA
Organism: Sepiola atlantica; assembly: GCA_963556195.1. NCBI lineage: Eukaryota > Metazoa > Mollusca > Cephalopoda > Sepiida > Sepiolidae > Sepiola > Sepiola atlantica. The sequence goes on from OY744518.1 coordinate 17,284,160, forward strand.
CCTATGAACTCCGAAATTCGGTCTTCGCCAAAGAATGAACACTAAAGATCTTGCATGTATGAATTCCTAAATATTCATATACTCGAACATACTGTACGACCCGAGGGGTAAAGGATAGTGTCTTAATCGTGAAAGCAGTTACAGTCTATTTCTTAATGGCAACACTGTGAGTGGAGTATAATTGAAAAAAGAATCGGCATTTTAAAAGGTTACGAAACACAATCGTGCTAGCTGTTTGAACTCCATCTCAACACTCGATTTGTTCAATGTAATCACTGCGTCGAAAGTATTACTTAAAAAAATACAAAAACAAATTCACGCGTTCAAAGCTTCATTTAAAAAAAAAACGCCGTACAATATATAAAAATGAATTTCGTTTCTTTAAGGTTTAATACATTCAAGCTATTTTATGAGTTAATCAGATTATTGCTCCTAATGATTTCTAGGTTTAAGCGAAGAAAAATTTCAATGGTGTCTTAAAATATTTTGAAAAAATAAACATTTATTAAAATTTATTGTAATGGTCTAATTGCAAACATATCGATTTCTTTGACACACACACAAACAAATATTGAATATAAACTTAATATTTTACAAAATTATGAGAGAGATTCAGGCTATCAAAGAAATAAATAATTACATATTGTTAGCATGTAATCACCACAATAATCGATCCAACGATTTCAATCTAAAAAATGAAATATCTGGAAAATTATTGTTCTCCTTAAGATTTCGTAAACATTGTAAAAAGCAAACATATTAAATGCTGATAATATATTTTAAACAAAGAACCGAAAATGTGTAGAGGATAAATGGGTGCGTATAAACAAACTCAGTAATACAGAGATTTGAAAAGTTTTTTGATAGAATCAGATTTAATTTCTTTTGAAAGAAAAACGAGTTGAGTTTCATTTTAACTGCAATAATGAAATAATAGTTCTAGCGTTGCTGGAAGAAGTGTGAGTATATAGGTCTTTTTTAAGTTCATGTGTTTTCCAGTTTGCTTGTACAGTATGTAGTATCGGTGTTCTACCAAGCCAAGGATGGTCAACTAGTATAGTGTGTGGTATCACCGAAGATTGTCAGCTAAGGACTGAGTTGGTTACTTTTGAGGTTTCGCTTTCATAATGATAAATATTCTTATCTGGTTGGTTCATAGAGAAATGAATTAATATTTGAGTTTGGCGTCAGCGTTTGCTTAGTTTTTTTTCCTAAAGAAAATGTAGTGAATTCTTCATTACTATGTCAAAAATGCATGTTTACTGTATCATTTCTCTTCTATATAAGATAAGACAACACATACATACATACATACATACATATATACATAGGAGGGGAGGACTTGAATGCTTACTAGACACCGCCGTCGGGTGTCTTCGGTCTCTCTGTACATGGGTTTGTCAGAGACTCTGACATGAGGATACTTTTTACTTGAAGTAAACCCTGACCAAATATTCAAAACAAATGGTGTGCTGTCTCCTCAAGCAATCCAGCACGTATCCCGAATTGCGGACGGGGGAACCCCCTCTACTCATAGAGGGCAGCTTCGAATAAACAATTAGAAGCCGTTGACAATGAGGAAATGAATAATAAAAAATATGAATAAAAACAAAAATAAATACTGGCAGGCCGGCACCCAGGATAAAAAGGGCCCATCAACCCGTTCATACACCAAGTGGGAAGATGTAAGCAATGGTGTTAACTTTCCTGCCTCTGGAAATAGTGCTCCAGCCAATACAGAAGCCAACCAGGGTCAGCCATCAGACCTTGAGACAACAGGTCCTGGCCCCTTATCTCCATTAAATGCAGCAACATAAAAAAGAAACATAAGAGGCGTAAAAGCCCAACCATGGACTGTTACACAAAATAAGGTGCTACTGTTTTGCTACCACTACTTAAAGTTTGAAAAGTGGAGCAAAACATCCAATGAGATTCTAGCTGATAAGATCCAAGAATCTACCCTCCCCGAAGAAAAACATACGTACATACATACATACATACATACATACATACATGCATGCATAAATACATACATACACACATACATATATACATACATACATACATACATACATACATACATACATAAATACATAAAAATACTTACATCATAATCACGTTCACAGAACGGTTCTCCTTAAATCACAGAAGTTAAGCAACTGTGAGTTAGGTCAATACCAGATATGTGATTATTTGCGAATATCAGGCGCTGTATGTTGGAGGACGTCGACACATTGCAGACAAACATTGCAAAAACCAACGTCGTCATCTTCCCTGATATACATTTGCCCGGGTAACATTTGTGAATTTAATAGATCTGAAAATCTTCTTTTGGAAGAAGGCGGATCAACGCGGCCAGGGTGGCTGACGTACCAGCTACCAGGAATCACGTAGATAAGTAACGTAAAAGTTGCGAAATAACGAGAGATGGAGAGCTGTGAGGGTAGAATGAGAGTGGCTGAAACATAGAGAGAGGAGTTTAATGGGTAAAATCGTCTGGGGAAAACTGATGACGTCACACTTCTGATCTGACCAACAGTAGCAATACAAAGAATACCAAAGAGAGGCGGTAAGAGGGAGGGGGCGTGCAGTGGTGAATGCCGATCATGTGACGATGATAAGGTGGCGCGAATCAAGTTAAGCGCTGGAAATCGGTTTATCGAATTCTTTGGCTATTTTAATTGAATACACGTAGAGTCTTTTATTGAGTGCGCATGCAAATGATTGTGTTAAACAGATCGTAATCGCACGTTGGGATTGGCTTAAAGCGAAGAATCGCTTCTTTTAATTAGGAATCAAATATTTTTTTGAAACAAACCCAAAAACGGAAAGATAAAGAAAGCAGAATAAAAGAGAATACATGAATCAGATTTAATGCTTGGAAAATGGAAACGGAAGTTGGGAAAGAAGAAGGGGGGGGGGGAGGAATGGTAAATGAATGCCGGAGTGTTGAAATATGACACGAATATGGCGTTTTACCTGTTTTTAATAGAGGAAAGACTTTATGAATAGGAACAAGGGAAATAGCTTTTTGTTGTTCGCGTAGAATAAAAAGACGAAGGAAGGATTTATAAGAGTTGATATTTAAGGAATCAGAAAGAAAGAAAAAAGAAGAAAAATCACGACGAGAGAAGACAGGGAGAACGGGATGAAAAAGTAAAGAACGAATTATGGAGAAAAAAATGTTTTAAATTTGTAGATATCTAGAAAAAATAGGGGAAAGTTAAATACAGTCCAATGGATACTACACCCTATAGACCGATATCGTCTTGGCCTTCGGGTCTTGATTCCGCCGGTTTGTGGGTTTGTCCTGTGCAGTTCTAAGAGGTCCACCCTCCCAGGCATTGCCTTCCCACCCTTTGAGAAGGGGTTAGTTTATTGCTAATCGCCTGAGGCGCTCCTACCGGGGAATGCCGACAGGGCTGCCCAGGCAATTTTTAAAGGTCAAAATACTCTTCCTCTATGGTGCAAATCCCACTTTCCTACCTTGTGTCACATCTTACTGTTGTGGGAGGTAGATACATAGAAAGGTATGCATGAAAAGCCAAGAACGAAAGGTAAAAACATAATGGATACTGTCGCTGATTATGTAATCTGTGATGTCGAGTTCTGAATAAGAAATGAAATTGCAGTAAAGTGTTCAGATACATGTAATCATTATATATATATTTATATATATATATATATATATATATATATATATATATATATATCCGTCTAGTCACATATCTACAAACACATGCGCGCATTGCGTTAGTCATACACTGTTCAGTTCCCTTCTAATTGTACATTACCCCGCGTAGTATTAAAATAGTTATGATTAGTTGTAGTGAACAGGAAAACTGCACACAATAATTCCATTATTGTTACATATATGCAGGCATGCACACAGATACGCACACATTATGGAGAATATATCTGAAGAGAGCACGAAAGCTCGAAACGCGTTATAAAATCACAAAATTATGAAATGATAAAATAATAAAATAACAAACAATTGTTGAAAAACTTTTTTTACAAATGTTGGTAGCCTCACTTCTTTAAATATATATATATATATATATATATAATAAATGACGCAAGAAGCCCTTAAAAGGCGTGCAAGATTTATTTCTTTTTTTTTCTTTTTTCAAATTAATTTCGAAGGATACAACTTTCATCATCAGAAGTATTTTTTTTTATAAAATAAACAAACTTTACTTTTGTTTATAAGTAATACGTCGTGTTGGTGTGACGATCTCCGCCAAGATGGAATGGGCGGAAGTGAAAATAAGAACGAGGAAGCCAGAGCATGCCGGGAGTTATACATTTTTAGATATTGTTCGTTCTTTTTTTTTAAGCATTGAATGAAAATGTAATAAATTATTTTATAAAAAAAAATATCTCTGATGATCAAGGTTGTATCCTTCGAACTTAATTGGAAAGAAAGAAAAAAATAAAAAAATCTTTCACGCATTGTTAAAAAGGCTTCTTACGTCATTTATTACATTTTCATTCAATGCTTAAAAAAAAGAACGATCAATATCTAAAAATGTATATATATATATATATATATATATATATATATATATATATATATATATATATATATTTATATATGTATAATTGGCCAGCATTCTTTCTTTTATACATGTTTGATTAAAAAGGAGTGCCAACTTCTGATTATTCAGCTTTTGATCCGTTTTTTCTAGTCTTCGTACAACGGAGTTGATGTTATAATCCAAGGAGTGTAAAAAATCTCCGTATTTTCTGCGAACGTTTTCGATCGACATCGGTTGTCGTCAGCCGGTTGCAAAATGAAATAAATTGGTGAATCTATCAAGAGGGCGCTCTTTTAATTTTTTTCAATAGCACTTCAATACATTTTCAATCCCATCTTTCAAAAGCTGAATAAGCAGAAGTTGGCACTCCTGTTTAATCAAACATATATATATATATATATATATATATATATATATATATATATATATATATATATATATATATATATATATATATTTAGATTTTTCACTTAGAAAGTGTATTTAGTGGAGATCGGGATTAGGCCAATAAAAATAAGCTCGATGATACTCGATCACAGTGTACAGAGCATTTATATGTGATTTTTTGAAGGCTTACCAAAACATTCAGTTCAGGAGATCATTCATCACCACAAAAGACTTTTTATTTCAAAGGTTATCTATTTATCATATATATCCAAATTAAAGAATTTTTTCCTACACGTGTTTCACTGCCAATCAGGTCCTTGCTTGGCAGATCATCAGGGGAATTAAATACCTAGAGTAAGCGTTTCAACAATTGACAATACACAATATGGTGTTGAAACTCTTACTCCAGGTATTTAATTCCCCTGATCATCTGCCGAGCAAGGACCTGCTTGGTAGTGAAACACGTGTAGGAAAAAACTCTTTAATTTGGATATATGATAAATAAATAAACTTTGAAAGAAAAAGTCTTTTGTGGTGATGAATGATCTCCTGAACGCAATGTTTTGGAAAGCCTTCAAAAAATCACATATATATATATTTATATATATATATATATATATATATATATATATATATATATATATATATATATATATATATATATATATATACAGGGTGTTTCAAAAGTCTTGGGAACATTACCAATGCGTATATCTCATGAACTATTCCAGGTAGAAAAATGAAACTGGTGCCATTTTAAAGCTTGCTTAATCAAGTTTTTGGTCATACTAATGATTTTCGTGTTATCTTTCCAGGTGCAGTAATGGCGTTCTCTAAACAAGACAAGGCATTTTGCGTCCTCCAATTTGCAAAGACTGAATCGTGGACATGTGTTCAGCGTGCATTTCGCAGGAAATTTAAAAAAGAAGCCACTGAAAGGAAATCCATTGTCAGATGGCATGCTAAATTTGTGAAAGATGGGTGTTTGTGCCCAAGTAAGCGAACAGGTCGCCCTTCAACTTCAGAAGATGCAGTTGAGCAAGTTCGGACAGCCTTTCAGCGGAGCCCCCGTAAATCAGTGAGAAGAGCCAGCAGGGAACTTCAGCTTGCTCCAGCAACTGTCTGGCGTGTCTTAAGGAAACGACTGCAAATGGTACCTTACAAGCTCAAGTTGGTCCAAAAGTTGAAGGACACTGATAAGCCACTTCGCCGTGACTTTTGCATTGCAATGCAAGAGAAGTTGGAAGATAACGGCTTTGATGACCGGCTTGTTTTTAGAGATGAGGCGACCTTCCATCTGAATGGCAAAGTTAACAAGCATAACACTCGCATATGGGGTACTGAGAATCCTCATGAACTTCTTGAGCACGAGCGAGATCTACCAAAAGTGAACGTGTTTTGTGCAATTTCCAAGAAAGGTGTCTATGGACCGTTCTTCTTTGAAGAGGCAACTATCACTGGTGAATCCTATCTCAACATGCTGGAAGACTGGTTAATGGCTCAGTTGGAACAAGCAGAATCTGATGACTTCATTTTTCAACAAGATGGTGCACCACCACACTGGAGTCTTAGAGTAAGGCAGTTTCTTAACACAAGGCTGCCTGGTAGATGGATTGGGAGATCTGGGCGAGGTGATGACGTTCTCATGCCCTGGCCTCCTAGGTCTCCAGATCTTACCCCGTGTGACTTTTTCCTTTGGGGCTTTGTCAAGCAACAAGTCTATGTGCCGCCCCTTCCAAGAGATATTGACGAACTAAAGGCTCGAGTAACGGCAGTTTTGGGAACCATTGACGTCAAGATGCTGGAACGCGTTTGGCAGGAAATGGACTATCGACTAGATGTCTGCCGTGTGACGAATGGTGCTCATATTGAGCAACTTTGAAGATTCCCCACAAAACTTAAAACTTTAACCTTTCCAACGGTACCAACTTCATTTTTCAACTCCTAATAGTGTTTGAGTTATTAAAAATCGTTATGTTCCCAAGACTTTTGAAACACCCTGTATATATATATATATATTATATAATGAGAGATTATGAGATTGTTGGAAATTGTTTCATGAGGGCTGATATTTTTTCTTTAAAGAAATTAGAAACCACAAACATTTTTTTTAATGAATAAAATTAATTTTTTCATAAGCTTAGGCTTTCGGCAAAGAAACCTTCCTTCAACAGAACTAGACTTTTTTTCTCATTTCGCTGGTGACTCTCCTGTGATAACAGATAAAATATATAGTCCGATCCTGCTGACACGAGGATTTAAATAAAGTCTGTTTTCGATGCGCATGCGCCTGGTAGCGCTGGTATCTTCTGACAACAACATCGAAACCTAATCACGTGACTAATCACGTGTTTCCTCCACGCAGCTTCGATACCTTAATTCCTTAGATCTTTCAGATGTCAATTACATTTTCTCTAAACATCAACTTTGCATAGCCTGTTTTTTAGAAGTATAATTTGTTTACTTGCAAAAAAGTTGTCGTATTTCACAAATAATAGGATGAGCTATGCGTTAAAATTGTTACCTTTGTTCTTTTGTATATCTCATAGGGATTGATGCTTACTGATTTGTTCAATTGATAGGCAAGGATTTCAGTATGAATCTCGTCATAATCACGCCCTCAGCATTGAATACAAAGGGAGATAAACAGATCTTCAATGCAAACTTCTACGTTATTAATTTTTCAATAGATTTGTGTAGTCATATTTTTTTTAAAAAAAGAAATGGTAAATAAAAGAATGCGTAAAGTAAGAAAATAGGTCTTTTTCAGTTTACTAGTTTTTGAAAGAAAGACATTTGCTTTTCAATAAGAAGGAGTATTGAACTGTAGACATCGAGGAGGATTACACCAACGATAAAATAACACTACAAGCAAATCTGCAAAAGATATTTGAAAAATGCAGAAAAGCAAGACGAAAACGATATCCATGCGACTTTGCCTCGAGTTCTTGACGAAAGATAAGCAAACGTCTATTGTGATTCTTCAATTTTTTAATTAGACACCGAATTGTTTTAAAACTGTTTTTGCCAACACATTCTGCATGCAAGTCTTATTTCTATCTGCCGTTTTTTTTAAGATGTCGGTTTATTTTCACTCTTTATCTTGTTTTTTTTCTTACTTTTTATTTTATTTCTCTTTCTGCTTTCCTTCGTGTCATTACCCGCGTCACGTGTTTCGATCGAGTTCATTGACTATTCTGTTTGTTTATTTGTGTTCAACCGAGCATCAACATCTCTTGGTCAATTACTCGATTGGTCCAAGCCCAAGGTGAAAGTCACGGAAAAGGTGAAAGTCACACGTTTGGCGATAACTTTGGCTCTGTTCTTCGCAGAAATTCACTACTTACCCCATATTGTAGCCAATAAAATTACACATCTTATATGACCTTGACGTTTCACCTAGACTTGTGAAGTTTGGTGAAGGTCAAGCCTTTTCTAATTCTTCTGAATCTGGTGCATGGATCTGATACTCTTTGGCAAGAGTAACGTTATCCACGTTTCCATGACATAACTTCGGAAATACTTCATATAATATAGAAAAGTACGGCTCAGATAAGACTTTGGCTTATCCTTACGTTGCCAGGCGAAGTTATGCAATTTAACGACTAACCTATGTTTTTGATGAGTAATTTGTATTTGGTTACTGTGTTCAATTTTCCTACCGGACTCATTTCCTCCCCAATCATATATGTAAGCACCTCTTAACTTACGGAAGACTTACATCACCTATAATCAGGTATGTTGTATTCAGCTCCCCTGAACTATAGATCAGTCTAATACTACTGGACAAGAAGTTACGGGGACATATACATGTACTCTTATTTTGTCTTTTAGTCCTCACATTTCATGAGCGATGTTTCTGACAAAGGGAGAAGAATAGCTGTTTTCTGTGTCGCAATATATCAATCTAACACTTTTTGTTGGCTTGTTTCTGACCTTGAAGTAGTATTTGTTTAACTCTTTACATTAAGTGACTTCATGCTTTTGGCTGGAGCTATTTCCATTAAAAAAGAATATATACATATATATATAAATTTATATATATATATATATATATAAATATATATATAAATATATATATATATATATAAAATATATAAAATATATATATATATATAATATATATATATAAATATATATATATATATATAAAATATATAAAATATATATATATATATAATATATATATATATATATATATATATATATATATATATATATATATATATATATATATATATATATGGGAAATGAAAAAGGAAAAACCAAGAGATAGTTTTTATATATTCATCAACGTTTCGTCTTTATTGTGAGACTTCCTTGAGATGATAATTTGAAGAAAATTTTCATGCAACTACATCGACGTTTTGGGTTTACATGGTGGAGAGATGAAGGAATGTCTTTTCACCATGTATACACCAAACTTCGATGTACTTGCATGACATTTTTCGTCAAATTATCATCCTGAGGAAGTCGTACAATAAAGACGAAACGTTGATGAATATATAAAAACTATCTCTTGGTTTTTTCTTTTTCATTTCCCATTACGTCGGATTGATCTCATCCTTCCTTTCTTTATCACTCTTTCCAGGCTGTATCACTCGTTCCTTTTAGCACTGTTATTCTCGTCAATCCTTCTTCTGTTTAGTCTTTTCTAGATAGTGTCTATGCTGTATGCCTATAAATCAATGGTTTAATCTTCATTGAAGACATTGGTATATATTCATTACATAAACGATGACATTCTCTACTAGTACACATAAAAAAATAAAACTACGTATTTCGAAATTCAACTATTCATAAAGTTACCTGATATTTTATTTTAAATATCATCAAGTCTCAATGATTTGTTTAATACGAATGAAATGTTCAGTATTTTATCATTATTTTTTTTCGGTATTAGAGATCTTCCGAGATGCCCACTCCTTATTTTTATTTGATCCTATCCCGCTTCACCCAATGGTACCGATCTTGAAGGACACCACACACTACATGCTTTTGAATCCTATCCAGCTTTACTCTGTTTATCCTCATATAATCTCCCTTTTTTCTCTCCACTTAGAAACTGTCATGCTTTTTTTTCGGATCTTGAAACAACCCGGAAACCAGTGAGCAGTTCATACCTAGGAAGATTTCAGAGGATCGTACTAAGCATCACAATCCACATTTTATTTTCAGCAATATATGTTGTGTTTAACACCATCCACCCCTAACCAATGCATATATACAAATATTTGTTTCTAAACAACAAAAAAAGCGTAAATCCATTGGTGATAATGTTAAGTAGGTTATAACCTTAGAGTGAATGTGATTTTTCGTGACTGAAACTAGTTTCAAAGATGGTGACAGCCGACCCTCATCTAACCCCACACAATTCTGGATTTGTCCTACATCTTATTTTATTAAGGAAATTTATTATACTGGAAACTTATTTGTAAAATTATACAGATAAATAAAATCATTAAATAATTACATTGATAATTAATCAAGTATTTCGAAGTATTTCGGTAATTTTCAGTCAAAACCTCTTAGTTATTTGAAAAGAAAAGCGTTTATAGAAAATAACCCCTTTACTGCACTAACTCTCTAACTGTACTCCATCTAAAAGATAGTAGGTGGTATTAACAAGTACTCGCTTCGAGAAATATTTGTAAAGATTATAAGTGGACGTTATTTTAAAAGAATAACACGATTTTTCATGGAGAAAGATGATTTAAAAAACCCGTTTATGTGTTAATACATTACTTTACTCAATTTTAGTCCCATTTAAAATAGTTCTACCGCTTGCCTGTATAAACTTAGTAAATATTGAAACATATAAAAAATAATGAATATTAGATATTGCGAGTTGATCAATTTGATCTAGCCACGGTTTCAGGAATAGTTTATTCTGTTCAACTTTAGTTGCAATTATTCGTGTAGTATTATCGTTTATAAAAAACACGTTTTTCATTAAGTAAAAATATCAGGGAAGAAACAGTCGAATTGAATAAGATACACATTTATTACACTTTATCGTAAACGAACAGAAAACGAGGTTATGGAACATATGATACGTAAAAAATAGACGAACTCACTTCAGAAATTAGTTAGAAAGGTAAAGCACAAGGTTTCCTATTGCAATAAGAAACATATTTTACTGTTATGTAATTTATCTCTGGCGGCCATAAATAGCGCCGGGAAAATGTATAACAAAGTAATTTACTTATTTGAACAGTATTTGAGAAACAGAGAATTTTACCTCAGAGAGAAAACCTGTACCGGTTTGTAAAACATGCCCAGAAAAGCAGGAGGAAACGGGTCTGTTTGCGTTGAAAGTCTCATCAGAAGGGGAAAAGGGTCTCGTTCTGAATTTTCCACGCATAGGCAAAACGAGATTACAAACTTTCCCGCTAGATAGCAATGTCTGTTTAGAATTAAAATGGATACCCAACATATGTCATATATCGAGAGATTTAAAGAAAACGATGAGTTATAATCCTAGTCTTTTTGATAACAATTTTAGTTTTAAAATTACCTAAGAGCATATTTCGAATAAAATAAAATTTCTGTCGTTAAAGTATTAAAAGCAAAAGTGTATATTTTCTCTATTATTTAGGTCTCTAAGCAATTTAATAATTATTAAAAAAATTAAAATAAAAATTTACGGTAGATTCATATAAGTTATTTTATTCTTGTTACATTTATTTCCTAACAATACAAAATGGTAATGATGTTTTTTCTACTGTGTCCCTACATTATTTGTTTCGAAGCGAGTTTTTTTAAAGTGACGGTACTTTAATCTGACGAAAGAAGCGTCACTTCTTGTGAGAAACAAATAGTGTCGAGTGATATATATATATATATATATATATATATATATATATATATTCCATGAAAAATGCCAGTATACTGAAATCATATGCCCTTAATAGGGTTAAGATGGAAATTCATATACACTAAATGTACAAAAGCAAGGAAATTCCCAAATTTTTACACTTTTATTGTCATTAAGGGTATGCGAGCACAACAGGGTTATGTATTTTACTGGTAGGATTTTTTCTTCAGCGCACCTAACACACTTCATCCACTCATGCATAGAGATTTACACTGTAGTGATGTGATAATAAAATGGCTTGGTTGATATGTAGTCATACCCTTAATTAATGACAATAAAAGTGTAAACATTTGAGAATTTCCTTGCTTTTGTACATTTAGTGTATATGAATTATCATCTTAACCCTATTGAGGGCATATGATTTCAGTATACTGGCATTTTTCATGGAATGTCACTACTTTTGTAAAGGCTATGCCTCAATACAATGCTTTCTCATAACTGATATAGTTGGTAGTTAGACTAATCAAGGTATATAGTGAACTGAAATTTAAATGCCATTAACTAGACCCTAGAACCTCTATATCTGCCAAACAAAGAAAAAAACAATCAGACAAATTACATTTGAAATGTAATTTGTCTGATTGTTTTTTTTCTTTTTCTTTTTCTTTCTTTCTTGTGATTGTGTATAGGCGGATATCATTTTAATTCACCAGTTTCATCCCTGAAGAGGAGCCAGCAGGTTCTGAAACGATTGTCGGATACTCCAACTATGTTTATTTTAATATATATATATATATATATATATATATAATTTTACCCTAACAGAAACAACAACGACCCATTAAACACTTGGATAGAAAAGCTGTTCTCACGAATGATACACTTGAGGTTTGTTAGTGATAACAAGACAAACGTTTGTCTAATTAGGGTTGATTTCCCTTGATTTCACTAACAAATGTGATTCATATATTGTTTACTTATTTACTATGTATATGCATTTCAAATGATGCAACATTTTAATGTAATATACAATCATGTCACTGGTCTACAAAGAATATTCCCGTCATTATTCTAGCAAAATTTAGTCTGATTCTATGATAACTAAGTGTGCTGAATCCAAATATGACAACGGTTAAGGTGTATCGAGTGTAGTTCTCAAGAACCAGCATATCCATGTTTATGATGCATAGCTATGTGGCTTATATATATATATATATATATATATATATATATATATATATATATATATATATTTAACATACTTCACTCCAAACAAGGCGTAAGGGGCTACTGAGAAAAAGGGTGAGAGTTTTTTTTTGGGGGGGGGGTCAACCTAAATTGGGAGCTGTGCACCGAGATGTCTGTTTACATTAGTTTTAAATTTCTGCATATCATTACCGTCAGGAAAACAGGGAGCAGGGAGGGAGTTCCAGAGTCACGCAGCACGAGAAAAGAAGATTTTTGAGTAGAGAGCCCTCTGGCATCTAGAGACCTCCACAGTGAATGGATGGGATTTGGCAGATTGTCAGGTTGGTCTAGTGAATTTGCGTCGTGGAGGCACCAGAGCAGCAAGTTCATAAGATTACAATCCATTAAAGTACTTTTATATTACTATTTAGTTTGCTAATTTATACTTTTTTCTTTTGTTTTAGTTCTCGGAATTAAAACTATCGTCAACTATTCTTAGAACAAAATATAAGGAGATGGAACGTCGTAAATGTGTAAAATCAAATCAGATCAATTTTTCCATATCTTTGGACTCGTCAAATCAGAATGCAACATAAAATCAATCACACAAGAAGTTCATGTAAACTACAAATGCTACTTCAAATGTCTATTAGAAGACGATCGCAAAAATGGGCGCGACAAGTCATGTGTTAATTACGTAAATGAATGAAACAATTGATTACAAAGCTTTGGTTTGTCATTTGGAGTAGCAATTGTGTAGCGATAACCAAAGAGCCACAACAACTGTCATATAAACAGAAAACAAAAACTACACTAATCTGGACACTAGCTAATCTCTGATTCTGATTTTTAGCCCCAATTGATGATGATTATCAAGATAAAAACAAGTGCATATACTATTGAACCAAGTAACTATTCATGAGCTCATTGGATACCTATATATGTATAAAGAAAACGTAAAGCCCCTTAGATCAAGACTGAAGCAACAAAACCCGATGAAAATTGGTTTTCGCATCACAACCTCTCCTCATCGTCATAAACAACTTCCAGTATTTTCAAAATGGAAAATAATATTTGTCTTGGCATGATGTAAATCTGATTCAGCTAAAAATTCGAGATTCTTCATTAATTCAGGAAAATATTGTAAAATCAGTATTTCTCCATAATGGAAATCAGCTTCGTTCCGTATCAATTACAGACACAACTAATATGATCAAATTATAATATCCTCAAGAATGTTGCTTTACGTACCAGATGCACCAATGCAAATGTGTCGAAATCATAAAGTAATAATTTTACTTCTAGGTATTCAGACTAGTTAACATATGTGTGTGTTTATGTTTGTGGCATAGTAAAGCAGATGTGAAGCGATACATAAAGACTGATTTACCAACAAGTCTATAATCTCTACAAAACCACCACCCGCCCATTCGTGGAGTATTTTTGCTACATCTTGGCTTGTGCATCATCCACTAGTCAAGGTCAAAAAAAGAGTCGTCAACTTAATAGGTCCCTCACTATCCACCAAGCTTCACTCCTGCCCAATCGCCGCAATGTTTTATCCTTGTGCCTGTTTTACAATTACTTCAATGGATTGTGCTCTGATGAACTTGCTGCACTAATTCCCCTCGACATAAATTCAATAGACAAACCTGACAATCATCCAAATGCAGTCCATTCACTGTGGATGTCCCCAGATGCTGGAGAGCCTTCTACTTCAATAGCTTATTTTCTCGTGCTGCCGGCCTCTGGAACTCCCTCCCTGCTCCCTGTTTCTCCGACGATAATGAAATGCAGAAATTCAAAATTAATGTAAGCAGACATCTCGCTGCACAGCTCCCAACTTAGGGTGACCACCAAAACCTAAACCTTATTTCTCAGTAGCCTTTTACGTCTACAGTGGCGGCCTGTCTTGTTTGGGGTGAATTATGTTAAAAAGAAATACATCCGGTAGATACAAATGTTATACGAACTTCTGGTGTATCACGAAAAATGTATCTGTCCTTCTATTACATATTACATTAGGCTTGACCGAACACCTTATTAAAATCATAGATCATAATGTGTTTCAGTTGTTGTGTAAGAAATTGGGTATCTAGAGTAAATATAGAAGCAGGTGTTTTTGAATGATTTCTCTTATTTATATGTTTGTTAATGATAGTTTATGAAAACACCCAACCCTTTGAAGACTAATGCATAAATATCATGTGTAGATGTGACAAATGACTCTGTAAGAAACAACCGTGCAGACAACTATAAATGACTCTGTAAGAAACAACCGTGCAGACAACTATAAATGACTCTGTAAGAAACAACCGTGCAGACAACTATAAATGACTCTGTAAGAAACAACCGTGCAGACAACTATAAATGACTCTGTAAGAAACAACCGTGCAGACAACTATAAATGACTCTGTAAGACAGAACCGTGCAGACAACTATAAAGAGATTGTTGAAACTATAATGTACAATTATCGAACTAGGTTCACAAATGTTAGTAAAGATTCATTCTTTCCATTAATCATCTGGATTCATACCCAAGTAATCTAGAAGACATCAGTTATACACATGGAGATGGTATAAAACAGTTCATTGCTATAATGGAGTGTTAGTGTCAGGGTCGCTAAAATAGACGTAAAACAGCATTTAGATTTTTATTTAGTAATGTTTTGAAATGTTTTGGAAATCATATGAAATGTTAGAAATGTTATGAAATGTTTTAAATGCTATGAAATGTTTGAAACGTTATGAAGTGCTTGAAATATTTAGAAATGTTTTGAAATGTTTTCAAATGTTTTCAAATATTATCAAATCTTTGAAATGTTTAAAATGTTATGAAATGTTCGAAATGTTTTGAAATGTTTTGAAATGTTTTGAAATTTTATGAAATTTTATGAAATGTTTTGAAATTTTATAAAATGTTTGACATGTTTTGAAATGGCATGACATCTTTGAAGTTTTATGTAATGTTTGAAATCTTTGAAACGTTATCAAATGTTAGAAATGTTTTGAAATGTTTTGAAATGTTTTGAAAGGTTATGAAATGTTATGAAATATTTTATAAATGTTTTGAAATGTTTTGAAATGTTATGAACTGCTTGAAATGTTACGCTCATAATTTAGTAAAAAAAGGTTTTACTTAGTGTTTAATGAAGAAATCTAAGTAAATATGACGATATGTAAGTGTTACAAAATGGATAAAGAATTCAATACAAGTGAACATATCTTTGACCTTATATTACAGCATTCTGTTTCGGTGGGAGAGAATGGATATCAAAACAAAATCTTCTCTTACAAAATTAATAGCATGCACGTATTCACATGTAAGAACCATTTTGGATCAGTTTACAGTGTATCGAATGAGTAATACTTTAGATAATATTCTCTTTGTTTTATTTTCAGAATACAATTTTGACATAATTCTAGTTGCAGAATACCATTACATTTTCAGAATACAATTTTGGCATAATTTTAGTTGCAGAATACCATTTTGGCATAAATCCAGTTGCAGAATACCATTTTGGCATAATTCTAGTTGCAGAATACCATTTTGGCATAATTCTAGTTGCAGAATACCATTTTGGCATAATTTTAGTTGCAGAATACCATTTTGGCATAAATCCAGTTGCAGAATACCATTTTGGCATAATTCTAGTTGCAGAATACCATTTTGGCATAATTCTAGTTGTAGAATACCATTCCGGCATAATTCTATTTGCAGAATACCATTTTGCCATAATTTTAGTTGCAGAATACCATTTTGGCATAATTTTAGTTGCAGAATACAATTTTGGCATAATTTTAGTTGCAGAATACCATTTTGGCATAATTCTAGTTGCAGAATACCATTTCGGCATGATTCTATTTGCAGAATACCATTTTGGCATAATTTTAGTTGCAGAATACCATTTTGGCATAAATCCAGTTGCAGAATACCATTTTGGCATAACTGTAGTTGCAGAATACCATTTTGGCAAAATTTTAGTTGCAGAATACCATTTTGGCATAATTTTAGTTGCAGAATACCATTTCGGCATGATTCTATTTGCAGAATACCATTTTGGCATAATTCTAGTTGCAGAATACCATTTTGGCAAAATTCTAGTTGCAGAATATAATTTTTGCAAAATTCAAGTTGCAGAATACCATTTTTGCATAATTCAAGGGACAGAATACCATTTTTGCGTATAGGATGACGCATTCTACCGTTGAGCCGTTAAGAATGAATTATCTCGGTTGTACTGTTTTGACGTTGTTCCATTACCTCGGATGTGTCATACATACAGCAAGTATTAATACATAATGGATTATTAATTTATTATTTAATGATATTTAACATTATATAATGGATTATTGATGTATTATTTAATTATATTTAACATTATATAATGGATTATTATTAAAATTAGATGTTAAACTGAAACTAATACGTGGAGTGATATGTGTAAAAAAACACTTTTGTGTGAGGTGGCTTTTAGCATTAGACGCTTAAACTACGTTATTGCTCTCATAACACAACCACGAGCTAATTTGTAAGCTTTTGATGAGTTATGAGCAGTTTTCATGCTTTGTCATTTTTTTTCGTTTTCAATCTATTTCTATTAGAATTCTCTGTTATGATCGTCTTCCATTCTTTGCAGTTTATCTATTTTTTATCATTTAAAACTAATCATGTGTCTTATATTTTCTTATTACAGTTCCAGCGTCTACCCAGTTAACGTTTTATTTATGATGGCAAAACTCATATCGATGTTGTCGAACGATACGGGCACTGCTCTACTAATTAGATAAACGTGCGTACAAATGTCATCGCATCGACAAAAAGTATTCTGTTTTAAAAACGGAATGTATCTAGTTCTTATTAAGATATTTGGTTGTACACAATAAACACCTAAACTAATGTTACGATCATTATGAGTTTTGGAATATATTCTCGGAAACCCGGTGAGTAACACGAGCACATTATTGTTTTTGTTAACATTATTATTTTTGTTAACATTATTATTTTTGTAAACATTATTATTTTTGTAAACATTATTATTTTTGTAAACATTATTATTTTTGTTAACATTATTATTTTTGTAAACATTATTAGTTTTGTAAACATTATAATTTTTGTAAACATTATTATTTTTGTAAACATTATTATTTTTGTTAACATTATTATTTTTGTAAACATTATTATTTTTGTAAACATTATTATTTTTGTTAACATTATTATTTTTGTAAACATAATTATTTTTGTAAACATTATTATTTTTGTAAACATTATTAGTTTTGTTAACATTATTATTTTTGTAAACATTATTATATTTGTAAACATTATTATTTTTGTAAACATTATTATTTTTGTTAACATTATTATTTTTGTAAACATTATTATTTTTGTAAACATTATTATTTTTGTTAACATTATTATTTTTGTAAACATTATTATTTTTGTAAACATTATTATTTTTGTAAACATTATTAGTTTTGTTAACATTATTATTTTTGTAAACATTATTATATTTGTAAACATTATTATTTTTGTTAACATTATTATTTTTGTTGACATTATTATTTTTGTTAACATTATTATTTTTGTAAACATTATTATTTTTGTAAACATTATTAGTTTTGTAAACATTATTAGTTTTGTAAACATTATTAGTTTTGTAAACATTATTATTTTTGTTAACATTATTATTTTTGTAAACATTATTATTTTTGTAAACATTATTAGTTTTGTTAACATTATTATTTTTGTAAACATTATTATTTTTGTTACCATTATTATTTTTGTAAACATTATTAGTTTTGTAAACATTATTATTTTTGTTAACATTATTATTTTTGTAAACATTATTATTTTTGTTAACATTATTATTTTTGTAAACATTATTATTTTTGTTAACATTATTAGTTTTGTAAATATTATTATTTTTGTAAACATTATTTTTGTAAACATTATTTTTTTGTAAACATTATTATTTTTGTAAACATTATTATTTTTGTTAACATTATTATTTTTGTAAACATTATTATTTTTGTAAACATTATTATTTTTGTAAACATTATTATTTTTGCAAACATTATTACTTAGACGGTACGACAAACCCGATCTCGCACTCGCCTAAAAAAAATTAGAATTTCTATACATCAAAGTTTCAGTTATATTAAGTAATACATTTTAAAAGTGTCGGGTTTTATTTACTTGAATAAGAATGATAAAATGTAATGTGGAAGATATTCCATATTACACCTCTAAATTCATATTATTTACTTACCGATGATTTTGAATTGATTTACTTGAATATCTTCTACATTACATCTTATAATTCTTATTATTCAATTACTGCTAATTTTGACTTGAAAATTAAATTAATTAATGCGTAGAATTTTGTATATTCGGACTACTGTTTTTATCTTAGTAGATTTTATCACAACGTTTCGGCAAATGTAACCTCCGACTTTATATAGGTGTACTTTGTTGAACTCAGGCATCTTTCTGTCAAACTCGGGAATCTGGACGAAATTTCGAACAGAACCCTTTATTAAATCCACAGGGGGTAGCATGCTCTCGTTCCATTTGCCATGACTGGGAAGAAGTCCTCAGTAATTCGCAATTCTTCGTATCGCCCACACTGAGGATTGAACCTTTAACCTTCAGATGACCGCAAGAACCCGTGACGCAGTTTATATAGTACTAGGTATAATTCATTTTTAAGTGACAGTCATCTGAAGGTTGAAGGTTCAATCCTCAATGCGGGCGACACAAAGAATTGCGAATTACTGAAGACTCCTCCCAGTCATGGCAGATGGAGCGATAGCATGCTACTCCCGTGGATTTAATAAAGGGGTCCGTTCAAAATTCCGTCCAGATTCCCGAGTTCGACAGAAACATTCCCGAGTTCAACAAATACACATGAAGAAGGTCGGAGATTACATCGACTGAAACGTTGTGATAAAAACACCCAGTAGTCCGAATATACCAAATTCTACGAATTATCAACCTTTATCTAAAAAATTACGAAACATA
>OY744518.1:17309113-17311613 GCA_963556195.1 Sepiola atlantica
GATATATGCTCCAATACTCAGCGTGATATTCATGTGTCCATCTTAGCGTATGTCGGAAACATTGGGGACCTTAGAATCACAGAATCAATCCTCATCTCCAGATAAAACACCTCACTCAATCAGCGTCACGAGCTCCACTCACCGTTCATTCTATAATAGCTACCATCTCACCCACTGACCAACCCTCATATCTAACACTAATTATATTCCATTTCCACCACTTCACTCATTACTTACCTCCTATATTAAGTCATCACACACCCACACAATCAAATAGGCCCCTCCCCATATGAACATCCATCCCTACACACATTCAGCCACAAACCAAAAACCATAATCAATCAACCTACTACACTAACCCACCAAAATAAGTCACCTCATAACCTAGCATTATTAATTAACTAATCTAAACACATATAAAATGTATATAAATAACATACAAGTAAATATTTTAAAAAATAATAAATACATAATAATAATAATAATAATAATAATAATAATAATAATAATAATAATAATAATAATAATAATAAATAAATAAATAAATAAATATAGACTTAAATAAAATAAATAAAGAAAAATACAAAAATGAATTAAAAATATATTAAAAAATTGAAATAAAAAAACACTAAATAAAGAAATATAAACACAAGATGAACAATAAAGAATATATAAATAAATAAACAAACAATAATACATATATATGTATAGGTATATGTATATATACATATATATATGTATATATGTATATATGTATATATATAATTAATAACATAATACGCAGACTTCTACCGACCGAATCTATAAATTAATTCGCATTAATGACCCGAATAACAGAGTCATTTCCCCTACATCATCTTCACAACCGAATTTAATCCTATAGTAAATAACATATTACATTAATTGGATAAACAAATTTGATGAAACTCACAATTAATAATACTTCTGGAATATATGATAATCAATAAATTTAATCAAATCTAGAATATTTAAAATCAGGGATTAATTACTTTGCGTTATATTAAAATTCTTAAAATACGAAAGAAAATACGAAAATAAAGCACACCTAAAAAGTAAATGATTAAAATATAAATATATATATATATATATATATATATATATATATATATATATATATATATATATATATATATATATATTATTAAAACTAACAGTTAATCGACCACACTACATTTATCCAATATTACACACATATTTTTGAACACCACATTTATATACATAACATAGCTTTAAAACTTATTAATTTCTATTCTCTGCGGGACTGGTTTGCTGCTACGCTGTCTCTGTCTTCTGGCATCCATTTTGGCAGATTCTCTGCACGGACGGAATTTTCCTCTGGTGTTTATTATTTTTGACAAAGGGAAGTTTATTTTCCCAAAATATTAAATAAATAATTTTTATAATCATCCGGACATCAGACAAACAGCTAACACCACACTTGCTGTTATGTAAGATTTTAAGAAAAAATAAATAGTAAGTCACATTTCATATTCGATTTATTATTTTTGTTCCTTCCAGCTTACATGTTACCCGGAATATTCATTGCCCACAGCCTTTTAAAAACATACTACTACTATTCCCAGTAATGCTTCAAGCAAACTACCAGTCTCTCTCTGTCTCACTGTCTCTCTCTCTCTCTCTCTCTCTTATATATATATATATATATATATATATATATATATATATATATATATAGGGGGTTGAGTTCCACAGAGGTTAGACATGGATTTTGGATGGATAGAGGGGTAACTTAAGAAATGTTCTCACAAGTTGATTATACATCCTAATTCAACAAGTCAATTATATACGTATACGTTGCATCAGAATTCATTCGATTGCTAAATAATATTAGTGTCACTGCGTTATAACAAGTAAATTAACACTTCAACTAATGAGCAACTGAGTTAAATTAAATTTCTGAACAGCCATTTAATTCTAGAAGCAAGAGTGGCCCCCCTTCTCTATGTGGCTAAATATCTCTATGGGTTGATGGTCGATCTTGTAGTTTAAAATAGATAAATAAAACCAACCCCTTTATAAATCCAATTAAATGTAATTTTTTTTTCACTTAAAAATAAAAAATGAAAATAAATGATTAAGACAATTCCCCGATACTAATGTTTTTATATATTTTCACTCGATTTCATAGTTTAGCATCAAACAATGGAGGGTTCGCACTTAATCTCTGGTTTTGGAAATATACTTATTACACTCTGTAAGATTTCTGCCTGATAACTAATAATAAATAAAAAGTAAAAATCATTTACTAATTGTCTCGGGGGATTCGAGTGTATTTTCGTCTAATACAGAAATGTCGATCTACTAGCAGGAATTATTTAAGTTAGTTTCGTAAATATTAGGTTTTCGGCCATCATTTGAGAAATCTGGTTTGTTTGGTTTTCTGAATGTAAACATCTTATTGGACTAGTGCAATTTTTCTTTTCTGTTTTTTTTTTGCTTTTTTCTGCAGTAATTATTT
>OY744518.1:17324113-17374113 GCA_963556195.1 Sepiola atlantica
ATTGTCGCGCTAGCAAGCTAGTTAATATTTTCGGCTGCGTCATAGCAGCATATTTGATACTTGTTAACAATAATCTATCAAATTACGATGCTGCTATTGAGTTTTATTTGTATATAAGAATAAACAACAATGGAAACTAAAATCTCGCTGGTGTTTGTTTAATACGCCAGCGAGCTTTTACATCTCACAAACGTGTTAACAGCCAGTGGATTCACAGGTTAAATGAAGGCTATTATAGCAACTATTAATCATCATCTTATATTAATGTATGTGGTAGTAGGCTAACATATTGTCTTCAACTGAACTACATGGTAAAGCCAACCATTCCGGATCTACTTGATTTTAATGTTTTTGATAACACTAAATTACCCCCTATTAATCATCCTGAATTGACCCGGAACATGGCGTACTATTAATACACTTCACTTAAAACGTAGATTACTCCCTTGCTGACAGTTTGAACAAGGAGCAAAGTGTAGCAAATGTGTTGATACTGCACTTCATCTTTTCTGTTTTTGGCAAGAGAAGGAAAACCAGACCGAGGCAATTTTTATTGTTGTCCCAATCTAGAGTGTCCATTTCTGCGGAGCTGAATTTTCCCATATGATATGATAAACCGACCACTTGTCTAACTTTTTCCTCGTACGGAGGCAAGTAAATAGCGGCAGACACACGTATCAACATCCTATCATGTTAGATAGAAGATGCAGACTATTAAACACTCACATATTGTTGTACGTTCGTCCTGATTGTCTGTAGAAATATACAAGTGTTTCAACATTTTAAACCTTTTTCTCAGGAGTACACCTTGAAGTCCCTATCTTTATAATCAAGTCATGGTGGAAACTTTAACCTTGTTAACAAGTTTCTCAAATAAATATCTTTTTATTGACAAATAGCAATTCGTAAATCGATTTATCTTGTAAAAATAAGTCCGAGAACGTGTCTTATAATTCAATTCTATGCAAGTCTCATAAACGCTGAAATATTTCAAATGTTGACTGAAACATTAGACATTGGGAAAAAGCTGATCTACAAAGTATATAATAATGCGTGATACTTTAAACGTTTATAGATTAAAGTGAACAGTTTATGTTATCAGGTTATCAGGTTATCAAGTTATCATGTTATCACGAGTACAAGCGTTGACATTGCTTGGTTATTTGTGAAATAGAGCAAAAAATTAAACGTTTCGAGAAATGCCCATGAGTGAAGCTTTTTTTAAGTGAGGATAGGCTAAGTGAATAATACGCTAAATCCCGAAAAATAAAAGAAAGTCTAGGTAATTAGAAGCAACATTCACGGTAAGTGTTATATCAGAATGTTTTTCTTCTAGACGCCTGCCTTGATGAGGTCTTATGAGGGTATCTTTCACAATCGTTTTGCCGTACCCTCATACACAGACAAGTACACTTCTATGTCTACAATACAAACATGCTAGATCGCTGTTCAGCCAAGGTAGAGTCCAACGCGTGTTAAAGCTCATGTTTTTTGTATTTCCGCTATGAACTCCTCACAAATTGAGCATAAGACAATCCCAGAGTAACAAACAATTTATTCGCCAATAGACCGACCATGTGGCAGACAGTATTGGGTTATCTGATACCAGTAAGAGATGATTATCTTACACATGGAATATTATACAATATAATGACATTATATATATATATATATATATATATATATATATATATATATATATATATATATATATATATATATATATAAAATTATTATTTCATGTATCCACATAAAATGTTCTTAGGAGATATACTTTTTTATGTACCAATTTTCAGTATTTACTTCAACAGTGCTCGATATGTGAGTAGAGCTAGGTAGCAAGTTATGAAAATATATTTATGACAATTAAGCTACACAGAGGCTTTCGCGGTTCATCCCCGGAGGTAATCGTCAGGCTTAAATGCGGAAGCCTCTCTGTAGCTTAATTGCCATGAATATACGTTCATAACTTACTATATATATATATATATATATATATATATATATATATATATAAGAGAGAAAAAGAGATACATATTTAAATTAAAAAACAAGCGCAATATTAGCATAAAATTGAGCTTATATAAATATATATATATATATATATATATATATATATATATATATATATATATATATATATATATATATATAAAAGATAATTACTATATCTGTTTATAATAATTCATTTCTCAACAACCCACCCGGTTTAAGATTGTTATAAAAATCTGCATAGTAAACAAAAAGCCAGGTAGTTTACCATGAAAAGTCAGGTAGTTTACGATAAAAAATCAGGTTGTTTACCATAAAAAGTCAGGTAGTTTACCATGAAAAGTCAAGTAGTTTACCATAAAAAGTCAGGTAGTTTACCATAAAAATCAAAACAAATTATTATCTCAGAGAGAGAGAGAGAGAGAGAGAGAGAGAGAGAGAGAGAGAGAGAGAGAGAGAGAGAGAGAAAGATATATATATATATATTCAAATTAAAAAAACACAAGTTCAATAATAGCATTAAATAGAGCTTATATATATATATATATATATATATATATATATATATTTATTAAAAGAAATATTACTATATCAGTTTATAATAATTCATATCTCAACCAATCCACCCGGTTTAGGATCTTAGAATCGAGAAGCAACCACAAAAACCATTTCAGATGGAGAAATGAACAGAATCAAAAGGGCATTTATCCATCACCTCCAAAGAAGATGAAACAATGATTGAAAAATACTCTAATTGGTAAAAAAACAAACAATTAGGGTGCAAATTAATACTAATTTGATGAAACAAGTCAGAGATACGTACATCGTTTTACAATGGCCCCCATACTAATGTATTAAGAGAAACATAGAAGAGCTCTCAAAAAAGAAAGAAATATAACTTGATAAATGAAATAATTGCTTAGTAATAGAAAGTAAATTAACTCCTCCCTTACAGAACTTTAATTGATCGATACATTTTATCTATAATTAATTAAAACAAGCCGTGCATGCGTGGCCCCCCTCTGTATGTGACGAGTGTAAAATGCAATAAATTTGGGCAATTTGGGGCATTTTTGACCCCCTTTTGACCCCCTGGAGGCGCGAACCAGAATTCTTCTGATGTTAAGGATGCTCATTTTATATCCAGAACAATTGCCTCTACATTTTGGCCAAGTTTCAGAAAAATTCAATGGATGGATCAAACGTTATGGGAGAAAAGGGTATTTTTGTCATTTATGGGGGCTTTTAGCCCCCTGGGGGCGCAAACCAGATATTTTCTAAGGTCAGCGATACTTATTTTCTATTAGGAACAATTGCCTGCATATTTTGGCCAAGTTTCAGAGAAATTGAATGGATGGATGAAAAGTTATGGGGCAGAAAATGCCATTTTTTGCCATTTCGGGGCCTTTTGACCCCCTGGGGGGATACCAGATTTTCTTTTTAAATCGGAGAATGTCACTTTCTAACCTGACCAAAGTTACAACTTCATGCAAAATTTCAGAGAAATTCAATGGATGGTTGCGGAGAAAAATCCGGACGGACACACAGACGGACACACACACGGAGGGAAATGTATCAAAACATAGGTCTCCCAATTTATAAATGCATAAACTAATTTAAATTCATAAGTATATCCAATGTTTGAAATGTGTCAAATTTATTTAAATTCATAAGTAAGTCAGAAGGTAGATATATTGTATAGCTTTATTTAAGTTTCACTAGTCTAAAGTTAATTCCCTTACATCATTATGAAGCCATAGTTATATTTATTTACTTTTTTATTGTAAACAACCTTGACATTCTGTTTACAATAAACATTATTTTGAACAATTGTAAACCTGATTATTTTGTTTGGGTATAAACTATTATAAAATAATATCATAAATAATATTAGGCCCCGTCTAGCCTTTTTTGTGTGTATTCAGTTGCGATATAGCCCCAATTCCTCCCAAACACTCCCTCTTTTTATTTACCATGTGCTACCCTACGTCCTATAAATTCTTATACGTCCTATAAATTTTAGCATCCATCCTATCACTTATTTTTAACATATGATCTGACTGTTTAGATAAATTCCAAATCAGACGACACGCATTCAACACTAAAAATAGATTTCTTTCTTAACCCTTAACAGAAGATATACAAACGGTTTATTTAATGTATTTCAATTTAATCATGTAATTTTTCAGTTGTTAATCTAATGTTTCTTTTTTCTTTCTTATTCTATATTTAATATACACAACTAAAAGAAAATACCCAATTTATTTTCTTGAATAGATCGCAGTGTTATGGCTACTGCTCGAAGCATCGCTGGAAGTGTCGCTGTTGTACGTGTTTGTATGAATAAAAACATAAATATAACGAACAATAAAAAAAGACCTTTATGTAATTTTATGTAATTTTATGCAATTTTTTATCTTCATCTTCCTTTCTGTAAAATTGATTGCTCTACTCAACGTATTGAGCTTTACTGTATCGCGATAGATCACCTTACGATACTTCACTTATCGTTAATTCTATTATCATTGTGTGTGTTATTCACTCTTATGACGGCTGACTATAGCAGTGTGTTTCCCTTAACATATATAGAATCTATTTTTCATATCGCCATTCACGAAATCCTCATTTGTAAATCTTTCTTTAATCATGTTATATATATATATATATATATATATATATATATATATATATATATATATATATATATATATATATACTAATAATATTAAACATAGATTTATAATATATGGAAAATGAAAAAGTAAAACATAAAATTATCCATATGTAAACCGACAGGTCTTCGTTATTGTTAATCTTGATTATTAAACAATTATATATATATATATATATATATATATATATATATATATATATATATATATATATATATATATATATATAACTGTTTAATTATGAATATTTAAATATCATTGGCATACGTATACATCTTATCCTTTCGAGATCATCAGTGTAGAAATAACCATTCACGCCAGTCGCACGATTCAAACACGGGAACAAGGGTCATATTTTTACTCCAATTTCGAGCACACTTACAAATGAGGCTTACGTGAATGGCTACAGACGAGATGTAAAATAAATCCTATATATGTTAAGGGAAGCACACTGCTATAGTCAGCCGTCATAAGAGTGAAGAACACACGCACACACACACATATATATATACATATCTGCTTAGTATATATATATATATATATATATATATATATATACTAATGATAATAGAATTAACGATAAGTGAAGTATCGTAAGGTGATCTATCGCGATACAGTAAAGCTCAATACGTTGAGTAGAGCAATCAATTTTACAGAAAGGAAATGAAGATAAAAAATTGCATAAAATTACATAGAATTACATAAAGTTACATTAAATTAATACAAATTTTATTACATCGAAAGTTCAGATGCAAGGAGTTACATTAGTCCTTAAACCATATTTTTTCAAAGATAAAACATTCTCGTCAGAGGATAACATTTGGAAATGTGGTATTTATAATAAATAGATATTACCTAGTTCCATTTCAATTTTAAAACATTGAAGAATAAAACTAGAAAAGTTTGGGATAAAGAATAAATGGCCGGGAAGGAAAAATTAGCAGTATTGAGTAGCCATTTTCGAAGATAAAAAGGGGCGCTATGGTGTAGAAAGCAAAATAGCAAAAGTTTGTAGAATTGGAGAAAGTTTTTTAATAATTTTTACAGGGTTTCAAGTAATTGGTAGAGGGTTCAAAATATTTAATTTTGTCCGTATGGATTCGTACTCAGTTATGTGTATAGTTCCGTAGAGTTACAAGGAAAAATCCTGGACTGGTATTTTAAATATCCAATTCGGCAAATCCGCCTTTTAGTTACAGAACCGGATCCACCGAAATTAAATTTTAATTTCGGTGGATCCGGTTCTGTTTTCTTTAGTCGGCAAAGCTTCCTACCATAAGCAGAATATTTAAGATAATATATAAATCTTTTGAAACATCTTTCTGCCGAGGAAGCCAGGTTTTTCACATAGCGCCTTTCAACGGACAATCTTCACCTAGGATTTGCCGAATTGGATATTTAAAACACCAGTCCAGGATCTGTACTTGTAACTTGTAAACATTAAACTAACAACAATAAAAGGAGTGAAAGATAAACCTGATCGATACTTGAGAGAGTACAATAGCAAAGTTCAGAACGGGCCATAGATCGAAGAGGTCAAACTTGATTCAATGGAAGACAAAAAATCACATTCTTTTCAATATTCTGGGAAAGGGTGTTGTCGTGGAAACGTTTGATGCAAATGAGAAACAGTTTTTCTTTGATCAAGTTGCACTCAACCGGAAGGTCATAATTGACAACATGCATATTGATGAAGAACATGAATCAATGGTTGTTGAAACGGAGGAAACGGAGGAGCAAGAGATGGCTATTTCAGTTACAAAGGAAGAAGAAAGGGTTACAATAATTAACAGTACTCTCGACGATAGTGATACTAATATCAATTTTGCTGTGCAGCGGTCAGGGAGGGTACATACCACAGTCAGCTGTAATGAAGTTGGAGTTCAGACAGATATGACTTTCAATCTTCGTGAAGAGCCTGATGATATTCCTCTGAATGAACCTTGTGTTGCAGTTTGAGACACTATACTTGGAAGAAATTTGTACATCGGAATGACTAGAAAAAAGGTTGACGAGAACCACTACATGGTGGAGTATCTGGAATGTTTCAACCGTGATTCTGCAAGACGTTCTTGGAGATACCCCCAGATAGATGATGAACAGAACACGAATATAATCCAGGTAATTCCATGCAATGTGCTCGGTGCTTCGGACATGAGTACACGCCAAACCAAGTTCGAAGTCGAGAATTTGGAAATCATTGAAGGTTTATTTCAGTCGATGTACAAGTAATTGGCTGATCTCCTGTGCAGTTCCCCATGGATTTCCACAACTTCAATTGACTATTTCATGACATTTCATAGCCATTAAGGATGTTTTATTAAATGTACTGCATTATCCACTATTCGGTGTATATGATTCCAGCGGTGTCATTTGGATACGTAGTTTCTGGTGCATTTTTAACCATTTCGACTGAAATTTGACCCCCATATCTACCTTGGGGGCTCCTAAAACCCCAAAACTGGTGTTAAACCTTAGTGTATTGTCGGTTTCAACAATCTACAGCCATGTATAACGATTGTAGAAGCTTGGGAATCAATTAGGTTGCTTAACGGAGGATTTTGGGAAATTTTGGCTAATCTTGGCTATTTTTCACTAGTTTTTGGCTATTCTACATTCATAAAAACCCTTTTACAGCCTGAAAATGGTCCTAAATTGAAGTACTATATAAGATTTAACCATCTATATCCATTCATAGCTTTTGAGGATGTTTTAGGTCCTGCAATGTCGCATGAAACCACTTTTTCACCGAAAAATTATGGATTTTGAGTCCCGTGGAGCCCTAACGGCTATTTTGGCCTGCACCTTCTGAATTTTGCAAAATTTTCAAAATGTTTGATTGTTTAGTGTTATTTATGTATGAATGAACACAAAAAATACTACTCGCATGAATCTGAAATATTCACCCATTACGTCCCACCCCTATTTATAAACACTGGAGTTTAAACAGATTAAACAGCTGCTTAGGTTCTTAATAAAAAATAATTGTGTTTATACCTGTTTTAGCTTTCAGATAAACATTTATATTTTTTCGATAAATAAAGAGTTTCGTTCTACCTCAAATAGAATTAAAGAATCCAAATTAAATGGATAAAAGCAAATTTAATGGAACATATGAAACTTTACACAAAAATACATTCGGTGCATATCTTGAAAGACAGCGACAACATTTTGGACCATTTGATCGAATTATTTTGTTCTAAAGAATTTATAAACGAACGCGAGCAAGACATTACATCATTGCAATAAATATTTATCCTCCAATATATAATAAAGATCAATGTGTATTTATTTGTATATTTTTATATAGAAGTAAAGTTTCTATGTCTATCCTGTAACAAAAATGTTAGAGAGTAAAAAACGTGTCGGACGAAACCATTTAAATTATTTCCGGGAAGCGATAACGAAAATAGCAAGTATGCCCTCCCCCCCCCCCGCGGTCTGAAGTGGATTTGAAAAGATATTATTCACTCGAAATGAAAAGTCAACGGTTTGAGCTGTTTTCTATTCTCATCAGAAATGATAATAATAATTAATATATGAACATTTTAATTAATGGGGTAATTCTATGATGTTATATGAATATTCCTCCTAGCAGTGGCGAAACAGTTTCATACCATCAATTTTAATATAGAGTGTATACTAGTAAGTAAATACTTCATTTGTCCTTATAAAAATTCATATTTTTAATCTACTAAGTTATTTTATGGTTTTATGGTTTAATAAACTTTAGACTCTCATTATCAGCCATGTTTATTCGATAGGATAACTAGGTAATATATTTATTTAAATACATCTATGGGAATGTGATGCCTAGTGTTCACTGTTTTCCTACGTGTGTATATTCCTTGTGTGTTTGTTTATATAATACACGACATACGTCGGTAAGATTAGCTAGTTAATTACAAAAAAAAACAATTGATAGTTTAATAGTCTACTGGTATGTAAAGGTCATCTAACAGGAATATAAATACTTGACGAAGACACACACTTGGCCAGAAAAAAAACAACATGATTGATTGTCAAAAATAAAATAATTGCTGATTGAGTCAAAGCCATCTGGTTAGAAGGAACAAACACGGTGGATTCAGAAATAAAAATAATTAATGATTGTAACCACCTACAAATATTAAATAAAAAGGGAAATATCCCGT
Source organism: Sepiola atlantica (assembly GCA_963556195.1). NCBI lineage: Eukaryota > Metazoa > Mollusca > Cephalopoda > Sepiida > Sepiolidae > Sepiola > Sepiola atlantica. The sequence continues at coordinate 17,332,932 of OY744518.1, forward strand.
CGTTAAATGAAAGTCCTAGGGTGTTAATATATTGACAGCGGAGGTGAAATCGTCGAATCGGCGTTTGCAGGTAGATGCCTAAGTGTCACAAATTGTTCTATAATATCAACTTGAAATTATTATTGCGCCCTTTTTATTCACTAACCCGCACCGACAATAAAGATATATCATTGTATTTTGATACATCTATTTTGTCGTCATTCTTTTAAGCAAGTAAGAAATATAATACTAAGTTTCGGTTTCTGGCCATTGAAATCGTCATTATCCGTATGAGGAAGTTCGTGAACAATGTTCTATCTATAAAAATAGCGTCATCTTATTTCATGGTTGCCTAACCGCTTGTCCGTTTCACGCGTTTCTAAAGTACTTCAGGATTTTTTTTTAAATTCCACTTAACAGAACTGGAAGCGGGTGTGGACCCTGAACTCTGTAGTTATAAGTGGCAACTGATCCGTTAAAATGAAAGGTTTGACGTTCGAGTTAACTTAATTGTTTATGCATTTACATTTTACTCTGGAGAGATTTTTTGTAAATAGTAAAGTTTGGTTTATCTCTTTCTGAACACTCAGATTTTATCCCTTGAAAAAAAAAATTATGAGTCAACAGTGACGACCCCAAGAGACAAACGGGAGTAATTGGAAGGGAAAATATCACCATTACTCTTAACGTCTGTTTATATGCGTCCTCTCTCTCTCTCTTCCCTCTCCCTCTCTTTCTCTCTATCTATCTCTTTTTCTCTGTCTCTCCTTCTTCTCTCTCCCTCTCTTTCTCTCTCTCTCTCTTTCTATCTCTCTCTTTATCGCTCTTCTCTTTTTCTCTCTCTCTATCTATCTCTTTCTCTTTCTTTCTCTCTCTCTTTTTCTATCTCTCTATTTCTCTCTCTTCTCTTTTTATCTCTCTTCCCTTTTTCTCTCTCTCTCTATTTCTCTCTCTTCTCTTTTTCTCTCTCTCTCTCTCTTTCTTTCTCTCTCTCTCTCTCTCTCTCTCTCTATATATATATATATATATATATATATATATATCTACCTCTATCTTATGTCGTTTTTCTCACTTTCTATTTCATTCGTTTCGCGATAACATCGAAGATAAAATAACATTTTAAAATATAGAAACGTATAAATCAAGTAATTATAATATTAAAGAGCGACAAAAAGTGAAGAGGGAAAAAGAGAAATAGCAGATGATAAAATATATCAGAAAGAAAGGAAGAATTGTTTATAAAGTATAACTGCATCAGATTTAGGTAATTGCAAATCTGGATCTTTTTTTTCATTCAGCAGATGTGGATTGCCTATTCCTGTTTTTTTAATACTTTTGACGCCATAAAACATGACAAACAAAAAGAGACGCGGTTACCAGCAATTGAAGTAAGATTACACGAACACAAAAAAAAGAGGACAATCCGACAAAATACGAACTGTCATAGGAATACCAGCATGCCCACAGTCTCTAGATTGAAATGAAGAGTCATGTGACATAAGAAAGACTTGGTATTTTTAAGGGGAAGTAGATTTAGACATAAAAGCTACATCACAATATCTAGTCGGGTAGAGTTGTTGTTGAGGATTAAGTCTTACTGTCAATGATGAACTGCTTTGTGAATCTTGGGGCTACTATTTGTGGGTGTTTCCCTGTATGATACTACTTGTTTATCTAATTCATGGGGTATGATGAAAACTGCTTGTTTACCTAATTCATGGGGTATGATAAGAACTGCCTGTTTACCTAATTCATGGGGTATGATATAAACTGCTTGTTTACCTAATTCATGAGGTATGATGAAAACTGCTTGTTTACCTAATTCATGGGGTATGATATTAACTGCTTGTTTACCTTATTAATGGAGTATGATAAAAACTGCTTTGGTCCCTGTGGTACACCTGCATGTTGTTTGGATGTACTGCCATCGATGACACCCTGAATCTTTCTTTTGGATAGGAAGGATCTAATTATATTTAATATCCGTCCAGTAATACCATATGAATTCATTTTTATAAAAAGACTTCTATGCCAGATTTAGCAAAGACTTTCGATATATCAAACGCTACCGCCCTTGTTTAACCGGCCTTGTCCAGTATATGGTATATGCTTACAATGATTTCTTGACGATATAAGTTTCTGTCTATTTGTAGTTGACTTATGGCGGTTGAATTGCCGGAACGTCTGCTTCTAAGTCACCTTATTAAAAAGAGAACTATTTTCAAATATGAAAATAAAGTACTACTCAAACCTATAGGTATTCCAATGAGTTTGGATCCTGTACCATTTCTGACTAATCTCTATCTACATAGACTTGAAATATGTATATATATATATATAAACTGATCGTGTTATTTACATATTACATATCGTGTTATTTACCATATATATATATATATATATATATATATATATATATATATATATATATATATATATATATATATATATGGTAAATAACACGATATGTCATGTAAATAAAATGCCATGATGGACAAAATGTGTGAAATAAGGTAAACAGTATCATTCGTATCAACGAACGTCTTTAGAAAAAAAGATCTCGTAAGACGTTCGTTGATACAAACGTAACCGGTTAAATTTCTCGTTTCTTGTTTTTCTCCTGTATTTTAACACACACACAAACATATATATATATATATATATATATATATATATATATATATATATGTTTGTGTGTGTGTGTGTGTGTGTGTGTGTGTGTGTGTGTGTATATATGTATTACTCATTGACGCAGTGTAATCTCTCAATTTACTAATATAAAGGTAAAATAGTAGAAAGGTTTCAATACATCATGTAATTGTTTAATAAGGAATCAAATTTCGACAATAATCGATTATGGACAAATAATTCATCGTGTGGGTGCGCTTAAATAAAACCACAACACAATTAAAAGAGACATAAATGGAAAATAGAAAATATAATAGGTGTGATGGCACTTCAAAGATGGCGAAACAGAAACTGATTTCTTAATTGAGGATAACGTTGTTACAAATTAATACACTCTCTACCCGTCTCGCCATATCTCTCTACTTTTTCTCTACTCCCATTCTATCTGTATATCTATCCCTCTATCTCTCTAGATCTCTATCTATCTATGTATCTATCTATCTCAAACACACTCACTCTATCTCTCCCTCTATCTCTCTACCACCCCCTCTCTCTCTATTCTTTAAACATAGTTTGGCTTTTGAGCATTGAAAGATTAGAGGGTTTTCTGATTAAAATGCGATTGTCGTTAAATTAGGCATTCATTGCATTGAGGCCAAAGGACGAAATCGCATGGCAAATATTTGCGCTTCGACACCATAACAGTTAGTGCGTAATTGTTGAAAGGCGAGCGATTATATTGCAGCGCGGCACTATCACCTCCGGTCGTCCGGGGAGAAGAATGGCTGTGTAATGTAATAGACGAAGATTATAGAGTCGGGGGAGACGACTTAAACTATATTTTTTAATATCTCCATAGAGAGAGAGAGAGAGCGCGCTGATGTATATAGATATTTTTATTATTATTATTTTAATAGATTTTTGTAGGGCACGTTTTAAAAATAAACTTCAATAATTTTGCCGAAATAGCCATAATTACTGAGAAAGAAGCAAGCGTTTATTACCAAATCCTAAAAAAAACACAAGTAAAATGGGATCAAGAATCTTTCTTTTTGAGATTAAATTTTTTTTTTAACATTAGTTGATATGTTTTAAAGAACAGAAATTAATGAATGTGGAAGGAAAAGGATGTTATTTCTACTTAGGCGTCTTTCGTACGAACGTTTGAGTCGTCGACGATATAGTTAGGCTGAAATTGCAGATGAACGCGTGGTCTCAAGAGAACATGAAAATAATTAGTGAATGATAGTTCAAAAAGATTATGAAGTAGGTATCTTAACCTTCTAATCCAGTGGTTCCCAACCGTTTGTATGCTCCACACTCCTAAAATATTTTAATAATTAATACAACTCTTTATTGGAGGCAAAAGAGAATTTAAATGATCATTGCACGAGCACAGAATGCACTGAAAATTGACAACAATTGATAGTATTCTTAATACAAGACAAAAAATTGAAAAGCTATCTCGCACCCCCTGGAATGATGCCTCACACCCAAGTGGTGCGAGCACCCCTGGTTGGGAAACCCTGTACTAATCGATATGCGTATTAGTAGTTTTTGTAAAGTTTGTCCTAATCCACTTCTGATACTATTTAATATTTCTGTTAACATCAACGGAGCTTGGGAGGGTACTCAAGAGAAAGACATCCAACAAGTGAATTCAATTTACATATTAAATACCCACTTCTGGCAATCCTATACAGAGTTATACGCATGACAACACTTGTATGCAGAATTGCACATGAAACATAATAATTTAACGGATACTGTTTATTGTGAATTCCCCTATTATAACGGCAACGTTTATTATAATTCAATAGTAATACTAACACGATTAGACACACATATTATGAGATAGGTTAACACAACTGTTCTAAATTGTTGGTATACTCCTGTTTGAACAGGGACGGTTAACGCAAGTTTATGGTAACCGCCTCGAGAATCCTAAGATAATTTCTCGAACGAGCCATGCACAAAGAGAAAGCACCTCATCAGAAATACCCCTAGTGCACAATTGGTACTCTAATAAATGGCAACCAATGCCGACTCCTGGCCTTGTAAATGCTGCAAAAGGTTTAGTGTAATTCTTTCAACAGACAATTCATGTTTTCTATGCTTAGTGTTCTATCTTCATAATATTTAGCTTACGGCAATATAACATTGAAACATGTTACAATGCGTTTATCACGGTGTGTACTTAGGTGCTCATATTTGTGAGCGTTAGGTTCTGTTCATTTGGAACTTTCTCTTAAGAATTAATCTAGTTCACCTTTAGCTAGCTATGAGCGAAAAGGTAGGGTAGACTATACTTTCAAGGATTGGAATGATAACTACGATAGAAGTTGGAAAACTCCGAATTAACACCAGTCTTTATCCGATTATCCAACTGTTGCTTCCAGTGGTCTTTGATTTTACCTTAATCTCTTCAGATTTTAAAGAATACCAGATCATGAGAAGTGCAACTGGGTTTTATTCCTCGATGCAATATAATCAGCTAATTACGGGGGTATCCTTTCTGTGGATATTCCTTGTCTCTCGAAACGCAAGAGGTGCAATATGATATATATTCTAGAATGCAAAAGACAATAAAACGTATCCACATTTGACCTGTCATGGCTTATTGTGTGTAATTCCACAAACAAACCTAACAGTATCGATTGTGATTTATTCTAAAGATAGTCGGATATATATGAATAGCATATATTGCATGCTTTTATCACACGCCACCAATTGTGATATGCTTAGTTGACCTTGACGAAAACATGCGCAGAATATAGGTATTCAATAATCTTCCAGGATAACGACGCGACACCAAAGCATGATGACAGGTTTTTGCAAGAATTCGTTTCGAAACGAAACAAACGTGTTTCTTTATTGTCTAAGAAATATCAAATAGTCTCTCTCTGCCCGATGAATGCATCTAAAATGATTAATAAACAAAAGAGTTTAGTTACAAATGACGTGATAATTAGAGGCGAGAACTAACGATCCAGGTTATAGAACGATCGATTGTTCCAGGAAAAGAATTCAACTCTTCTAAAAGTTAGCAGAACAATATCAGTATTGGTATATCAAACCTCGAAGAAGCTACAAAATCATCATTGTTATATAAAACCTCGAAGAACTTACACGGTCTATGACTCAATGAAGTACATCCACAAACGTAACAGCCATTTTATTCCCGCGAACTTGTAAACCCCGTGATAAAATAAAGGCTGTTTTAACTGATTGGTTTCCTTTATCATACCAACCTTGTATGTTTTCTTTACAAATCTTATCAATGGCACCTGGTGAGAACCGTACTGCTCATACGAATCTTTCCAGGCGGATATTGCACACAAGTTTTGTTTTGCTGCTATACTCATTTACTGAGCCGGTCGGTTTTACATGTTCAGTCATCTTAAAGTTAGTATATGCTTATTCAGATTAATCGAAAAACCAATTAAATAATGTGCATATCATCCTTTAATCTTTGCCATCTGTGACATTGTCTTCAAAGATTCCATCAGAGAAAGTTCAAAGAGGTAGGTAATTCTAAGCACGACGGTTATTGAACTAAAGAGGGTACAGAAAAAATAATGTGTTGGCTATGGTGCAAGGACTTGAGCTGAACCGACAAGGTATGCGTTTATATCTGGTAAGAGATTAGTTTGTAAGTTATCAGGGCCCACCTCCACATTAAGTCATCTTCTGCTAAACGCATATGTGTGCAAAGTCTATTAAATCACTTTATAATTTTCATACTGATTAAAAAAACAAATATTTGCAGATTTCATTTGTAAACACATCAATGTAAAAAGGAACAGACATAAACCTTAAATGTATATATTCGGTAAATAATACAATAATGTTGGTGTTTTGCCTTTAACTTCAAATACTGATAAATCAGCTTAAACTTAATTTTATGAACTAAAATTTACAAAATCAAATAAACCATATAAAAAATATGTATTATAAAAAATATTTATTTTTGTGAAGGAAAGAAGAAGAAAAAATGTCACATGTCTTTTATAGTCACGCGGTATTCTGAAACCGCCCTCCTCATTAGTAAAAATCGCCGAAGGAGGGGAATTCAAGGTAGTTCTACTCGGCAAACAAGCCGCGACATAGTATTTCTTGTTACAATCCTCAAGTTCCCGTATCGCCATTACATTAAGAAGCTTACAAAATATTGCTAAAATCGCAATATTTTGCAACAAAGAAAATACTACGTTGCAGCTTGTTCACCAAATAGAACTATCCTAGTTCTTGTTCTATAAGATGTTTTCGGCCCAATCCTATCAAACCCTATTAAAGGCATTTTCGGCCACATGTTTGTGAATACTTTCTCCTGCAAGAAATGACCAAGCTGCCTTAAGACATATTATTAAGTGGACGAATGTAACGAAGAGTACGATTGATTATGCAGAAACCCATAGCTTAATTCCTCATGTGAGACGCGTCGTGAAATATTGTCTTGCTGCAGGTTTGGTCTTTTCTGTTAAGCAATGCTAGTTACAGACGTCAATTTTTCTTGTACAGAATTTCAAGTTGCTGATCATATACATCTGCGGTCACCGTTTAACTAGAATACGGGATGGTGTAGTGGATTCATCCTATGTATACGACAAATAATTCGGAAGGTTTTGCGGAAGATTTCGGTATTCAAAATGATCCAATCATTGAGTTAATCATTGCCGAGTATTACTTTATTTTTTCCTTCATACGTAACTATACTATTAAATAATTCCCTAGGTCTGTACCGCAGAATAAGAATTGACGACATATAATACTTGTTTTTTTTGTTGTTTTTTTTTGTTTTTTTCAATTTTCGTCAAGTTCGTATAACACATTTCTCAGGCTTCTTTCATTTTCCGAATTTCTTGAATTGGTCCACAATTCTTTAATGAGATACCACCAAACCTTTCAGTCAATTCTTAGACAATGGTGCGTAGATCTCTTTCGACTAACGTCTTAAAGGTGGCGTTTTCAATTGCATCTTTAACATGTATTTTCTATATTACGAAATCTATTGAATCGACTTTACAGTGTAACTACCTTGAAGATTCCCCTGTTAAATGCTTTGTTTATGATGTCAGTTGAGTGTGCTATTATATGAGCAAGTTTGGACTTGTCAATTATATAACTGAATTCTACTTATGAAAAATAGTACTGAAGATAGCTATCATCCATCTTATCTAAAGCTTCAAGCCCTTGAGCAATAAAAAGATAGTACTGAAGATTGCTATAATCCATCTTATCTATAGCTTCATGCCCTTGAGCAATAAAAAATAGTACTGAAGATAGCTATAATTCATCCTATCTATAGCTTCATGCCCTTGAGCAATAACAGATAGTACTGAAGATAGCTATCATCCATCTTATCTATAGCTTCATGCCCTTCAGCAATAAAAAATAGTATTGAAGATAGCTATCATTCATCTTATCTATAGCTTCATGCCCTTGAGCAATAAAAATATTACTGAAGATAGCTATCATCCATCTTATCTATAGCTTAATGCCCTTGAGCAATAAAAAATAGTACTGAAGATAGCTATCATCCACCTTATCTATAGCTTCATGCCCTTGAGCAATAAAAAATAGTACTGAAGATAGCTATCATCCATCTTATCTATAGCTTAATGCCCTTGAGCAATAAAAGATAGTACTGAAGATAGCTATCATCCATCTTATCTAGCTTCAATTTTTATTGCGAATAGATATGAACCTTTGCAATTCATTGATAAATGACATTGCTGTTTCAAAATGAATCACTTGATGACAGACGTGTAACAAGAACACTACATTTTTTAAAATTCCTTTCGGCTTTCCTTGATGTACAGTGGTCACAAACACTTTACACTTAATTAAAAGGTGGTTCACTCATTTTCTAATTATGAGTTTGACTACAGATTTTTAAACATGCGACACATTCTCAAACAAATATCTATTATAAATTTGGGAAAGTCCATTTTCTTAAGTATCTTTAAAATTTTAAACATAAAGAAAGAGGCAAAATGCCTTCAAAGAATTATATGTTAGATGCAGATATTTCATGTTTAAAATTCTAAAGATGCTTAAAAAAATGAACTTTCCCAAATGTATACCTACCAGCGACCATGCGCGATTTAAGTTCAATTTAAAAAAAACATTTGCACCGTTAGTCCACATAACATCGGACATCAGTTCTAGAAGACCAGGGAGGATTATTACGCAAAAAAAGGTTAATACCTTTTATTTGTCTAAAGCTCTGTCGAGGCTTGTTATATCAAGCGAAATATTAGATAAAAAAAAGTCAAGATGAAAAAGAAAAAAAAGGTTTAGATTTTTTCTTTTGATTTTAATAAAAAGATATCTGCATCTAACACATGGTTCTTTGAAGGCATTTTGCCTATTTCTTTATGTTTATATAATTAGTTATTGCCAATTATTCCAAATCCATTTTAGGTGTACCTCATTAGTAGAGATGCTATGACCTGGATCCCTGTTATATTGGTAAAGGTGTAGAATCAATTGGTTGATCACATGAGACTTTTGTTTAAACGACTTCCAACACGAAGCAAGAGTGACAGTATTGTGCAATCTAAAATCAACTTATCGATAGTTTCTAGATGATTTCTCACCAGATCGGCATATTTTTAATGCTAATTACATCATTTCCACTTCATATTTGTTTGTTTTTTTGTAATCGAATAAAGATTTGTTTTCTGAGCTGCTTTATTATTTACTCACACTGGTCATCGTCAGTGATTGCCCACTGCCAAGAACCTGTGGTATTCCCTGGAGTCTGAGTGACAACAAGTCTCCTCAAACTTCAAGTATGCTCCACCTCTTTTCGTTCATCACCGCTGATGACCTTGCGGTATCGTAACAGCCACCTACCATCGATTTCCCGCTGATAAGGGCCATTGGCCCCCTCTGGGGCCCGGGTGGCAACTAGCCTCCCCAAGGTCCCAGAGCTGTCCGCGCTCTTCCAGTGGAGGTCTGGTTTGCGCTTTCCCTATTCGACCCTCTGTCCATAATTTTCGTGGTGTCAGCCTATGCTTGCGCATCTCTCGTGTGGTTGTACTTTCCCCGTTTCTGTTGTCTTGTGCTTCCATGTGTTTGTTCCCATTCGTTGCTTATGTGGGTTGGTTTCCGCATTCGAGGATATTTCTCAGGATTGTAGCTGTTTTCATCATTACTGTCCTTTGTATAGTCTCAGTTATCCCTTTGATTCCTATTTCTCCTAGTCTTTTCTCCATGTTTTTGGGGACTGTTCCTAGTACTCCTATGATTATTGGTGTTATACTGACTTTCTTCATGTTCCATATTCCTTTCAATTCTTTAGCAAGTTCAGTATATTTGCTTCTTTTTTCCGTCTCTTTGATCTTCACTCTGTGGTCTGCTGGAACGGCAAAGTCTACGATTTTGCAGGATTTTTCTTTCTTGTTGATTATTATCATATCCGGTCTCCTTACTGTTATGGGTTTGTCTGTTTGTACATTCATATCCCATATGATTTTGTGTTTTTCGTTTTCTAGTACAGTTTCTGGTTTGTGTTTGTACCGTTATTTTGCATATTCGAAATTCAGTTGTTTGCACATTTCCCGGTGTACTACTTTCCCCACGCTGTCATGTCTGTTCTTGTATTCCCTTTGTGCTAGCTTGCTGCATTCATTTTATTATTATTATTATTATTATTATTATTATTATTATTATTATTATTATTATTATTATTATTATTATTATGTTTACTCACTAGGAGTTATCACACTCGTCATCATCAGTGATTGTTCACTGATAATAACCGGTGGTGTTCCCTGGATTCTGAGTGACAACAAGTATTCCCAGGTTTCCAGTACTCTCTACCTCTTTCGATAACTATAGCAAATAGCGTTGCATTATCACAAAAGACGCTTACCATCGATGTTTCGCTGGCAACGAACATTGGTCTTCTCATGGATTTGGATGACAAAAAGCTCTCACAAGGTCCTTGTCATCTCCTCACTCTTTCAGTGGAGGTCTGATTAGTGCTCTCCCACCTCGGTCTTTCCATCCTCCTTGATCCTTCATAACTATTTTGTGTGGTATCAGCTGATGCTGGTTCCATCACTTTTTTTTGGGAGGGGGGGTTGTTTATAAAATTCGTTGAATTTACCTGTTCATATGTTTCATGTGGTGGCATTCTTTCTGTGCTTTTGCTTTCTTCCTATCGTAACTGCAATGTGACTGGTTTGCATTCGTAGCTTATGTGGGTTGGTTTCCGCATGCAAAGAGTTTCTTTAAGAGTTCAGCTGTTTTCATAAAAGCCGTCCGTTGTATGGCCTCAGTGATCCTTTTTGATTCCAATTTCTCCCAGTCTTTTTCCCAGGTTTTTCAGGTTTGTTCCTAGTGCTTCTACGATTATTGGTATTATATTGACTTTCTTCATACTCCATATCCCTTTAAATGTAATATTATGATTATTATGATTATTATGATTATTATTATTATTATTATTATTATTATTATTATTATTATTATTATTAACTCGCTAAAAGTTTGCAAATAACTCATTATCAGTGATTTCTCACTAACAATAACCAGTGGTGTTTTCAGTAGTCTGAATGAAAACGGGTCTTCCCAGAGTTCAAACAATCTCTGCCCCTCTAGGATAAACGTTGGACATTATTTTGCTTCATAGCAACAGCCGTTTACCATTGATTTCATCGCTAGCAACGGATGTTGGTATTTAGCCTCCTCAAGCTTCCAGTACTCGTAACACCGTCCAAGTAGATTTCTGGTCGATAATTTCCCTATTCGGTCTTTCCATTTTTCGTGGACTTTCACAACCGTTTTGTGTGATACTAAAAGAAAACTGGTGCACTTCTGGCAGTCTCAGTTCCCTTGGACTCGTCTAATTTCCGTCCTATATGTTTTATTATTTTCCTATTTCAAATTACCTGTGGCAGCTTAGCGTTCGTTGGTTATGCAGGTTAGTTTCCGTGTGTTCACGGTAGCTCTTACCAGTGATCTATCGCTGGTAAAACATATACTTTTTTCGTGGAGTTGAGTTACAGCATGTCTCTCTAGATTTGAAGTATTTCCCATCCTTTCCATAACTATTGAAACCCACTTGGTGTCCTCGCAATAACCGTTTTCTTGTATTTTGTCATTGATTACCGCCGGCGGGTTTCTCTCGAATTGATGTGATGATAAGAATCCTCTACATTCTGGCAATCTCCGTACACTTCAAGTCGAGGTCTTAATGGTGTTGTCACTTCTCGCTCTTTCAATCTTCTCAGATACTCTTTCGTTAATTGCTGCAGTATCAAAAGGTATTGGTGTCTCTCAGTCTTTTGTTTTGATGGGATGTTTGATTGTCATAATTTACTAACCGGAAGTTCTCAAAAAATGGATTGACAGTGATCGCTCACTGGCAATAACAGGTGTGTACTCTGGAGTTCAGATTTTCAGTACTATCCGTTTCTTTCGATACCCGGTTAAAATTATTTTGTGTACCCGCAACACCGGTTTTCTATTAGTTTATCGCTGAGAACAACCGTTGGTTTTTGCTGAAATTTGAGAGCCTCCTCGGGCTTTCAATACAGTCCGTACCTTCTAACTAGAGATCTACATATAGATCTTCATTCTCGCCCTTTCCATGCTCTTTGATTTTTCACGACTATGTTTTGTTAGTGATAAAAACCAAAGCTGATAGCATCATTTATTTTGAACGTGTCTACTTAATTCTGGAATTTAGTGAAATGATCTTTTAATAATTTTTGTTATATTTCTATTTCAAACTACCTGTGGTTGGTCAACGCTTCATGGTTATGTGTTGTGAGCCTGTAAAGGGTCCGGAAAGTAGACAGTAAGTCGGGATTAAGTTAAACAAAGTATATCGAAGAAAGTGTAAATACAACATATAAATAAAGTAGTTGAACGCCTATCTGACTGCTAGTATTAAATTGGGGTAGTTGAACGCCTATCTGACTGCTAATATTAAATTGGGGTAGTTGAACGCCTATCTGACTGCTAGTATTAAATTGGGGTAGTTGAACGCCTATCTGACTGCTAGTATTAAATTGGGGTAGTTGAACGCCTATCTGACTGCTAGTATTAAATTGGGGTAGTTGAACGCCTATCTGACTGCTAGTATTAAATTGGGGTAGTTGAACGCCTATCTGACTGCTAGTATTAAATTGGGGTAGTTGAACGCCTATCTGACTGCTAGTATTAAATTGGGGTAGTTGAACGCCTATCTGACTGCTAGTATTAAATTGGGGTAGTTGAACGCCTATCTGACTGCTAGTATTAAATTGGGGTAGTTGAACGCCTATCTGACTGCTAGTATTACATTGTAGTAGTTCTAATACCGAGATGCATGTGTTCTCGGTATTTATAGTTACACGGAATAGTTCATGTAGTCCGTAAAATCATGTACCATTACACACTTTTCAAAACATTACTTCCGCAAGAGTCTCAGTATCGTTTTCATTTTAAGTTGATGCTGTTCCAAGGCTATTTGGGTTATCTGTATGTCGATAATGTCCTACATGGTATCCATCACCTATTCTTAATCCTGGGGTGTGCTGTCTTTTTCTCGTGGTTTGGTTTTTGATAATTGTTTTTTTTCAAGCAACAATTTTCTCAATTTGATTAAATGGTATAAGTATTAAATTGTTAATCCTTGTTGGCTGTTTTCGCATGCTTGATATTTTTGTTTGCTAATTGCTGGTTCTGATCTATTTGTTATGTCTGAATAAGTTTTTGTTTTTGCCAACATTCTGGTTTCTATGAAAAGAAATATTCTCTTTCTGTTCAAATTTTGCTTACATATTTTTACATCAACCTAGACCGACGGATAAACACTTCGGGAAAGATTTTTCCAATTCCTTCTCTACTTTTCCTGACTCGATCGTCAGATTTTCTGTTTTCTTGCAAAACGTGTTGATTTGTAAATCCCATCAATTGAAAAGTTGCATCCAGTCTGCGGAATACATTGTTGGTATTTTTTAATACGAATATTTGCAATTTTTTGGTAGTCTCGTTTAAAGTTACGTTGGTAATAATTTCACCCTCGAATTTAATTTTTGCGCAAGTCACTGTTCTGGCTATTTTGTTGCTTCTTAGCATGGTTGGTTCATCCAACCTTTCTCATGTATGTAGATTCATTATCGAATCGTCTGAACCAGAGTCTAGTTGTAATTTAACATTTTTATTAAGGATTTATACCTGTAGATATTTTCTTATATTTATGCGGTCCTTTTCGTTTGTTTTAGTGGGTTGATTCTGACTTTTATTTAGTATTTTGAAGAAATTGTAAATACAGCATATAAAAAGAGTGGTTAAACATCTAACTGACTGACATTACTAGACTGGGGTAGTTAAAGTATTTAATTGCTACCCACAGCATCAATATGTGTCACAAGGCCGGAAGATGGGGGGATAAAACAGCGACCCTAAAAAAGAGCACATAGCATAAATAGCTTGCGCAGCCTCGTCGGCATTCCCCGGTAATGACATCTCATGCAGTGAGCAATGAACTTACTCAACCGCAAAGAGGGGAGACAAGGTATTGGAATGTGTACCTTCTAGGACTACCAAGACAATATACCTCAGCTCGACAGATAAAAGGCCACCGAAATTGACCAGTTTCTGCCAGACCGATTGTCAAGAACGAACCCTCGACTGGTATTACCCCATCCCGATGTCTTCAATCAACCGAAGTTAATGAAAGACTGAACAGGATGGGGCAGACACAACACCGAGAAGCATGCTAACTCACGTGACACTATTGTGACGCGAAAATGGTAATGTAGTCCGTAAAGGTAGCTGACATAACATGTTCTGAGTTGGTTTCCGCACTCAGTGACTTTTTTATATTTCAGATGTTTTCATCAGTACAGCTGGTTGTATGGTGTTATTATAATAATAATTATTATTATTAGTAGAAGAATAGTAGTGGCTATAGTTGTAGTAGTAGTTTTAGTAATAGTAGTAGTAGCTGTTGTTGTTTCAGTGTTGTTATGTTTATTATTATTATTATCGTCATCATTATTCGAAAACTCAATTACTTGACTTCATAACTTTATATATTCTGAAAGAAAAAAACCCTGAAATTTCCCTTCTATTGCTTTGTTGGAATCTCCGATTTGATTTTTCATTGCACAGTAGATATAGAAATCTTTTTTTGTCTATGTATATTCTTTATTTTCGGCCGTTTCTTTCAGGAAACTTTGTTTGGTCGACAATAAAAAGCCAAAACAGAAAAGAACAACAGACAGGCAAAAAAACGCAGAGATGTAAGTAAATTATAATCAGAAAGCAACGTTGACATTTACCATTTGGGTTTCTGCCGCCGCCAAACATTGGTTGGGGAAAAATAGTTGGTTTAAAGATGAGAGAAATAGAAAGAAGACACAGATCAGAAAGGACGATAAAACAGTAAAAAGTAACAAAGAAGCAACCAATAAGATACGGAATAATTGGTAACCAGCATGGTTATCCGGCGTTGCCCAAAGGCATTTTGCTAACGAAGAAGTTAGAAGAGTTTTTAAACGTGTGTAAATGTGTGACTTATCTCCCTTTATTTCTTTGGTTCTTTATTTAAAGGTTGCATACACTGTTCAAGCATGATTGTAATGACATGACATTTTGCCTAAACAGACAAATGCGAGGTGAAAAGAAGTGAAGTTCTCTCTATAGTCATTTACCGTTTTGGTTTTCGCGGATGTCAAGTTTCATCAGAAAATATTTGTGCTTATTTTCAGCTTTTATGCGGTAAGGAAAACGATTGTTAGAAAATATTGCGATTTTTAAAAATTTCTGGTAATTTTCTGACAGAAGAGATAGTCGTCACGGGAAGATATGGTTGCAATAAAAAGTTCTTCTTTGAGGCTGTTGCAGAATAAGAAAAAGAAAGCGTTTCTCCTACATCTGGTGCTATTTAAGTCAATTAGGAGAGGGTTCTACGATGTTTCTCTTTTGTTTTTCTTACTACTACTACTACTACTACTACTACTACTACTACTACTACTACCAACGCTGCAACTACTACTGCTGCTACTACTACTACCGACACAGCAACTACTACTGCAACTACTACTGCTACTACTACTACCAACGCTGCAACTACTACTACTACCGATACTGCAACTTCTACTATTACTACTACTACTACTACTACTACTACTACTACTACTACTACTACCGACACTGCAACTACTACTACTACTACCGACACTGCAACTACTACTGCTACTACTACTACTACCAACGCTGCAACTACTACTGCTACTACTACTACTACTACCAACACTGCAACTACCACTGCTACTACTACTACTACTACTACTACCGACACTGCAACTACTACTGCTACTAGTGCTACTACTACTACTACTACTACTACTGCTACTATTACAGACGCTGCAACTACTACTGCTGCTATTACTACTACTACCGACACTGCAACTACTACTGCAACTACTACTACTACTACTACCGACACTGCAACTACTACTGCTACTACTGCTACTACTACTACTACTGCTACTACTACCAACAATACAACTACTTCTACTACTACTACTGCTACTACTACTACCGACACTGCAACCACTACTGCTACTACTGCTACTACTACTACTACTACCAACGCTGCAACTACTCTTGCTGCTACTACTACTACCAACTATACAACTACTTCTACTACTACTACTACTGCTACCACTACTACCGACACTGCAACCACTACTGCTACTACTACTACTACTACCAACACTGCAACTACTACTGCTAATAAAGATTATTAAGACTGACACCATAAAATGTAGAGCACTGATGAAAACACCTGACATATTAAAGAAAATCCTCGAGTGCGGAAAACAACTCACATGTCCAGATAACTCTAACCAATCACAGGTAATGTTGAAATAGGAATAAAACAAAAAATAGTGAACGAACATTACAGACATTGACATACTTTTTAATAACTTCTTTTTCTTTCGCATTAATTCCGAGCAACGGCGGGGTCTGCAATGCTGGATGTTTGTCTCCACTTGGCACGATCAAAGGCATGGTCCGGGTGAAAGCCGGTTTTACAGAGATCATTGTACTAATGTAAAAATAGGTTTTGGGACGGTGTCATCGTCGGTCCACAGTAAATGTCTAAACTATCGGAGCCGCCATTCCTTAGTCTTGCTCCCGATCATTGCCGACGCAAAATCACGGAAATCAGGCGCGTCATCTATAACAACACCTATATATATATATATATATATATATATATATATATATATATAGAGAGAGAGAGAGAGAGAGAGAGAGAGAGAGAGACAGACAGACAGACAGACAGACAGAGAAAAAGAAAGAGAGAGATGATAATATTATAATAAATACTGGTAATTATTATCTAAATACACATATGTTTCATCCTTTTGTGGGAATCGATCGTCAGTGTGGATAGAACTGTTTTTCTTGTTGCACGCTTCGAACCCTGGAATTCCCCTTTTTTAATTGCTGGCCTGCACCCCTTAGCTCATGCGGAAAATGTTATATTGGCTAACATAAGATTGTCCTCCCTCCCCCGTTTCCTACCTCCTCCAAAAACCAGAAGGATTTACGAAATTGTTTGTTTATATCCGTCTTTGTTTTGGTAAAAGATATGAGGAAGCTAAATGTCTAACGAAATCGCAGCTGAAACATGTGTGCACATATGTAGCCAATAATGTTCGTATGAATAAAAGATTTAGGCACTAACTGATATAGCCACACTGTGATACGGCGAAACAGTCTGTATGTGGATTACTGTATGAATCTCCCTCCCTGGGTAGAGGTTATTTGTAAGAATATCGCCAACTGCCATTAGCTTTAAGGCATAGCTCATTGGGTAAAACTAATACGAGCTGCCGGCACTTGACAATGTTTACATTGAGATATTACTTACATTCAATCAGTGTCGTATGATAGCGCAGGGGTAGGATCGACGGTTGAGTTTCAATCCCGGCTTGAAGCACTAACTGATCTAGCCACACTGATGAGCTGTGATACAGCGAAACAGTCTATATGTGTATGACTATATATATATATATATATATATATATATATATATATATATATATATATATATATATGTGTGTGTGTGTGTGTGTGTGTGTGTGTGTTCGTGTATTTAAATAAACAAAGGAGTCTGTGAATTGCCTATACCGTGGAGAATTTTCCTGGCAAAACATTCGCGGAAAAAAAGTCCGTGGCAACAAATTAAAAATAAATCTTTCTATCGTGCTGGTTACATATAATATACAAATCAATGATATTGTAATTCTGTTTCCGTCGACGGCACAGCTTTAACTTCTCACGCCTATTCAATCATTGTCATCAATTCACGAGCAACGATGACATTTACAAACTTGTTCCGCTTTCATAATTTGATTACTTTTTCTCTTTGTAAAACGTCCCAAATTTGTATTGCCCTATTCTTATTTTAACATTGTTGTCATTGCATTTCGTTCATATATATATATTTATATATATATATATATATATATATATATATATATATATATATATATATATATGTATATATGTAGAATTTATCCGAGTTTTTGGTGTTTTTGTCACAACGTTGCGGACCTGTAGCTCAGTGGATATAGTAATAAGTAAAATCCAGTTTGATTTATGTGTATGTCTTGTCATGTGCGCAAAATATACCGTTTATTTCAACGTATTACCCACGTATAGAGATTTCCAAAAGATTTTAGCGTGATATATATATATATATATATATATATATATATATATATATATATATATATATATATATATTAATACTAGCAAATATATGCTCCCTCCGCTCGCATTTTGCTAGGATTATATCATGATGAACGAACTAGCACTTGGATCAGACAGCCAACAGCAGTAAACGGCATCATTATCACCATACGAACGACCACTCAGAGATGGGCAGATTACCTGTCGAGATCTACAGACAACAGGTGAACATCTAGAGCGACAGAATTTACCCCGATTCTTGAGAATGCCATCCAAGAAAGATATGTACACTTGGTCAATGTTCAACGGTTGAGAACCAGGATGGTGATGAAATCGTCCACACTTACCTACAAAGAACGGCTTCAAAGACTTAATCTGTTCTCACGTGAAGGATGCGAGGGGACCTGATTCTAGCATACAGTACAGTTGTGGACAACTCCTTCAAACCAACACATCGCTGCATCAAGATGACAAGCACTACTAGGCGGCTTATCTACCTCATCCGGGGTTCTTTTCTAAGCCTAATTGCAGAGGCTTTCCAATCCCTAACCCTTGTACGGCTGGTATATGGCAGCAATACTCCATGTTTGGCCGTATCTGACTCTTATACAGGTAGAGGATCGCATCAGGAGTGAGATACTTTCTGGAGCAGTAGAATGATCCAAACATTTTTACAGTGACCGTAGCAACAGATTTTATGTAAGTTTTCCATTTCAGGTTTAAGGTGAAAGACTCTCCGTGCGCAGGCACCCTTACAGGGTGTGTCCATTGTCTCCCGAGACTGAACGGAGGCACCCTATGAGGAAGTGGAGTCTGTAGGGAAGAAGTCACACAGCAATGTGTTCCACAGATGAGAGATTCTCGGAAACAAACTCTGTTCATGGAAACTCTGTTTGGTTTTAGGTACATAGACGAAGAAAGGAAAGTTTTTTTGCATTGGCGATAGGAAGTCGAGTTCATTTTGTGAATATTTTACAAGGAGAAACCAGAGATTGGAGGAAGAAAGTTGAAAAGATGGTGGGGATGGAGGAGATGACCTCAACAGCCAATGCCTAGTCAGTGGCAAAACAAAGTAAGAAGGAAACGCTGGAAATAAGGATAGAGTAGAGAGAGACTAGCAACATATTTTATATGAGAAAGGCATATAAGGAACTAGAGATCATATCTCACTAAATTTCGGAGTCGATTGTGAACCCTGTCAAGGCAAACAAGTTTGTCTTTAGCAGCGTATATACAACTGTGACAGCAGTGCTCCATCTTTAAGCGTACCTGACTCTTATATAGGTAGACGATTGCATCAGAAGTATTGTAAGAAGATCCGGCCATTTTCCAGCGAGCTGAGTAACAGATTTTATGCAAGTCTTCAATTTTTAATATGAAGTGAAAGTCAATCCTAGGAGCTTGACAAAATAAAGGATTTCCTTAAAGAGGAAGCCATTCTATTTCGACTAATACAAAAATGTGGATCTGAATGTTCGTCATGAAAGGAGAACAGTTTGGTTTAAAAAATACTACACTTTTGATAATCACCAACATTTTTGTGACTTTACACAGGGGTACACATACCTTTATTGGGGGGGGGGTATCACGTGACGAAATGATACGTTCGAAAAAAAGGGAAGGTAATTAATCCTATAAAATATCAGGTTCCTATGTCGTTAGTAGCCACACGAATAGACACACGATTCTTGTATTATTATAGAAATGACACTTCATAGGAGTATAAGCGGTTCCTGATGTCGGCTGATTAACACAGAGAGGTCGATAAACTTTTTCGCAAATATAATAAGATGCCAATGTTATAGGGGCGAATTCAATTTCAAGAATATTTTCTCGCTTCGTTCGTACGGATAAAATTAAATTAGCGTATAGAAGCACCTGCGTAATTTTCTAATTAAACAAATTAGACTTTTTTGTAAACATCTTAAATTAAATACGCTTGCCAAATAACATTTGTATTTCTTTTAAGAATTGATTTAAAAATAAAACAATAATTTAATTTGTGTGTTTTTTCTATCACACAGCTTCATTAACGATACTAGCAAAAACATGTTCCACTCCTGTCAAATAATATTGCTAGAATATACTGTGTAAGTGTTCCGTTAGTAAGTGTTGAGTTTTTGGTTGACATACGTTACATCTACTCCTAAAAAATATAAAGTAATGCGTGAGAGTATAGTATCATGCGGCACGAACATATACTACACTCCCCCAAAGGAGGAGGTAATACCCGCGAGGATGATCTTATTACAACCAGATCAGATACTACACTACCCAGAAAGGAAGTAATGTTTAAGAGGATAATCTCATAACATCAGAACAGATACTACACTACCCTCCCAAAGGACGACTTAATGCCTGCGATGATAATCTCGTTACAACAGAACACATGCTATACTATCCCTCTAAATTGTGCATTTAAAGATAGTACAATATCGGCTTCAGATATACAAGTAATATAATAATTTCGGTTTGAGACTGATACCACATCTCCATTAGTAATAAATGATCGGTTATATAGTACCTAATTGATCATTATCACTATCTCATTTCGATAGTTGCATATAGTTCGGTTTCGATTTTGGGGACGAGTTACATATTCTTTGATCCGGAAGACGACGGTTTTAAAATTAAAATTGTTATTTACTTAAATAAATTCATCTACAACCCTGATGCACTATGAGGTTCTGTTTAAAATATTTTAATATAGGAAAACAATTAGTCAATTAGCCTTTATTTCTCAGAACCTTACTTCACGTGTAGCTTAGCTTAAATTCTAGCAGAAACTGAATTCATTTACATCTTCCAATGTCTCTTACGCCAAGTAGTTAAGCTAACTGATAAACTAATTGATGTTCATGTGGTTACCTAGTTGAATATAAGGTTATCCAGGATCAATGTTCCCCAAAAATCAACTTTGACACAAACAAGCATTTGAAGTGTCTTTAAAACATTGTGCTAAAACAATACGTTAGTGTCACATTTACTCTCACATAATACTTCAAGCTAGATACTCAATTATCTTTTTCGTTAGCAAGCACACAAATACAACATTTCTAGATCATAATAAGATAGTATGTTATATTCAAATAATCGTAATGAGAATGTTCTCAAAAGTACGCATATGGCTTTTAAAAACAGTAACATAATAGAGTACGGTCAGGATGGTATCAGTCTGATTACATTAACAAAAATTAAAATTCGCATGTGCAAACACGATTCCTCCGCAACAATCAGCCAATCTGAGTATTAGGCGGGATAATAAAACTCTTCTAGTGAGTTCGATATCATCATCTATAAAATCTGGTTGCAATCGTTCGATTGCAACCAGATTTTTCACTAGGGGCCTAGGTTCTCTAAATAGGTTACTGGTTGTAACTTTTCTGCTCTTATATCGTTTCATATTGTAACTTTCTTCGTTAATTTGCTGCAATGCTATTCTCCCAGAACTAAACTCAAGGTTAGACTCCTTCTTCCCTCCCCTCTTCATTTATTGGTCGAACCAATTAAAACATTTCCCGCCAATAGATTCAAGCAGCTTTGATCTTTGCTTACATACCTGCTTAGGAAATACGACCTGCAATATTCCCCACTCGCACGAAACTATCAATCAGACAGCACGAAACAGCATCGCACACATCCACTAGTTTACATAAAGCGAGCACGATGGATATTTCACCCGAATAGAAAGTCGTTTTCTTGGCCTTTTGGCTAAGATCAAAGTGTAGTATCTGTTCCGATGGATACTGCACCCCATAG
This sequence comes from Sepiola atlantica, assembly GCA_963556195.1. Lineage (NCBI taxonomy): Eukaryota > Metazoa > Mollusca > Cephalopoda > Sepiida > Sepiolidae > Sepiola > Sepiola atlantica. The sequence continues at coordinate 17,355,015 of OY744518.1, forward strand.
ACTGGTATTGTCTTGTCCTTCGGGGCTTGATTTACGCCTGTCTATGGGTCTGTCCTGTGCAGTTCTAGGAGGTCCACCCTCCCAGGCTTCGCCTCCCCTCTTTGGGGATAGGTAAGTTTATTGCTTACTGCCTGAGGTGCCCCTACCGGGGAATGCTGACAGGGCTGCCCAGGCAATTTTTAAACCCCACTTTCCCGACCCGACCTTGGGTCACATCTTACTTGTGGGAGTAAGATAAAATAAAATAATCACATGCACTGATTAACACATCTTCAAACATTATGGATTTCAGTGGTCGGACTGACTTCCTCATCTTGACTGCCATGCTCACAACGCTTCGGCCGTACTGCCCTCCGGCCTTCATCCAGTCGAAACGTTGTGAGCATGGCAGCCAAGATGAGAAAGTCAGTCCGAACACTAAAATCCATAATGAAAACACCTCATCTCAGAAATACAGACAATTACTATCTTCAAACCTATTTCTCTTAATAAATGTTATTTTTTTAAATACTGTACTATTGTCATGTATCTGTTATCTTGACTATTTAGGTTTGAAGTTTTATTTGAATGTTTTGGAATATTACCATTCTATTTTCTTTTCTTATATATACAATGTTTTGGCCTTGTTAGTCGGTAATTTCAAATTAAATCATGTATCTACGTCAAACGAATGGACAACTATAATTTAGCAACATGCTTTTTTAAAAGTATATCGTAATTAAAAAAGCAAAGAAATGACAAATAATCGCAGAATTAGATAAAGAGTATACATGACATAGTGATTCTAACGTTAGTAAATCGTAAATTATTGTATATGTATTTACTGGCCTTAACCCATTCTGCGACGAGTGATAATTTTGCATTTACCCTGTTTCTTTATTTACGTCATTTATTTATGTGTATAACCCCCTTACTCAGCTTTACTTACGCTGCTGATGCTCATACTACTCCTCACTTTTCTTTATTTACGTTATTTATTTATTCATATGAAGTCTTACACATCGTTAGTTACGCTGCTGATTCTCCTACTCATCCACTATCTTCTTTATTTACGTTATTTATTTATATGAACCTTTACATATAATTACTTACGCTACTGGTGCTCGTACTACTACCCATCTACTTATTTACGTCATTTATTTATTTGTATGATCCCCTTACTCAAATTTACTTGCGCTACTGATGATCATACTACTTCCCTATCTTCTTTATTTACGTCATTTGTTTATTTTTATGGTCCACTTATTTACCTTTGCTTACGCTGGTGAAGCGCGTACTACTCTACGATATTCTTTATTTACATTATTTATTTATTTACGCCATCCGCTTACTCTCTCTTTCATTGATTATGCCACACCCACTTTCCTTATTACCATCATACTACCAGTTGTTTTTTTCATTTAATTGTCGTCTCACCATCTAAAACATTTATGTGCAAATAAACTATTCAACCAACTAAACAAGATTTTCAGATTTTTAGTATTATTAGAAATAACACTTGCAATGAGAGAAATAACTAAGTAATTGTTATATGCTCATAACACGTGCTATCATACTATAAAATCGGCATCTATAGTTCTACTGGAGATTATTTTTGTACCACTTATCAAAGCAAAAAGCTACTTGAGGATAATTGTCAATGAGATGGAATGATTGTCAGTTGAAAGATGAGCAACAATGAATGGTATGAACAAAGTTTGATTACTTATTGGCCTGTTTATAACAAGTTTTAGGTGGCATTTGATTTGATGACGACTATGTAGTAATCCGCAGGGAAGCAATCCCGCGGTAATGTGTTTCAAAGACGGGAAGACCTTACAAAAAAGCCCAATCCGAAATCTCCGAGGATAAGGTTTATGAGATGAAATGATTGGCAGCCGAAAGATGAAGAACACTATGAAAGTACTAAATTTGATCAATAAAATGAACTAAGTTAGAGAATCTAAATAAGAGGATGGGGATGATTAATAGAATGAACTAAATTAGACGGTTTATGTCGGGAATCTGTTGACATTGGTTTTGTCGACATTGTTGTAACATGCAGGCAAGCAGTCCTGTCGCAATGTGTTCCACATACGGGAAGCCATCGAGAAAAAATCCTGATCGATACATGCGAAGTTAACAGAGATTCTAAAGTAAATGCTACATAGAGATGTTTAATTATGTCTGTTGAGTTCAGAATGAGAGCAGTCTTTCCAAGTGAAACAAATCAAAATTCTTGAAAAGTGTATCAACTGTGGTGGAAAGCGTGTGAAGAAGGTCGAAGAGTACAACAGCCGGAACGCTGTGACCATAATGACAGCCTAAATGTGGACAATAGTTCGAAACATAGAAATACGTATTAAACTTGCTAATTCTCAATATGTAAGTAGCTCTCCCTATCGTTTTCCTAACGGGGTTCCACGTAAGTTTCTAATGTAAACGTGTCTTCAACTCTTCGTAGTGTAATGGCGATTCAATTCTTTATGCGTGACGTTGCCTCTTATTGTTATATGTCAAATTAACAGGCATCAAATAGACGCTGTAACGTGGTTTCTATTTCTTTATTTCCAAAAGAATTTTCACATGAGTTTGTAACGTAGACGTGCTTTCAACTCTTCATAGTGAACTTAAATTTTTATATAGTGAATTCGGTGATCATTATTATGACAAGTCAAATGCTAGCTGTAAAATACCATCTATTCAATAAGTACCAAATTCTAAACTTGACAAAATATGAACATTAGATATAAATGTAAAAGTTCATGTGAACCTACTTTTGTTGACGTACTATTCTAAATAGTCGTTTTCAACTGTCAAATTTTAAAATGTCTTCATGGATATATCAGAATATTTGATCGGATATCCTGATTTATCCCCCTCTGTCTCTCTCTGTTTCTCTCTCACACTCTCCCTCTCTCTCTCTATATATATATATATATAGAGAGAGAGAGAGACAGAAAGAGTGAGATTGATATTAATTATGACAACATATGTATTATCATATACTACCAGTGCCTTTTAATTAGCAGTCTCTTTAAAAGAATTAAGCTCGATTATTGTCAATCAGTAACAAAAGAGCATATATAAGATAGGTCGATTTAATATTCCAATAACCATGTTTTCTGTAGATTTTCTGATTTTTTTTTAGTTTTGCAGAGGCGATATTGACATAAAAATGTTGTTTGGCTCACAGAAAAAGAAACGGACCGTAACAAATACATCTCACAGATATGTTATACTTTTTCGGAATTGTGAAATTTAAAAAATATATGGTTAATGGAATATATATAATATAAATTAGGTATGTGTATATGTTTATATATTTCTATGCAAAGGATGAACTCCTAAACGACTTAATGGCGATGGACAGTGTCTCGTATAGCCAAGTCACGATGGTTCCCTGTATGGCGCGTTTTTAATAGATCCTGGCAAGACCAATGGCTCCACGCGTCGGCACGGCGATCGGTTGTAATACAGATTTCTTGAAAAGACTAACGTATTTTGATCGGTTACGGGCTTCTGCAGACGTTGCTACATGTCCAGGGTTTATCGCCAATTCTGTTATTGACGAGGGCTTAAACGTCGACACAAGTCGCATCCTATCTTCGCGACCGAACTATTGGGCCGTTTTCCACCTCATCTCTCGAGTCCAACTGGTACAAAGGATTGACAGGAAGCCAGCAATGTCTACTGCCCGACGGACGATGGTACGGGAAAAATTGTTTTAATAATTTTCAGCCACTACTCGTTAAGTGTTTCAGATTTGTTAGATGAGTTTATCGCATATTTTTGTTAATACACGTAATGTTGATTTAGATCATTAACAAATGAATGCATTGAATGAATAAACATGTATATCCACATTCGGTAATACCTGGTGTGGTATTCGTCTTAAAAATGTATGCGGATTCCACCGAAAGAAGAAATTTCTAGGGAATATAAAATTCACGGTCGGTCCTTAGCCGCATGTAAATCCCAGTCGAGGATGATGAAAAATAGCGCCTTCTATTTACAAATATTCACCCATCTGGCACTGATTAGGAACAACGTCGCTTAACTTGATCTAACGAAAACCTGTATGACAACGTGGTTATTTCATATATAATAATACTTTTACATTAAAAAAAGAAACTAAAAAACAACTAAATCAGATGTTATTTTAGAATTAAATAATTTTATTAAATAAATTTAATACCTACAACAAACACATAACAATATAAAATACATGATCAATCTCTGTAGTAGTATTAGTAGTAGTAGTAGTAGTAGTAGTAGTAGTAGTGTTACATCATGAGGGCCGGGTTTTAAGAGAATAGTTTAAGTGTCCTTAAAGGTCAGAGGTTACTCCGGCGGAAGTTGATTAAAGCACGTGACTTAGGGCCAAGTACTCTCAGTCTCTTTTGGTTGGCGAGACTTAAGCAGAAAAGACGAGTTTAGATACTGTCACTAAATGGTGTTAAAGCGTACAGTGCGGCCGCGTGTTATCCGTTTATCTATCTGTTTGTCTTTCCCTCTCTCTAACTCCATCTCTCTCACGCGTATACAAAGTGTCGCGCTGATTTTTTTTTTTTGATTGTCTATCTTTTTAAATAAACCTTTTCTCATAAACATCTGTGTTTCCGAGCGGGTTTATCTGCAAATGAGAAGAACATGTGTACACGGCGACAACAACACGGGTGTATAATGATTTATACACCCATCGGTGATCTAAAATATAACAGTAGAAACACGGGCGTTTGAAAGACAATTTCTATTTTATTTCTTAACTGGAAAAGATACAAATATTTCGGAACATCTCGCTAATTTCCGTAACTTTATTAAACTTATGCAATAAGAGAATACAATCACTGATGCCGATTTCATTGTAAACTATACTAAATAAAGTAAATAATACAATAAAATGTTTTATTTTATTCAGATTCATCCACAAAATTATCTTGAATCATCATAATTATTATCATCATAATTACGGTTTTTGATCACTCTTCGAGGAGGAACCCTCCCTGGTTTTCTTTCCACTTTGTTTTATCCCTGGCTAGGAGTGGTCAAGTAGAACCTAGTTATCTGACGAGGTCTTCTCTACCCCGGGTGTGTAGTCTTCCTAGGTTTTAGTCGTGTTGCTTGTGCCAATTATATCGTCGGCAAATTCTAGATCAGCAAGGTATGTTCCGTTGATATTGATACCTCTACCTTCCCAGTCAATTGTATTTACCACCGAATCTGTCAGGCAGGATGTAAAGAGATTTGATGAAGAGGTGTCGCCTTGTCTGTACTCCTTTCACTATCACTGGTAATATTTTCACTATCATGTTGGGGTTTTAAAATTACTATGGCTCCATCGTAAACGTCTTCATACATGTTTGTGTTAACACTGTCAACTCCTTGAATCTTCGAAGCTGTAAACTCAGAGTCAAATGCTTTTTCATATTCAACAAATGCAAAACAAAGTGGTGTATCTTGCTCATTAGTTTTCTCTTGGAGTTGACTTACAACTTGAATAGGATGGAAAATCCTGGTCTAAAACAGCGTTTTCTTTGGGTGGCTTTTTGTCAAGTGTGTTTTGCATTCGTTTGGGAAGAATTTGGGAGTTCAGCCGGGGGACACCCCATAGACCGGTATTGTCTGGACCTTCGGGTCCTGACTTACGCCGATCTATCGGTCTGATCTGTCCTGTGCAGTTTTAGGAGATGCACCCTCCCAGGCTTTGCCTTCTAACCCTTTGGGAAGGGGTTAGTTTATTGCTAATCGCTTGAGGCGCCCCTACCGGGGAATGCCGACGGGCCTGCCCAGGCAATTATTAATGGCCAAGGTGCTCAAATTCTCGAGCGCTGGTCTTTCAATTCCCACTTTCCCGACCTTGTGTCACATCTTACCTTGTGAGAGGAAGATAAATAAAAACAGAAATTAGGCATATTTAGCCTGTAGTTCTCAACATCTTTAAAGTCATCTTTTTTGGTGGATAATGGTAACTGCCCCAGTTTCTAGGCATTTTGCTTTTGTTAAGACATTTTTTGTATAAGCTGGTAAGAATCGCTGCGATTGGTTCACCTCCAACTAAGAGAATGCCTGCCTTAATTCTGTATTTTCCTGGAGATCTACTTTTCTTTAGTCATTAGATTGCAGACTCTTATTCGGACATTAGTATGGGTCGGGTAGCGTAGCAACCGTCTTTCTGTCTGTAAATGTTTAGTCTTTGAGTCTGCTCGTTTTGTAGAGCTCGGTGTAGAACTCTTCAGATCTTCAAATAAACCGATTGAAGTCAGTTGTGAGGGTGTCATCGTCTGCTTAATATTACTTTTCCTGAAACATTGTTTCTTGTTAGTTTCCGTGCCACCCTTTTTCTCTCCGAAAACATTTAACTGTTCTTAATCATCGTACTTATTGTTTCGTTCACGTGTCGACGCAGGGTCTTCCTTACTTCAAAATATTCGTACATCCTTTTTTAATCTGTCTCCTTTTTTTTCTTTTAGTATTTTGGTCTTTGTTGGTAGCCTGTCCGGTCTTGATTGCTTGTCTCTTCAAGCGGTGTCAAGTACCGTTTCAAATATATGGCCTGATAAAATCGCATGTTGTGGATACATCTGATTCTGGTTGTGTTGCCCAAGGTGTTTTCAACCTGTTAGTCGGTTTAAGTTGGAATGTTCGTGCTTTTTGCAGATAGCAAATCGCAGTTCTTTTTAAAATGTATTTTATGAGTTTTGAATTCTCTAATTTAGTGTCTATGCAGAGCGAGGCTACTATCAGTGTGAGGTTACTCCAAGAGTAAAATCTGTTGAGAATTCAGACATCTGAGAAGATGTGTTGTTTATTATGAACCCATTAAACAAATATCTTGCATGTGTATGAAAATAGAACCAGACTATTAGAAATAATTAATGATTGTTACTTATTTATTAAAATCTGCTTACATACAAATTCAACATGACAATAATCAGTGCTATTCACTCTGAGAACGACAATTGCGTGGTAAATGTGAATTGAATTGTTGCCCATCGTTTTGTACAGCTCCGAGTGCTTACCGACAACGAACAAAAGCGGAGCGAAGATTCGCCGTTATTGAAACGAAAATGATTCGATGCATGTCTGACACTAGCTTGCTCAACGACGTCTGTAATAAGGACATCTAAAAGCGATACGGCATCGCACAGATTGGGGTTCAAGATGAGGGAATGGCAGCTGCGATGGTTTGGATATATTCTGAAGGCCAACAACGACACCATCACGAAACTGGCCTTTGCATAAAAAGCTGCTGGAGAGCGACCGAGAGGAAGGCCGATAATGAGATAGGAAGAACATTTTCTGTAAAACCGGCTTCTACTCGGTCCAACTTTGTGATGTTGTCATGTGGAGACAAGTTAAACATTATTTCTTATAAACCATTTAAAAATAAAATCATATGGAATGAGAAGTAAAAAGTTTGACTAAGGTAGTGACAGAGTTTCAGTTACAAACATACGCATAACCTCCATTATAGTAAGATACACTTGATTCTCTTATTTATTGAGGTCTCATATATCTAGATGGAGGTCTGGCAGAAATCTTATATATTATCTTCATAAATTGTTACGATTGGTTCGTATTAAACTTAGAAACCCACGACACAAAAAATAGTGTTTATATCAAAAAGTCATTAAAATAGATAATTAACATTTTTATATTTTGCGAATTGGAATATACTCAATTTTATTTCATGGTGTCTATTTTTTAAAATTCTAATGATTTTTAATCGTAGTTTTCGTAAATATTCGAAAAGCAAAAAGTGACGTAAATTTTATTTAAAACGTATGTTTTACGATCTTTATATATTTGATACATTTACTTATTTTAATCAAATATGTACATACTGACAATCCTCAGATTATTACAGATTTATTTTTACAACGGGAATTCCATACGAACTGTGTGGTAAACTAGTTTGTTAGATGCGGCGAAATAATATATATCACCGCGAAGAATTTCACTGGATATCTGACTTGTACGCAGTTTAGGTTCCTTGGACGTTGTGTATTGTTTGTCTTCTTTCTCTTGTGTTTTATTTGCAACTTTGTGTCATCACTGATGTTTCACAACCGTAATATTGATGTGAAACTAGACATAATGAAACTCTCTGATATCTGGCCACGACGCATCATTAGTAACGTAACTCTGCTATAACCCGATGACTTTCTGTACTTATATTTGCTTTGCAATTTTTGATTTTGTAGGTAAGTACACAAAATGTATCTGTATTTTTTTTTAAATAAAATAAAACAAGAGGTTATAAATAATTACTTCAAGATTTCTACTTCGAGTATAACATTACTAATACAGACTAAATTTGTATTTGTGTTCAACGTATAAATAAAACCTGTAGTAGTCATAAATTAGATTTACTTTGTAATGCGTATCAGTTTCCCTGTGAGCTGGTTCGGCCCATCAGCTCGCAGGGCGCATTGATATCATTAGTTCCCTAAGGGACTACTTCAGCTCCCTTAGGATATTGCAGACGATGAGCAGACAGAAGGATCGCCTCAGAGAGACTCCGGCAAACAACGAGGAAACCCGTACCTCTCTCCGGCCTCTCTGTCCACTGGACGCTCACACCACCTACTATCTTTGCCTTAAGAACTTATTTTCCTCGTCTTCTTTCGGACACTGTCCAAATTTTCTTCCACCTATACCAAACGGTATATGTAACCTTTTATTCGAATAAACCCCTTTCGTTGTTGTTGTAAAAAGGTTTCGTTAATTCATTTCGTGAGTTGACTATAAGATAGAGGATAACATATCCTCTTTCTTACGTAACATATACAATTTGTTTTGTGGTCAATTCTTACGTTGAATGTAAAAATCATGCTCTCATCAGATCAAGTTTTGAAGTATAAGCAAATACTAGAATTCTTGTATGCGAACGAAACACATGATAGTATTTTTTCTAATAGATGACAACAAGAGTATTGATTTACTCCTCTCCAGTAGTTAGGTACAAGGCCAGTTTTTATCTTACTCCCACAAGTAAGATGTGACCAATAGTCGGGTCGGGAAAGTGGGGTTTAAAAATTGCCTGTGGCAGCCCCGTCGGCATTCCCCGGTAGGGGCGCTTCAGACAGTAAGAAATAAATTTACTCCTCCCCAAAGAGGGGAGGTGAAGCCTGGGAGGGTGGACCTCCTAGAACTGCACAGGACAGACCCATAGACCGACGTAAATCAAGCCCCGAAGGCCAAGACAATACCAGTCTTTGGGGTGCAGTATCCATCGGAACAGATACTACACTTTGATCTTAGCCAAAAGGCCAAGGAGTCTCTAGATGACAACAAGAGTAGAACACACAAAAGACGCGACTTGTGATTTTTGAACCCTAAAAAGCATGATATTCCTTCAAAAACAAATCTGTGAGTTTTGTTTGGTCATCTCGAATCAAAAAATGCCCATGGATATTATATCGTCTATCAGGATGTTTCTTACATTTCCAATCAATTTTAAGATAGATCAAGATTTTATGAAAGAAGAGAAAGTAGTAGCTAAATTCCCGGTCACACGAAGCGACTTCGCTTGCCGCTACTGCAGTAGCGTCGAGTAGTAGCAACCTAGTCGCATCAACTTTAGTCGCAAGTAGCGCGTGATTTCATGATCACGTGAGTTGGTATCGCGAGATTTTATGATCATGTGACCTAATATTGCGCGATCTTATTATTTTCGAAGACCTAATAGCGGCTACTACGAATCAATATTCGCCTCTATAACCCCAGAGTCATGCAGTTTGTTGCTATGACAGAAAAACAAAATTTAAAGTGGCCAGTTAATGAAATCAGTAGATTTCTAGATATTTACAGAAACTACGAGGTTTGTGGGATACAAACAATATACAGTATATGAAGAAAATGCGTGGGAGAACAATTTTAAATATTTAATGAATGAACTAATTGAGGCTGATTTTGAGATTTCTTGCAAAGTTAATTTGAAAAAGAAAATAAAGAACTTGACGGATGCATATATTTTTCTGTCATGGCAACAAACTACATGACTTTGAGGTCATAGAAGCGAATATTTATTCGTAGCAGCCGCTATTAAGTCTTGAAAAAACCCATAAAATCTCGCGATATCAGGTCACGTGGCATGAGATCGCGCGATACCAGGTCACGTCATCATGAAATCACGCGCTACTTAAGTTGACTTAAGTTGAACATGTTAAACTTTAGTCGCGGCGAGTAAACTAGTCGCAAATTGGATGTGCTACTTGCGACTAGCCGGTCACGCGATGCAACTAGGCTGCTACTACTCGCTGCTACTAAAGTTGAACATGCTACTATGACTGAGACTTAAATCAGTTAGAAAAAGGCTTCACATTTGAGAAAAGAATTTTGAAAACGCAGACCAGTGTTATAAAATGTACCTCATTAAAAAAAGTATCGCAATTGTAAAAAGCTGAATTACTAAATACGTATTAACTGAAGAGCAAATACTTGTCTCAATATTTGACCGAATTGTTTAGGCTAGTTTTAAAACAATGGAACTTGTCCAAAAGCAACTATTCTATTTTCATTTAGCATTTTGCCTTTATTCCTGAGATGGCCTCCACATTTCTGAAAAAATTACCACCTAACCCCGGTCCCTGGAGACTTTCGTTATGAAATTAAAAGACGAAACGAGGTCAGATCTGGCCTCCTATGGCATCACTTTCATTATATTCACGACCGCTTTTCGAAACATTTCTCCGAACTTAAAATCTAATTAAACGACATAAAAACGCAGACAATTATATTTGAAAGGCAAAGTTTAGCAACAAAACGGCCCTTCCGTTGAACCACCAACTCCATCGTTATTTTCACATTTGTCTAAAATAAAAGAAGAAGAAAGTGCCGCTTATAAGCCTCGGGTCTATCTAGCATGAATATCTTCTGTAAAATCCCTCAATTTTCACACGATTTCTTTTTTTCTTAGGTGCGGGGTTTGCGACTATTCATAAAATAGCATCTAAATTAGCTTAAGGACTAATTAATCAAATTTAATTGCCAATTTTTCAGAGAAATACATCTGCTCCCCAGAAATTTCAGAACCACCGCAATCCCAACCGACGCACCCATACCTTCTAATTTTTTCTCTCACTTTTTTCACTATTGACGCTTCGACCCCGCGGCGACTTATCAGGACTCTTTCGCGCTTAACGGTGAACCACAGATGATGCAGATAGAAAACAGCAAAGCCCAAATACTGTTACATCGAGCTGCGCTATAATTAACCTTCCTTTCTTCATAAAAGCTATTTGTAAATTAGTTTTGTAGATTGTAAAAACGTTTACATAGACTGAGCGTTCATTAATGCGGTCTCTATTATCGACATTCTAGTCTACCTTAACAGACTCTGTCTATGTTAATTATCCGTGTGTTTCAGTTAAATTATTTTACTTTCAGTAAGTCGACTGTTTTCGTTTTAATACATTTAATTAACCACTAAACAAGTAGCAGTTCATACATGCTAGGCAAGGTGAGATCTGTATGGTCACCATGTGTTATATATATATATATATATATATATATATATATATATATATATACATATATATATATATATTAAATATTTTTGAAAATCAACAATCGTGCAATATTCTTAAAAATGAAGAATTCATTTATTTAAATTTTTTATCGCGTATTTTCGTTGTAAAATACAACCTTGTCAAGCGAGACTGTCATATAGTTTTTTCCTTTTCTTCCTCCTCATTTTGATGCTGGTATTAATCCCGAGGGGTCGAAAATACGTCGAGTTCTTTAAGACGTTAGAAGTTTAGTCTGGTCGATTCTATGCGCAGATTGGCGCTATTTTTTTTAAGTAAGGAAGTTAACATCTTTGAAGCACGGATTTGGATATATATATATATATATATATATATATATATATATATATATATATATATATTTATATATATTCATATATATATATATTCATATATGTATATATATATATTTATATATATATTTATATATATAAATATATTATATATAATAATAATAATAATAATAATAATAATAATAATGATAATAATAATAATAATAATAATAATAATAATAATAATAATAATAATAATAATAATAATAATAATAATAATAATAATAATAATAAACCAGGTAAAACATCCACAGGATAGTAATCCAAAGAATTTCAACCGGGTTTATAAAAAGTGCTCAATATCAAATAGAGCTTTTATATATGATTATTTTTTTACTCAGACCTGTACAAAATCTGCGACACTGGCATGTCGATATTATCGATAAACAGCTATTGATCTCATCAGGCAGATTTCATTCTTTCCAAATATGATCTAAGGTTAATATCGGATTTACACTCTGCCCGATGAGATCTCAGTTTATAATTGCTGTTGATCGATAACATCGACATGTCAGTGTCGCAGATTTTGTACATGTCTGTGTAAATAAAATAATCATATATATATATATATATATATATATATATATATATATATATATATTTATATATATATATATATTTATATATGTAATTTATATATATATATATATATATATATATATATATATATATATTACTATTTCATGTATCAGCACAAAATGTTATAATGAGATATAATTTTTTATGTATCAATTTTCAGTATTTACTTCAACAGTGCTTGATACGTATGGAGAGCTTGGTAGTAAGTTATGAAAATATATTTATGGAAATTAAGCTACACAGAAGCACCCGCGTTTCATCCGGGGGGGGGGGAGCTTTAGGCTAAAAGGCATGGAGTTTGTTTTGCCAGGTGTTTTTATACACACGACTAGCTAGTAAACCAATTAAGTTATTTCCCCAACAATTGACTGAGAGAACAGCAAAGAATCTGATGGGTTAACTAGCTAGTCGTGTATATAAAAACACCTGGCAAAACTTACTCCATGCACTTGAGCCTGACGATTCCCCCCGAGGATGAAACGCGGGCGCCTCTGTGTCGCTTAAATATATTTTCATAACTTATATATATATATATATATATATATATATATATATATATATATATTTTTTTAACATGGTTCACCCAAAACAAGCCAGGCCGCCACTGTAGACGTAAGGGGCTACTGAGAATAAAGAAAAGGGGAGAAGGTTGGGGGTCAGCCCAAACCGGGATCTGCGCAGCGAGACGCCCGTCCACAGTAGCCTCAAATTTCTGCATGTAAGTAGTGTCGGGAAACAGGGGGCAGCGAGGGAGTTCCAGAGGCCAGCAGCACGAGGAATGAAGCCATATATATATATAGTCTAAAGAAACTTTGAGTCAAATAAAGGAAATGCAGTTTAAAATCCAACATATCGCAGACTTAGCACTCGCAGACTTACAGGTGGAAAATTTACAAATATGAAAAGGATAAAAGTATATAACAGTGAAACGTACACAGGGTTCCTTTAACTTAAATTGTGAAATAGTAAACGGGGATCATCATCTGTTTACCATGTACATATATATACTTGAAAACGGATTACGTCATATATTTGATGGTCGTTGCCATTTATTCTTTATGGGATCACCCGTTTATATAAAGTGTGCACGGTGACAAGATTACAGGATAACAAGCTAGCAATGTGTGCATGGCTTTTGCTGTACAATAGACGGTTCGACGAGTAGATTACCCATGCCCCGAACGTCATAATTAATCATTAAGATGAAGATAATCCTCATATTAAAACTTCCGAAACATCCGCTGCAATGTGTCGTGAAGTTTTTAATCCAAGATGATGGATAATGATTACGAAGCTTTTAGACTAGTTATGACGTATAAATGAGTATATCCTACATGGATATTTTATGCGCAACTTAAACCGGTGCCTCTGTGCGATTCAAAAATGACAACCTTGTGGAAGGTCTTACACGATGCAATGACTTACAAAGAAAGGATCTAAGTTTGTTATCGTATCATTCTTCATGAGAGAATTGACATGCTTTTTTATTATTGAAATGTCACAATTTATCAAGGTCGAACGCAACTCGAAGATGATGCAATAATAGCTAGTTGAAAGGTGAAGGGACTCATAATAATATTGAAGATTATTAAGGGAATGAACTAAGTACTGTTACTGAAGTGATGATTTATGAGGGGGAATCTGTTGACATTGAATTTTAAGACAACTAAGTTATAGTCTGTAGCGAAGCAGTTCCGCAGCAATGTGTTTCACAGACAGCAAACAGTTGTGGAGAAGCTCTGGTTGATGAAATCTCTGGTACATCCTTTTTTTTAAATTATGCACCTCGCAGTTTATTATAACTCGTTCCCTACCATCTATCTATCTATCTATCTATCTATACATCTATCTATCTATACATGTATATATCTATACATCTATCTACCTATATATCTAGCCATCTATATATCTATCCATCTATCTATATATCTCTATCTCTCTCTCTCTCTCTCTCTCTCTATATATATATATATATATATATATATATATATATATATATATATATATATATATATATTATACTTATTCATTCATTACTATGAATCAATTGATTCAATTGTTGGCATTAGTTTCCCCGATATCTTTCTAGTTAGAACCCTTTCTAGAAAGACATCGGGTACTTACGGAAGGGGCCGTGTGAAGGTTGCCAACATCCAAGTGAAAGTAATTCTGTGGAACGAACTGGATTCGAACTTTGCACACCCAGGTCGTCAGTCTGTGTTGTTAACCATGTAGCCACCGTAACCTCCATTTCTAATACTAAAACTCTGATGATCTTGCTTGCTTGCTTGGTTGTTTATTTGGATACTAAATGTTTTAGATGGTGGAAAAATAGGCGGATGAGAAGAGACGTGATGGGAGATGTTAACTAAGGTTGGGAGACGTAGTGGGGTTAGAGCAATATAGATAGCAGTAGTAGCGTAATAGGAGAATAAGAGAATAATGTACATAAATTAATGACGTAAATGAAGAAGAAAAAAGAAAACTAAAGAAGTAGTAGCAGAAGCACCAGCGCAAGAGAAGAAGAATAACAGAATTACGTAAAAACTAAAGAAAAGGTAAACTTGAAAGTTATTGAACACTATATAAATGGTAATATAGGGTTCAGAGCTGAGAGCAGCATCTATATTTCATGCTTGTACCTTCTTTTCTAAGTATATTATCACCTTAAACACACACCCCCTCCCCCCAAAAAAAATGAGATCGTCCGATAACAAGATTAAATGCAAAAATTAAATTGAGAAATATCTGGTGTCGCTGTTTACAAAAAATAGAGTTTACCCATTTTAAAATGAATTCTGTCGTCACGTCGACTTTTAAAAACCTACAATTTGCATTATTTGTATTCTGATGTAATGTTAAGACATGTAAAAATACATAAATTAAATATGATTTTCATTTTATTTATTTAGTTTACGATAAGCAAAAAGTGTCTATTTATTATAAAACCATTGAAATTGATACAATAAATATATAAATTTAAATACTAACAAATTCGTTTCATTTTTTTTTAAATTTCGCTAATAATTATTTTTACGGTGAGAAGAAAGAGACTATTTATTATTTTACTTTTTTATTGTTACAATTTTCAATGTGCAAATAATAGACATTTGTTTTATTAACTTCAAGAATATTTACCTAAAAATTATGTTTACGGAAGAAGAAAGAGACAATTTTTCTTTATATGATTAACCCTGACGGGTATTAATTATTTCAAAAGAACTAGTATTATTGAAAACAAGCATTATTATTATTAAAAATGAATTATACAGATACATGTAGAAAGTACCCGTGGAATTACCATAGGTCACATTCGTAAATATCAATTTTACTCAGAATTCGTCGAAAGTAGAGTTGTATGTTCAATTGCGAATTCTATTCAGGATAGATACTCGACGATTTAGGTGCCAAGATTGCTTTTTACTAGCGATGTTAGACACATGGTCAGCTTTTAGTTTGAGGAAAATTAAGCTCTCCAAAAAATTAGATTAGGACAGAAATTTCAATTGCCTTAGTCTAGAACGATTTCTGACCAAGGACATAATAGATACTTTAATCGTAGTCCGAAGTCAAGTTATCTTCCAGTACTGGTCACCATAATTTACAAGGGAACGCGTTTTTGCACAGGTGATCATCAATTCCATGTTTAACTCTTTTATTACATTAATTCTTGTCATATAATTTATATATATATATATATATATATATATATATATATATATATATATATATATATATATATATATATATATATATATACTAATAATAATAGAATTAACGATAAGTGAAATATCGTAGAGTGATCTATCTCGATAAAATAAAGCTCAATACATTTTATCCTCTGACGAGAAGAGTTTTATCTTTGAAAAACCATGGTTTAAGGATTAATGTAACTCCTTGCATCTGAACTTTCGATGTAATAAAATTTGTATTAATTTATGTAACTTTATGTAATTTTGTACAATTTTTTATCTTCATCTATATATATTTATATAATCATAGTTCACCCCAAACAAGGCAGGACACCACTGTAGACGTAATGAGTTACTGATAATTAGGGTGTACGTTTTGGTGGTAATCCTAAGTTGGAAGCTGTACAGCGAAATGTCTGTTTACATTAATTTTAAATTTCTGCATGTCCGTACAGTCGGGGAAACAGGGAACAGGGAGGGGGTTCCGTTGGCCAGCAGCACTAGGAAAAAGGAAAAAAGCCATTGGAGTAGAACGCTCTCCGGCATGTGGGGACCTTCACAGTGAATAGATGGCGATTAGCTGATTGTTGGGTCTGTCTAGGTTATTTACTCGAAGGAGCACTAGAACAGCAAGTTCATCGGAGCACAATCTATTGAAGTACTTGTAAAACAAGCACAAGGATGTAACATTGCGGCGATGGGACAGGGGCTTGAGCTTGGTGTATAGTGAGGGACCTATTAAGTTGGCGACTCTTTTTTGGACCTTGTCTAAGAGGGAAAGACTAGTGGATGATGCACCAGCCCAGTGGAAACAATACTCCATGCATGGGCAGATAGTGGCTTTGTAGAGATATAGGATAATGTAAGGTGTGAGGATTTACTAGAACCGAAGAGGGAGCCCACCTTCTTTGCAGCAGCCATGGCAATTTCTTCAATGTATTTGGTCCAATTCATGTTACCTGTATACGTTAGGCCGAGGAGTTTGAACGTTGGGCTCTCAGGTAGGATGTTATTTGCCATGGCAATCGGTGGTTGAAGAGGATTCTTGTAGTTATTTAAGGAAAGGGGGTTTGTCTTTGCGTTATTAAATGTTACCGACCATACTTTTTTTAGCGTTGGGGGGGGGGCGAATAGTAAAATAGTGTGGGGGAAGAAAGAGATGATATTAACAGAGAGAGGGGAAATTGGAGAAAGAAATTAGAAGAAAAGTCGGGGGAGAGTTGGGGAAGAATAAAAGAAAGAAAAGTGAGTGAGAGAGGGGAAGATAGAGAGAGAGAGCGGGAAGATAGAGTGAAAGAAGAGAAACAGTAAGGAATTAAAAGCGAGAGGGTATATTACGACATCACAACGTAAACATGTGTTTCAATACTTCCAGTGATATGCTGGTTGCTTAGCAGAGGCAAATGGAGAGCATGTTTAAGTATTTGTAAATTACGATAAATGTACAAACATTATTGTAATTGAAAATGTTTTCAATTAATAATAGTTAAAACTGATACATACCATGTATCATTATATCACGGAATGGTGTTTGTATACATGCAAAAGTGCTTGCTGCATTTATACCTTTATCTTACATTTGAATATCTAAATTATTCGTTAAAATAGTTCAATTATTTAGATATTAATATATGTTGTAGTAAATACTACTAAATTCAATTATTTATGTTAGTGTGTATTTTGTATTAATATATCTATGCATGTGCCGTTGCCTAATGCATTATGCCTTCATCTATGTAAATATCTAGGGTATTCTTTCGATTCGACGTATAAACAGCGGCTCCTTAAGAATACAACGAGGATTCTTAATAACTCTGTCACGTCCAACAGATCGCTTGTCAATCGCTTCCGGTTGTAAAATTAGTCCCTAATGGCATATTTATCAGCCGAACTTGCTAGAATACCAAACAGGAATGAAGGAGGACCCCACGGGAGTGCAGGCTATCATGAACGTTCCTTAAGGAACTTTCATGACGTCTGAAACCGTTCAGCGGCTTTGAAAGAAAAAGTCAAATTGGTCGACTGATCTTTGAGGTAAAGGGAGATAAGTTTAAAAGAACAACGGGGTTGGGGAAGTGTCGTGTTAATGGCGTGTTGTGCTTTGACGCGCGATAGTACATAGAACCAAACCAGTGTTTGTGCTAATGCAAAATATATATATTTCAGTACTTACAGATATTCCCAAGTCTTGACGTATGTAGCTACTAAACCTGTCGCTGAAGAGAACAAACCTTTTTTTTAAACAATTTATTGTTTTTTGTTTCTTGATTGCCTAGACGCAATATTTTTTTATTGTTTCTTTTATTATTTTTCTAATTTTTTTTTTGAGGGGGGGGGGGGGAAAGAAAGATGGTGAGTCAAAAGAAGGCTGCATACTCCATTATACTGATAATAATGTTCTCCATCCACTTGAATATTTTATGAGTATAAAATGTAAGCTTTGGGATTTCTAATGAACAGTCGATTGTGAAAATGTATTATTGACGTACCACTCTCCTCAAATTAGAAGATAATGCCTGGGAGGAAGTTTTCCTGACAACCGAACACAGAATACAATACCACCAACATGAGGTAATAACTGGGAGAATTGTCCTATATAGACAGAACCGATACTACACTATCAACCCTTTTAAGATGGAGGAGGTAAGGCTTGGGAGAATGGTATCATGTGAACAGAACCGAAACACCACTATCCGCCCCTTCAAAAATAGAGGAGGTAATGCATGGGCGAATTATAATAACCACAGTACAGGTAATGCTTACGAGGATGGTATTTTATTTATCTCCTCTCCAGGAGGTTAGAAACAAGGTCAGAGTATTTTTATTGACCTTTTCTCCAGAAGGCTAGACAAAAGGTCAGGTGTAGAAAGCCAGTGCCCTAGCATTAGCGCGCTCTGGCCAACACAAATGTCTGAGCAGCCCCGTCGGCATTCCCGAATAGGAGCGCCTCAGGCGATTTGCAATAAACTAATCCTTTCCCAAA
>OY744518.1:17379113-17471613 GCA_963556195.1 Sepiola atlantica
ATTAAATTCATATCAACCGACACATGTGTTTCGTCCTTTTTACCGGGAATTGTCAGTGTGGAGGGCGGTTGCTCTGCCGATCACACGATTCGAAACCCTCAAGCCCAAGTCAATATTTTAACTTTTTGTCTGAATGCTTAGAACGAGAGAGAGAGAGAGAGAGAGAGAGAGAGACAGAGAGAAAAAGAGAGAAAGAGAAAGAGAAAGAGAGACAGTATACGTGTGTGTGTTAATCAGACGAATAGAAAAGTGTTTTTCTATTTTTTTTATTCATGTGCCCGGTTAACACCGAATAGTCGTTCTAGAAATATGTAAGCGAAACTTGATTTTCTTTTTCTATTAGACATAACATAACATGACTTTACAAAATTATGCTTTCTTTCATTCATCTAACCTGGCTGTTCATATATTGTCACTGTTACACCGGCCGTTCTAAAAGAAGAGAAACTACACCGGTTCTCACTATAAATAGTGCGAGTAGACAATCACCAGGGGGAGAAAAGGACAGTATTGTAACTGTCTAGCCGAGTGCCGGTCAGTTTCCTTATCTTTGTATCTTTTATGTTAATACCCTTGTTATCTTAACCCACCCTCGACTTGACTTCTTCTTTTTACTGTTGGACTACTTCACAACAGTCACGAAATAGAAATATTACTGGTTTAAATATTTCCAAATACCAGCTCTTTTACTTGACATGGATAGCATCGGCATCTACTATAAGATTCCAACGCAATTGAGATCTGTTTCCGAATATAAAGAGCAATTTACGATAAAATAAAAATCTCAATCATATTTCAACATAAATAAAGACGTAGTTCATAGCAAACATGTTTTGTTTTATTGCTGTTCGTTATTGTACTTTATTTTCTATCTATTTAGAAATAAACATTTATATTTTGTGATCTGTTCTTGATAAAAACTTATTGACATTTTCTTTGGATTTACTCATGAGATGGATCTTAATTTGTTTAGGATCCAATATAATCTATTTACTTTAATCATATATTTTGGGATCAGCTTAAATATACTTGCTAATAGCATTTGCATTTACTTTTTTATTTTGATTTAATTTAACTTATGATACTTATTCAGATTAAGACCCAAGCTAAGACTAATCCTAACCGACACCAAGTCGATTTTAGCTTGGATCCTAATCTGGATAAGTACCTAAATTTTATCACACGGCGGAATCTATGAATATATATATATATATATATAAACCTTGGCAGACAATGAATCGTCTGTCTCTGACAATTCAAGCGCAGAAATAACTGATAAAATTGAATTTTTTTTTGGAAAATATGTTATAATTTTAAACAATTTTAATATGATGTCCAAACGAATACCGTTAGTTAACAAAATCTAATTTGAAACAATTTTATTCAATTAATTTTATGACCAAAATAATACCGTTATTAAACAAAATCTAATTTTAAACACTTTTATTCAATTAATGTGATGACCAAAAGAATACAGTTAGTTAACAACATCTAATTAAACACAATTTTATTCAATGAATGTGATAACCAAAGGAATACCGTTAGTTTACACAATCTAATTTAAAACAATTTTATTCAATTAATGTGATAACCAAACGACTACCGTTATTTAAAAAAAAAACTAATGTTGAACAATGTTATTCAATTAATGTGATGACCAAACGAATACCGTTAGTTAACAAAATATAATTTTAAACAATTTTATTCAATTAATGTGATGACCAAAAAAAACCGTTAGTTACCAACATCTAATTTACAACACTTTTATTCAATGAATGTGATAACCAAAAGAATACTGTTAGTAAACAAAATCTGATTTTAAACAATTTTATTCAATGTGATAACCAAAAGAATACAGTTAGTTAACAAAATCTAATTTTAAACAATTTTATTCAATTAATGTGATAACCAAAAGAATACCGTTAGTTAACAAAATCTGATTTTAAACAATTTTATTCAATTAATATGATGACCAAAAGAATACCGTTTGTTAACAAAATCTAATTTTAAACAATGTTATTCAATTAATGTTATAACCAAAAGAATACTATTAGTAAACAAAATCTAATTTTAAACAATTTTATTCAATTAATCTGATGACCACACGAATACCGTTAGTTAACAAAATCTAACTTTAAACAATTTTATTCAATTAATGTGATGACCAAAATAATACCGTTAGTTCACAAAATCTTATTTTAAACAATTTTATTTAATTACTGTGATTACCAAACGAATACCGTTTGTCAACAAAATGTAATTTTAAACAATTTTATTCAATTAATGAGATGACCAAAATGATACCGTTTGTCAACAACATCTAATTTTAAACAATTTTATTCAATTAACGTGATGACCAAAAGAATACCGTTAGTTAACAAAATCTAATTTTAAACAATTTTTAAAAATCGGGAATAAGGAGCGGAATTCGTATCTTGTATATTGCGTTGTAAAGCGAATCAAATAAAAGTAGAAGTATTTAATGGATTTAAATTTCAACAATTGCACAAAAATGCTTGTCTGTTTTTGTTTGCCGAAATATATTTTGGTTATACGTCGGCAATAAAACCAGAAACGCAAATACATGTGAATATATATAAGCATATGGGAAGTGTTTGAATTTCATTTCGAAAACGTAGTTGTAATGTAGAGAATCTAAAAGAACTGAATAATAAAGTACCCAGACATTTAAAATTTTCCAGTTAAACAAAACTTAGTATAAATACACGCAATAACTTCCATTTAATCTGTAAAAATAAATTTCTACAATGTAAAAGCTTTCTAAGCCCGAATAAATATTTTCAAGAAGAAACTGAAGCAAAACAAAATATACCTGGGCGAATAACATAGCCCCCCCCCCAAAAAAAAACGCACGTATCGATATAGCTTATGGAGTGCTATTTACGTATCACAGTGTGAATCCAGCAAGATAACTTTATATATATATATATATATATATATATATATATATATATATATATATATATATAAATATATATATATCGCATGCATGACAGGAAGACGAGTTTTATCGTTCATGATAAAAAGTTAATCAAGACAGAAAAAAATAACACATAGGGGTCTTCCATTACAAACCATTTGCTTAAAAACAAGTCTGTGCGCTAGAAATTTCATTATGGACTCCTTCACCGTTCTCAGTCATGCTCACTTACTATACCATCTAAAAGTCTTGGAGACGATCCACGTTCGTCTAAACAAAGGGAGTGTCTATTAGGACTAGATGTGATCAGTCTCTAAGTATGCATCCTCCATTGTACATATAACATAACGCTATTTTAATTTTTTTCTCTACTCTCCGTTTTTTCACCCTCCCTTTTTAAATCACACGTTTTTTTTAATCCTTCGGTACAGCCTTTGTTAAGAGAGGGCGAAACCGGTCGGCTGGCTTTTTTCTGTTGATTAACTTTAAATCATGAACGATAAAACTTGTCTTCCCTTTATGCTTGCGATAATAAAATGTTGTACATCCAAAAATCATGAAATATATATATATATATATATATATATATATATATATATATATATATATATATATATATATACACACACATATATATATATATATACATATATATATATATATACACACACATATATATATATATATATATATATATATATATATATATATATATATATATATATATATATAATTATACATCGAAAGTTGTTTCGCCGTATCACGGCTCATTACTGTTATTAGACGTGGCGTTTCACGCTGAGATTCATTCTAATTTAAATCGTCAGATCTCTTGAAGATCAGTAGAAATATATTTTAACTCTACACTATCATGCTCACTTCGAAAGTCTGGAAAATTATAGCGTTTATGTTTTTTTACTCAGCACTTCATTCACATTACGAAAAGTAATGCTTTACGCTAAGTGAAAGCCGTTATTTTACCCACTAGCGACCTCAAACCGCGAGTGAGATGCACACACACATACATACACACACACACACACACACACACACACACACACATATATATATATATATATATATATATATATATATATATATATATATATATATATATATATATATATATATATATATATATATATTAGTTTCTGGGACTTTTGTTTATAACAATATGAAACTGCAGTGTTTATAAGATAGTATTCCATAACAGGTAGCGCTATATCTTTATATAAATTTATATTCATACAAATAGTTGGCTACATATATGCATACACGTCTCAGCTAAAAATGTATTCCATGTCTAGTCTTATCGTTTCGCTGACAGAGAAGACTTTGAAAAAGACAAAAAAAAATGTGTGTATAAATTAAAATAGTCAAAATGTTTGTATAAATAACTTTGTATACCGGTAATCCGACGTAATGGGAAATAAAAAAGGAAAAACCAAAAAGGATGTTTTTTTTATATATTCAACAACGTTTCGTCTTTATTTGTAAGACTTCCTCAGGATGAGAATTTTAAGAAAAATGTCATGCAAGTACGTGAAAATATTGGGTTGACTTGATGGGTTGACAAGAAAAAGTAGTAGCCACTTTTTCACTCAGAACCATCCTCATTAATTTCATTCCATGCGACTGACTTCACTAAGCCCGGACCTCGGGCCTGCGCACTCAGTAGTGGCTACTACTTTTTCTAATCAACCCATCATGTCAACCCAATATTTTCACGTACTTGCATGACATTTTTCTTAAAATTATCATCCTGAGGAATTCTTACAAATAAAGACAAACGTAGATGAATATATAAAAAGAACATCCTTTTTGGTTTTTCTTTTCTCATTTCCCATATATATATATATATATATATAAATATGTATACTTATATATGTGTATGTATATATATATATATGTGTATATGTATATATATATATATATATATATATATATATATATATATATATATATATATATATATATATATATATACTCTCGGATGTTTTTTTAACCTTCAAAACTGGAAAAAAAATTTCCGTTGAAAGATTTATGTCTAGTAAGTCAAGCAATCTACTGCAATCATTATATTAGTTAACTTCCAAGAATTTACTCTAATATAAATATATTTTTATATATGTTTTTTTTTATATAAGGGATCGTCAGTTGTTTACCATGAAAACTGTTTCGGATTTTAAAAACAAAACAGGATTTCTTTATCATGGCATCCCAGCAGTGTTGATCAGACACCACCTCCCTATTTAATAATTATTTTTTAATTAAAAAGTTTACGAATATTTGATTTAGTTTTGCCTCCAGATTTGTTTTTCTAAAGTTATTAAATATAGTTTCTCCTTACCTGTGTTGTTCCTTTCAAAGTAAGTTTACTATTTTACAGAACATCTATTTTATAGAGTTAGATTATTCCATTATAATAACCCCCCCTTTTTTCCTCTTGTTTTAAAATTAAAAATATATATTTATAAAAATATTTCATATATACATATATATATATACATTTATTTATTTATTTATTTATTTCATCATAGACAATTTACATATGGTATACATTTTTATAGTAGAGTTTCTTTTATCAATTTCTTTTGATTTATTTCATATAATTTAAAAGCGTCAGGATAGCGTGTTATTGCCTTATTTAATTGTCTAAATATTTTATTTTGATCTCCACCTTGTTTAAGCATTCTTATTACTAATGAAGTGACTGGAGGTATAAAATCCATTAATCTTAAAGTAACGCGGGCTGTTCTTAGAAATTCGGAAATTATACTCCCATAAAATATATACATAGGACAGGTACTACTTTTATGCGGCATACGAACGATATGAAAGGGAAAATAATTTATTTTATCAAACATTTTATAAATAAATCTACCATCCTCAATTTGTATATTTAAATCTAGAAAGGTAGCATGTATTCCTGTATGTTCACAATTTAATTTTAATTCCCTATATATATATATATATATATATATATATATATATATATATATATATATTCCCATATATATATATATATATATATATATATATATATATATATATATATATATATATATTAATATATATATTCGTTAATTTATGAGGTGAATGTCCTTCAGTTCTTATATGATTGTCTTCATCTATAGTTCGAAAGCATGTACCGGCGTGTGTGCACGCGATTGCGTTTGCGTGCCCACACGTATGGACCCCAGTGCTTCCCAAATGAGGTTATGACGCCCAAGGACTCTGGGCGGCGGTCCACCATTGGAAAGATGTGAAATGACATTACCAGTGATTATTAACGTAGCGGCCTCTTATCTGACCGCTATCTACACGGCACGCTCTCTTCCCAGAAGCCATTCGCGGTGGCGACGGAAGCGGCGGTGTTGGGGACGGGCGACACCAAACGATGAAAGGCGTCAGCTGTGGGAAAGGCGGCAAACTAAATTGAACTCATGTCGGTGGGAGGTAAAAAGGAGACAAAACCGCACAGTAAGATGAGCGGACGAAGACAAAGGAGGGGAGATGAAGAAGACGATAAAGAAGGGAGATAACAGAAGACATTGGAAACAAGAGATAGATAGATCAGATTCCGTGTGTGTGTGAGAGAGAGAGAGAGAGAGAGAGAGAGAGAGAGAGAGAGAGTGAGAGAGAGAGTGAGAGAGGATGAAAGAAAGATAGAGGGAAGGTGAGAGATGGGGAGAAAGGAAGAAAGAGATGATTATAATTAAAGTCGAGAGTTACGGGAGTAAAGAAGAAATCATTAAAGAAGAAAGGCAAGATAGGGAATAATTAAAATACGAAGAAATGGTAAGATAATATATATATATATATATATATATATATATATAATAAACAATATATATATATATAATAAACAATAACAAATGTTTATTATATATATATATATATGTATTATTATATATTATTATATATGATTATTTTAATCCACACAGGCATGTAAAAAATCTGCGACACTGGCATGTCGATGTTATCGATCAATAGCTGTTATAAACTGAGATCTCATCAAGCATACTTAAATTCCGATCTTTACTTAAGATCATATTTATGAAGAATGAAATGGAAGATAAAAGAAAAGAAAGGAAAGAAAAAGTAAATTTAAAATTTGGGTAGACATGTGGTCATATTTGAGACCGTTGAAAGGTTGGAGTAAGGAAAAAGTCAAAAACATAAATATAAATCTTCTGTATATATGTCATATATTTATCTTATATATAAAAAATAAATTACATATTTACATATATATATATTTATTAATATATATTTACAAATATATATATGAAGAAATAAAAAGAGAAACAATGTTTCAGACAAAATGTAAAATAAAAATGGAATTGAGGATAAGCGAATAAACAAACTAACAAAAATATAAACTCAAACATATAAAAGCTCTACCAAGATATTTCAGTGGCTAGAAAGCAACCATCCTCGGTTGGAAATGAGAACTTTTTATTTTGCATATATATATATATATATATATATATATATATATATATATATATATATGTATATATATATATATATATATATATATATATATATATATATATATATATATATATATAAGTCTACGATATCTTGGATTTAGTTAATTTCTCTGGAAATTTAAACTGAATTTTCCTTTTTTTTTACTTTTGTTTAAAATGACTCAAAGCTTCTTTAGACTATATATATATATATATATATATATATATATATATATATATATAGAGAGAGAGAGAGAGAGAGAGAGAGAGAAGGTTATAGATAGATAGCTAAATAGATAGATAGATAGATAGATAAATAGATAGAAATAATGGTGTTTATTTTTATTTGCGATACTTTAATTGAATTAAAACGGAAAAGTATTTTACCAAAATGCTAGTTGAAAATTATGTTTTCCTTAACATATCCATCCATCTATATCCCATAACGTCAAGAGACATCGACGGAGAGTCATGCAGATATTTTATCTGTCCTAACTTTTAATTGAGCATGATAGAACCTGGTGGAGCCCATGTACTCTCCAGGCAACATACATCACCTGGTATTCCTAAATGGTCACTCATTTAGTACTGGCCAGCCTCGACACCGCTTTACTTCGGTGATTCTAACGGGAACCGGTGTGTCAACGTGATTATGCCGTATATGGGGAACGACATATATTTTTAAAAACATAATACACGTATGTCATTGTCAGCGTATATATATATATATATATATATATATATATATATATATATATATATATATATATATATATATATATATATATAATAGCGAATGGTAGTTTGTTTGAAGCATTGCTGGGAATAGTAGTTGTATGTTTTTAAAAGGCCATGGGCAATGCAAATTCCGGGTAAAATGTAGAGAATCTACCAAAATGTAACAAAATGGATGCCATCTATTTTGTCTACACAGACGGAGTTTTCCTCTGGTGTTTATTATTTTTGACAAAGGGAAGTTTCTTTTCCTGAAATATTAAATAAATGATTTTTAATAACCATCCGAACAACACACAAACAGCTGACACCACACTTGCTGTTTTGTAAGATTTTAAGAAAAAATAAATAGTAAGTCCCATTTCGTATTCGATTTATTATATTTGTTCCTTCCAGCTTACATCCTTTG
The DNA here is from genome assembly GCA_963556195.1 of Sepiola atlantica. Lineage (NCBI taxonomy): Eukaryota > Metazoa > Mollusca > Cephalopoda > Sepiida > Sepiolidae > Sepiola > Sepiola atlantica. The sequence goes on from OY744518.1 coordinate 17,387,677, forward strand.
CATAGCCCACAGCCTTTTAAAACATAATACTAATATATATATATATATATATATATATATATATATATATATATATATATATGAAATATTATTATTTCATGTATCGACATAAAATGTTATAAGTGGATATACTTTTTTATGTATCAATTTTCAGTATTTACTTCAATAGTGCTCGATACCTGAGTAGAAATAGCCTAACGATCCCCCCCCCCCTGGGGATGAAACGCAGAAGCCTCCGTGTAGCTTAATTGCTATAAAATATTTTCATGACTTACTATATATATATATATATATATATATATATATATATATATATATATATACAGGGTGGGCAAAAATAAGGGTCCTATTTTTAAAAATCCATAACTTTTTTATTTATTGATTTAAAAAAAATTTTTTTTTAGAATAAGTAAAGGACCCCTTCCGAAGCAAGCATGAGCCGTATTAGCCCTAAGGAACGTACCCTCATTTAGAAAACATTATTTTTGCTTAAAAAACTCAAAACAGTGTAAAAAACAATACTTTAGTTTTTGTAAGTTTTAAGAAGTGTTTTTCGGCTAAAATTTGTTTTATTTATTTCAAAAAATCTCGGAAGGGTCAGTCTACACACACATAAAGTTTGGTGAGTTTAACTTTTATTTTGTGGAAGTTATTCAAATTCAAGTTATTCAAATTTAAAGATAGGACCCTTATTTTGGCCCACCCTGTATATATATATATATATATATGCTGCGACTCTGTCCGTAAGTACTATAGAATGTTTATATATTGATGTTCGCCGCTCTCAGTATAAATATCGCGTAATTTCTCCTCCATTAGGTGACAATCCCTCGTTGTCTAATGAGACTAGGTGAACGCTTACAGATTCAAGATGTCTCTGTGAACCGGGTTCTCGGCCTATGACCGTCTGAGATCGTTGCTCTCTTACGCTGATGAGAGCCATAAGCGCGAAACGACGTCATACGTAAGTAAAATATGTTTAAAAATGATTATATATATATAGAACAGTTTTTTTATTATATTCCAATAACCATGGTTTGTTTTATTACTTTTATTTTTATTTTTATTTTTTTCACATTTCTAAAAATTCCAAATTTCTGTGATAATATTTATAAATAAATATTAATTATTTATTACATACATACATCGATGTTTGATGCTAACGCAATCTTCAGTGCAGGAAGTTAATTCTCTACGGTCAGCGGGCTCGTACTCCGATCGCAAATCGCCACTGATCTGTAGTCAAGGGCGTTCCCCAGTCGGCCACAACGAATTAGCTAATAATTAAGGAGGAATTTAACTTTGTAAATACCGAGTCGGCGGGTATTTTACACGAGCAGTTGAAAGTGATCAACAAACTGTGTTTGGAACTTGCATGAAGCTATTTGTACTGATTGTTATTAAACTCACTCAGAGTGCCCGGCCTTTAGTAAAGGAGGCTTATAATAATATTTATAAATAACTATTAATTATTTATTACCTACAGCCATCGATGTTTCATGCTTACGGAATCTTCAGTGCAGGAAGTTAATTCTCTAGGATCAGAGGGCTAGAACTCCGATCACAAATCGCCACTGATTTATAGTCAAGAGCGTTCCCCCGTATATATATATATATATATATATATATATATATATATATATATATATATATATATATATATATATATATCGAGTGTTCATTTTCCGTCAAAAGTGCCGTGGAAAATCATGTTAGCACATAATAATCATATAAAACCATAGAATACGGTCGGTAATTTATTTTTTATATATAAATTTATATTTTGATTGCTGATGACATAAAAAAGAAATACCGTTGACTTTTTATCTAGAGTAAAGAATGTATTTCTTAATTCAGTTTAGATGGTATGGTCTCTCAGCCGTCTTCAGAAGGCGATATCCAATTCTTTCCTACAGCAGGAATATGTGATATGTTTTTCGTCGTCCATCCGCGATACGCGTATTTTTTTTTTTGGGGGGGGGGGGGGGGGGGGTCAAAAATCGCTTTTTATTTGGAGGAGTTGATACTTTAGTAATAAATTATAAAATATGCTATGACAGGTAATTGTATGTTTTAATATATCAGTATATTAGAATTATAGATGAAAAAATCTCTTTAATATCAAAAAACCTTTATTTTTACCTAAATTTTAGCCTTCGAAATCAACTGAGAGCAGAAAATAAGCTAAAATTTTAGCATTTTTGCCGGAGAAAAACGGTCATTTTTCAAGCTTGATCGGAATTATTGAAAAAACCGCTAAAAATCACATATTAAAGTATATATGTTCTGAAAAAAGCAGGATAAGGTGGTTTCAAAAATGTCAAAAGGAAGCACCTCAACAAATGGACCGCAGGGGCGTCGTTTCTTTTCTGAAGACGTCATTGACTCAATTGAAAAGTTGGTTGATGATAAGCACAGAGAAAATCTATTGCTTCTTCATCAACAACTTTCAACTGTTCTCTCCATTGTTTCGTGTACTCGAAAAGTTGATGTCACAAAATTCAAAGCTCTTTGCGATCAAGCTTCATTCAACTTGTGACAATTTCCCATGGATGATGATGAATCACACATTACATGGAACCCTTCAACATTCTGCTGAACTGATAGCCCTCGATGATGGATACGGTCTTGGTGCTTTGTTGGAAGAATGTCTCGAGTCCAACAACAAGGACATTCAAAACTTCCTCCAGTTGCGGACACGAAAAACAGTCCCCCTTCACCAGTTGACTGATGCCATGGCTCGACTTCTGGAGCATTCAGATCCACGTATTAACAACATTGCAACAACGTTTCAGCCTCAAAAGTTTTGTACAGAATGTGGTGGTACTGATCACACCATACGCTCGCACAACAGACTATTTGGTTTACCCAAGAAGTGGTATGCCAGCCTCATTGAGGACATACTTCTAGATTAGTTTCACTGTTGTTAGTTAATTTGTAATTTACTTCTAGCTATTTTGGTTCATGGAAAAAAAAGAAGTGGATTGCAATTTGATTGCAATTAGATTCATCAAATCTCTCTTTTTACTGTGTAGTTAAGTGTTGTTCCGGGAAATCGATGAACCAAAAAGCCGGGCTGAACCAGCAGATAGTATCAGATACCATTCTTTATATTCCAATGTTTATGCTTTCACCATATTCCCCTTAATCATACGCTTTATTTAGGATGATTTATACCAAATTATCTACTTCTCGGAATTACGCGATTTTTGGTTTATTCTCCTCCATAATATAGACTCCAAAATCCTAATATTGTACCCTTAAAGTGCCTAATGATTAGAAATATTTGTTGAAATATGATGTCACTAGGTACAAACAGCCTTCAGCACCCCTAGAAACCCAGTTGAACCAATTTCAACATTTTAAGAACATCCGTCTGTTCTGTACCCTCAACCTGTCGGAGCAAGAGCGATCTAGACTAGTCATGTAGGACTTAGTGACAAAAAACTTTCCCAAAGTTGCCCAGATAGAGAGAAAGAGAGACGGCGTTCATTGCCCTAGTCAGGAAACAAGGCCAACCCCTAGGTGTCTTTAGAGGCGTCCCAGTGCTTGTACCTCTACGCCTGGCTAATAGACAGAGAAGGAGTACGAAGGCCGGGTGATAGGCAGAGCCCATCTACTTCTTAAGCAATTATAGGTTTGCAAACCGGATACTTTGTTTGAGATTCCAGCTCAAGGAAGGTTGTCGATCAAGACGAAGGAGACCTCCCTCCCCAACGGTTTGCTGCCAAGACGTAAGTGGGTTAGTAGCAGGGTTTTATTGTCATATATTTATTCTCTTATATGGATTACCTGACAAGGTCTACGTACCCAACACCCCGAGAGAGGATAGCCTGCGCCCGTCTACTAGTCTGGTATTTCCGAGCACCCGCGAGTAAAAAAAATTCCATCCACATATGCACACACACACACACACACACACACACACATATATATATATATATATATATATATATATATATATATATATATATATACATGTATATATGTAGATAGAATAAGTCTAGTCATCGTCTTCTAAATATAATGAAGGGCTATAAATAAATTCCCCTCTCACTCTATTATAAGAAATATTTGTTGTAAGGACATTTTACCGGACATTATGGTGTGTGGGAGGGTTTAATCTACTATTGAGTAGGTCCAACGATGAGGCACTTTAGCTATGACGTTACAGTATAAAAGACAATTTTGTGGTAGCGCTACGTGGAAAAATATTCTTTAACTTACTACTCATAGCAACGTAAATACATGCATTATTTAAGAGACAGTTCAGAAATAAGAAATTTAGAACTTAGCGTTTTTTTTTTCTAAAATTTTGCCTATACGCTTTAGTTGAATTTGGGTCTCCATTCCTTGTCGATGGTCGATATAAATGTATCAACACGTGACTCTTTACTAACGTCAGACGGTGGGACTTCCCTGTTTCTTTTAATTACATTGATAGTGGAGTCCTCACCCCTTTTAACTTCCAAAGAAAACGCTCGCAGAATATTAGCAAGAATATAAAAAAGAAAGACAGATAAAGAGTGGTTGACAAAAAAAAACGAAAACACCATGAAAAATATTATTTAACTTGTCATAGCAACGTAAATATATGCAATTATTTAAGATAGAGACGGTTCAGAAATAAGAAATTAAGAACGTAGCTGTTTTTTTTTGGGGGGGGGTTAAGATCAAAGTGTAGTATCATTTTTGATGGATACTACACCCTATAGACCGGTATCGTCTTGGCCTTCGGGCTTTGATACCGCCGGTCTGTGGGTTTGTCCTGTGCAGTTTTAAGAGGTCCACCATCCCAGGCCTTGCCTCCCCTCTTTGGGTGGAGTATGTTTATCTCTTGCTACTAGAGGCGCCCTGACCAGAAAATGCCGACGGGGCGGCCCATGCTATTTTTGCTAGGCCAGAGTTCTCTTTCTTGAGAGGCGCTGGTTTTACTCCTCCTGCCCTTTCCGACCTTGTGTCACATATTCTTGCTGTAGTAAGAAAGTGGATATTGGCTTCTGAAGATGGTCGAGAGACCGAAAGCGCTAGAGGAATGGCCCACGACACAACGTTAGGTGTTATACTCCACCAATTAACACCCGAAAACCGAAGAATCGCTCGCTGCGTCGAGAAATTGACAAGAAGGATTATGAAGAGAGAAAACTCCGTGGTCTTTAATAACACTTGCATATATATATATATATATATATATATATATATATATATATATATATATTAGATTTATATATATATATATATATATATATATATATATGTAAGCGTAATTATTATATATATATTTATATGTTTTAGATTTATATATATATATATATATATATATATATATATATGTATATACATATATATATATATATATATATATATATAATGTATACATTCATCTAAAAGAAAGTAAAGTGTTGCCACTTAGCTTAAGGCATAGCTCTTCGTAACTGTATCACTATATGCAGTTGATAACTAAATTGTAAACATATATACATATTATAACTTTTCTTTCTCCGTAGTGAGGGTCATAGCGTATGGGGCACGTTTACCCGACTGCTCACAAATCGGTTTGGCATATAATGACAGTTTGAAACGCTCAGTCATCTAGTCACACAGCCGCAGAGTATTAAAACATGCTTTGAATGCTTTTTAATGACTCATTACTATTTAAAAATCTTTATATTATCTATATTACAAATCTGTTTCGATTTTTATTAATAAATCTTGCATCTAACATGCTTTGAACCCGTTCGCCTCATTATTATTCTCTCTCTCTCTCTCTCTCTCTCTTTCTCTCTCTCTCTCTCTCTCTATATATATATATATATATATATATATATATATATATATATATATATATATATATATCTGTATGTGACTCGATGTGGCGAGTGTAAAATGCAATAAATTTGGGCAATTTGCGGCATTTTTGACTCCCCTTTGACCCCCTGGGGGCACGAACCATAATTTTTCTGAGGTCAAGGATGCTCATTTTATATCCAGAACAATTGCCTCTACATTTTGGCCAAGTTTCAGAAAAATTGAATGGATGGATCAAACGTTATGGGAGAAAATGGTCACTTTTTGCCATTTTGGGGGCTTTTGACCCCCTGTGGGCGCGAACCAGATTTTTTCCAAGGTCAGCGATACTTATTTTCTATTAGAAACAATTGCCTCCATATTTTGGCCAAGTTTCAGATAAATTGAATGGATGGATGAAAAGTGATAGGGCAAAGAATGTCATTTTTTTGCCATTTCGAGGTCTTTTGACCCCCTGGGGTGATAACCAGACTTTTTATTCAAAAATCGGAGAATGTCACTTTCTAACTTGACCAAAGTTACAACTTCATGCAAAATTTCAGAGAAATTCAATGGATGGTAGCGGAGAAAAATTCGGACGGACGGATATGCCGCAAAACATAAGTCCCTCGATTTTATAAATAATAAACGTGTCTAGGGTCGACATAAAAAATACGCCGACTCTTTTCACGACTAAGGGTTTAATCGAAAGTATACTATTGGCTGTCCCTTTCGATTCCTCCTGCTTCTATATTGTTAACATGTACGAATATAGGTGACCATTTGCGAATAAAATATGATGCGTGTAAAACTCGGCCATAGTGGCCTTATCAAGCAGATGATATGCATCACTCTGCAAACGGAACGTACATAACAGCCCTTTCTTGGGAGTTCAGTGTGATCTGTACCGACCTGCCACTGGCCACCGAGAAACTATTGCAAGCGAATGAGAAATGGCAAGTGTTTATTGATCTGATTGTGAATACAAGTCGTTAGAAGCGGATGGGAACAAATCATTCTAAGCACACATTACGGACACAACTTATGAATAAATGCAACTCAATTGTATTAAATATACGAGAGAAAAAAATGAAATCAATGACTGACGGATGATAAAAGAATTAGAAAAAAGACTACTGGCCAACGTGACACTAGGCAAATCTTCACTATATATATATATATATATATATATATATATATATTGAAGCTTCCCCTCGTGTCATGTTATATATATATATATATATATATATATATATATATATATATATATATATATATATATATATATATATATATGCACAAACAAAAGTCTCAAGAGATTTAATATTCTCCCGCCTAATATAATTCAATTAGCCTCAAACATTGTGTTAGAAGACGCAAAAGCATTTTCGGTTTATTGGTATGTAAAGGTTGGTGTATTTCATTCTAAGCAGAATTCAGACTGTCAAAAGTGATCTATATCAAGAAAATCAAAACGCATATATATATATATATATATATATATATATATATATATATATATATATATATATATATATATATATATATATATATATATTAATACATATATTAATGCATATACACATTAAAGATTTGTAATTCAGCGAAACGGTGGAAAACTATATATATATATATATATATATATATATATATATATATATATATATTCTTTGTCGTACAAAACTTTAAAATGGCATTGAAAAGACAATATTTATTACTCATAATGAATTAAGAAATTAAAAAGATGAAAGGGCAGCTGACCGGTTTCGTACCTCGCTCAACAGAGCCAAATATCGAGGTAATGTATAAAAAATATAAAATAGATGCTATGAGAATTATAGCGAGGGAAAGGGGTAAAAAAAAGAAAGAAAAAGTTCAATCAAATAGAAACAACATTAAACCCGAGGAGATTTTCTTTTTGTATGCAAAGAGAAGGTCTCAAGGACCTCAAGAAATTGTTTCTAGGATCTTGAGATGATAAGGGGAGTGCGACTTACTAAGAATGGAGAATAGTCGACGCTGAATTTAGAAACACAGGTGCGGTTATTTCTGAGATGTTCACCTATCGAGGAACCATAAGTATTATTCAAAACTTCAGTTGGTGAATAATTTGCATTGCGAATGTTTGTGGGTACGTGTTGTTTGACCCGGATGTCTAATCTTTGTGACGTCATCCCAACGTAGTGCATACTGCAACTACATTTAAATAAATAAATAATGGAATTATTATGATGTGGGGGAAGGGCATCTTTTCGAATAGAAGTCAAGATCGGTCGAGAGGAAAAAACAACTCGTGTATTCGCAGCAAAATAACATTGTTGTACAGACAAAGAGATTTGTTTGGCGAATCTATCACTAATGTTACTAAGCCAAGTTAGGCGAAGGTAAATAGGGCATCTGTCTACAGAAGCTGATTTGCTTTTGTAAAAATGTAATAGTTTTGTTTTAATCGTAGATTGTAGACTGTCTAAATGGTTAGATATTGGTACAGAGAGTCTTAGTGATACATTTAATTTCTTCATCCAGCTTGGTCTTCGAACAAATCTTTATGGCCCTATGGGTAAGGGTCTTAATAAGATTACAATTTTGCTTTGTGGGACAAAATGAGTCCCAACGAGTATAAAGACCAGTAAAGGTAGGTTTCCGATATACTGATGTCAAGAAACCAGAGGAAGCTTTATTAACTAATACATCAAGGAATGGCAGTGAAGAATTAGCTTCCTTATCAATAGTGAATTTAAGAGCTGGATGAATATTGTTAAGGGACGTAAAAAAAACGTCCGCTTCCGTTTCATTGTTGAACAGACGAAAGGTGTCGTCAACCTAACGAAAGTAGATATCTGGTCTATTTGGACCAGATAGGAGACCTTCTTCATGGAAACCAACAAAAATATTGGCCAATGCTGGTCCAATATATGTATGTTACTCACGCATATTTAATCTATGGACTAATCAGAAACCAAATGAGTTCTAGTTTAGTACATCGCAAGGCAGCAAAGAAAAATGACAAAAATACCAACAGTTCATTGATTATACTTTTTTTACAGAAGACAGACATAGATAAATGGAAGACGTGTATACTCTCCCCCATCCGACAACAAATTCTGTTTTTTTTCAATATTTTAGTCAATTTCAGAACAGATTATTGCAAATGTGTTCATTGATGTCAGTTCACCTTCATCGAAACGAAATTATTTTAATAAATATAACTTTTGACCTAAGAATTACTTTATATCAATGTATATGTATATATGTGTATATGTTTGCTAACAAAAAAAAACGGCTTGATAAATGTAAAGTTTCTGTGTGTATCTAGAAGACAACATGCTTTTTTCTCTATGAAATATGAAGTTGACATTTATGTGTCTGTTTTTAAATAGTAGTTCAAGCATTTTTATATCATTTAATGACGAATATTATTGTATTCTGTGATTTGAACTCGATAACTTATTTTAGAAATAACTGGGGATAATTCATGTGTTTAAATCATTGCCCTACTCTATTCGTACATAAACAAAGTTAAAATAACTAACGGGATTTGAACCCGATTCGACGGTTTCATAGTTGTCTCTGATAACTGCAAGGCCACCTCCAACTTTCACAATGCAAATGTGTTAATGTGTGATTATAATATTTCACGTCTTTACTTGACATGTACAATAATAAGCCTAGTTCGTGCATGGCTCAAATAAGGAGCCTCATAACGTAATTAACACAGGGTTTGTCCGGTTTGTCCTCAATCCGGGATTTGTCTGATCCGTGGTTATTTAAAACGAGAGCAGTACTGAAGACCAACGCCCCAGAATTTAGTAACACATGATATTAGTAGTTGTTTAGTCTCTCTTAAACATATAGCAGATTTCAATTCATCTTCTTACTCTGCGATAAAGATAGAGCAATACTTGGAAATATAATCATTTATATAATTGAATTCATCATTCCCCTGAGTTAGTTTTATTTTTTTCATAATAACTCCGAATCTGCTCCTGGAGTGAACTAGGTTTCCTAATGATGAATATTTGTAACAGATTTGTTTCTGTTTCCTGTATATATTAATACCTTAGACATCATATAATTATAATACGCAATAAAATCAGAGCAACTTTTCATAGTCACATTCAATCTGATACAGCAAATTTTCAACCCACAAAAATACTTCGAGGCTTCCATACAAAACGTTCATAATTTTACATTTACCATTGATATTTCTTACCTCCCAAATTAGAGAGTTCAAAAGTTTGCTCTTAGTTATCTAACTTGGATTACTTAAACTGGGTTGACTGTGATCAACAAAACTATTGACATCATTATTATGTAATCAAGGCAGTTATTTTGTATCTAACTTCCCCTAATAACCTAATGGTAAAAGCTGCTGGTTGTCAACTAGATAGTTGATGGTTCGATCCCAGGCTAAGAAGAGGTGCTAGTCTAGCCGGACGGAAGAGCTGGGATACAGCGAAACAGTCTATCTATTGACGACTATATAATCCCCCATCTCAGGTAGAGCACTGTCGTCCGATTATGTCTCTTGCTGCTAATTAGCGTAATGCAAATCTCTTTATAAATAAACAAATTGAGCACGGTGAAGCGATGGTCAGTGTTTATATAAATATACATTGTAGATATTACTTACGAGCGTTGCTCCCGACTGTCAACTAGATGGTTGAAGGTTCGATCCCAGGCTAGAGAGAGATGCTAATTTAGCTGCACTGAAGAAGTTAGATACATCGAAACAGTCTGTGTAACAGTCTGATGACTATATATATATATATATATATATATATATATATATATATATATATATATATATATTATTTCATGTATCCACATAAAATTTCATATGGAGATATAATTTTTTATGTATCAATTTTCCGTATTTACTCCAACAGTGCTCGATACGTAAGTAGAGCTAGGTAGTAAGCTATGAAAATATATTTATGGCAATTAAGCTACACAGAGGCTCCCGTGTTTCATCCGGGGGGGGGTATGTTCAGCCTTAAATGCATGGAGATATTTTTGCTATGTGTTTTTATATACACGGCTAGCTAGTTAACCAATCAGATTCGTTATTGTTCTCTCAGCCCATCGTTGGGATTCCCACGAACAAAGGTGGGGTTAGTGTTACAACCTATATCCTGTTCTATTGTTCTGTTTTCTATAGATTGGCATATATCCTGTTTCTTCGTTGTATCGATATAATGGGTGAATTTATTTTAACACGTGGGACCTTGTGTTTCTATTTTAGGTTTTAATATATATATATATATATATATATATATATATATATATGTATAACATTGTCTGGTGTGTAATGAGGGAACCTATATCGTTCTACCCCTTGCACATTACATCATATTACAAAGATATGGAGCACATATTCATTTATCCTATGTTTTTGTTGCAACTTGATAATAAACCATTATAAATATGTCTGGCCCGCGTTATTATTGTATTCGTTTCGTAAATGTGTTTCAGACTGTATATAGTTATGGGAGTTATCTACATTTTCCAGTCATAAATAAAATTTAAAAAATGATTTTGCACGAAACACAACACAACATCATTATTATTTTACTCTATTTTAGAATAATGATATAGTCTCAATAAGAATAAGTAAAGGAGAAGAATTAATAGTTGTCGATCGATGGTGAGATTTTTTAGTTAGGCTTCTAGTGGACGGAGTAGCTGTGATATGCTTAGAGGATGACAGAAAGGGGTACGAGTATATGTTGGAAGTGTACAAATAACGAGGGGAATGGGTGTGCTTCGTGCGCCTAGGGAAGGTGTGACTTAATATTCTCTTCTGAATGTGAATCTACATACGTGTAATGCTACACACACATACGTGTACGAACGTACACTCTCGCAGTATTGTCAGGCCTTGCGGATGTTATTGCTATGCTCAAAGACTTGTAAAATCATACATCTAAGGTGACTGGTCGCTATCTCTTTGATGCAAAGTTGCAAGCAAACGTCTTCTACCGTAAAGGAACATCTGGATGTTTATTCAATTGACTAGTGACGAAATAGCTTAGAGGATTCTGAGTTTCTTAGTTGTGCATATGCTACATTTTGTACAATGTTCTGCATATGAATTCTAGATATCCACAATTTTCCAGTTAACTCCGCTGTTAGCGTTTGGATTTTTTAAATTCGAAGCACACTCACCGAGTATCGTGGCTATCGTTTTTTTATCGGATGTCTGAAATATACGTTGTGAGCGTAAACCATTGTTTGTGCCGTTTTCTTTGTCGAATTAAGGCTGGCTAGTATTATTTCGGCCGCGTAAACAACAGCAGCACATTTTCTGTGGGGCATTTCCTCCGATTCTGTCAAGCATTTACATGTTATTAAATAAGAATTTAACCAAAACAAGCTATTACTACAGAACAGTCATAAATTAAAGATCACTACTAAATCACATAAATATGTTCCTGTAGAATCGGAAACAAATTACATTATTTATGAATGTCATGCATAGTGTCTTTTACTGTTGATTCATAACGTATCAAGTCCAAGAGAAACTCGAGGTGAAGGATAAATAAGATGGAATGTTTGTCAGCCGAAATTGATAAATGCTATGAACTATGCTTAAGGTACGGTTTATGACAAGTATTATTTAAAGATGACGATGTTGTATTCTAAAGGGAAGCAGTCTCGCACTAATGTGTTCAACAGACCGAAAGCCTTTGTAAAAAAGGTTTGTCTATGGAAATTCCGCATGAGGCTAGGTTATAAAATACAAAAGATCCATTTTGCATCCTTGTGTTTTAATAACCCTACCAGACCTTGTCAAAGGCCTTAGATATATCAAGCGCTACTGCCCTAGTTTCACCTGCTTTGCCCAGTGTATGATATATGCGTTCAGAGATGACCGTTGAGATGTCCGCAGTAGATCGTGCTTGTCTAAATCCATACTGACGGTCAGAAAGAAGTTTATCATTAACTAAGTGCTTGACTATCACTAAATTGATTAAGGATTCAAAGGTTTTAGCAAAGATCGAGAGGCTGATTGGGTGGTAGTTCTGAGGATCAGTTTTATCTTCAGAATTCTTGAACATTGGTACCACAGAGGCAATTTTCCAGCTATCGGGGAAGCAAGATTCAGCTAGGCATTTGTTGTAGAGTTTGGAAAGGACACGTGCCAGTTAAGCATAGCATTTCTGTATTACTATTGCAGGTATAAGATCAGTCCCACAAGCTGTAAGAGTGGCAAGGCTTTTTATGATGTCTCTGACCTGGAATGGGGTGATGACCAGGTTCTTAAGTGTGGTTTCGGTTCGCAATGGGAATTTAAGGAGGGGTGGTTTTATGAGGCCAAAGTGGAGTTTGAGACGAAACGCTGGACAAGTAGTTCAGCCTTATCAGTTGTCGTGCAAACGACATCATTGTGGTTTGATAGTGCGGGAATCGTTGATTGACCATTGTTCACCACACTATCAAGAAATCGCGAGTACCTAGTGTCTGTGACTGAATACGTTTTTGGTTATCTCTGTATACCATTCTTTTAGCTTCACCTATCACTACTTTACACTTATTTCTTGACTGTATACATTTCTGTCTATTAGCAGCTGACTTATGGCGGCCGAATCTACGGAATGCTTGCTGCCTCTCAGCAATGGCAAAAGCAAATTTCGAGGTGAACTATTGAGGAAAGTGGGGCTTGCTGGAGAATCTTCGCATGGGGACATAAGCTTCAATGCCTGCTTTGACCCATTCGATTAACGCATTTGCACGTTGATCAGCGGTGAGTAAGAAGTTTTCCCTCCATGGGGCGTCGCTGATGTGATCTTTGAGGGACTCAAAATCAGCCTGCTCGTAGTATCTCTTTGTTTTGAGCAACGGCTCATCAGCTTCTGGACGAGTTTTTAGGGTGATATAAATCATTACCACAATGTGATCAGCATTCCCGAGCGGGCTATTGGTTTTCGTCACACAAGCCTTGGGCAGTGAAATCAAGAACAGGTCTAGAAGTAAGGAATTCTGGTATACTCGATCAGGGATGCGAGTCTGGAAATCGACAGTCTGAGAGAGGGAGTGAGCTAAGGAGAAATTATACGTGGAGTTGCCGGCTGCGTCAGTAAGGCTGGAGTATCCCAACCAGTTATGGTGGTGTGTGTAAAATCCTCAAATACATGTACCTGGGCATTCGAGTCGAGTGGGAGCGCTCTATCTATGCTTTCTGAGACAGAGATTAGCAGGGTACAGTCCTGGGTCGAAGGTGAACGTATAAGAAATATAAGTAACTGACTCTGTGAGGTAAGGTCAATCTAAAGCACATGTAGGCTTAGTCATCTAGTTCTAATTTATGTTCTCTAGTCAAGGGGTGGGTGTTTCGAACATAAACTCCTAGCTCATGCATATATTTGTCATAGTCTTTAAGGTAGAGTTGGAGGTAATCAGTCATGTCAAAGTTGTGAGAGGAAATTGGGGATTGTAGGTTTGTTTCATTTAGTGCTAGGATATCCGGGGAGTTTGTCATGATAAAGGTTTTTACGTTGTTGATGTTAGTTCTATGTCTCCGGATATTTGTGAATGCGAACCTCAATGGCGGAGGCGAAGAGGTTTTATGTTTGGTTTAATTTTTTTTTTTTGTAATGACATGTTTGTTTTGAGATAGAATGGGGTGGGCAAGGTGGGTTCTTGTTTGGTGCCAATAAGCTCATAAAACCAGTCGATTCATCACAACCTGTTCCATGGGGGTTGTGGCCTCGGGAAAGCACACTGGAAATAACTGCAGAGTCCCTTTCCATGTGCGACAGCAAATATACAGATACCCACGGAATTATACAACTGAGTATTGAGCAGCCGTTTTTAGCGTGACATGGGAGTTTGGGCTATTGTCCTGTCAGTCGGAAACAGCAGCCAGACAAGCTGTCTAGCCTGTACTCTCAACCTGGCGGAACAAGAGTGACCCAGACTGGTCATGTAAGACTTAGTGACGAAAAAAATTCACCAAGTTGCCCAGATAGAGAGAAAGAGAGAAACGGCGTTCATTGTCCTAGTAAGGAAACAAGGCCAGGCACTGGGTGCTTTTGAGGCAAAGGCCGGACGATAAGCAGAACCCATCTACTTATTAAGCAATTATTGGTTTGCAAACCAGATATTTTGTTCAAGATTCCAGCTCTATGAAGGTTGTCTATCAGGACTAAGGAGGCCTCCTTCCCCCAACGGTTAGCTGACACGACGTAGGTAGTTAGCAGCGAGGTTTTATTATCAAAGAGTTCCTTCTCGTAGATAGATGACCTGGCAAGGTCTACGGGTCCAACATACAGAGAGGGGTAGTAGCCTGCGCCCGTGAACTAGTCAGGTATTTCCGATCCCCGCAGGTAAAAAAAACAATAAAAAACTTCCACATATATATATATATATATATATATATATATATATATATATATAGAGAGAGAGAGAGAGAGAGAGAGAAATGAATATATGTATATAGAATAAGTTCGTTGTACACTGCAGAGGGAACACTTTTGTATAGACACGATGTGCAAGAAATCATGCTGGCCTTATATACTGATTCATTGATTGTGAGAATATCCAAAGAATTTGTATCTTGAAAGGTTTTTGACCCAAATTCTTATATACAGTGATGAGTTACTACCAACAGTATAACATGGTATCTAACCGGTTTGATGTTCTTCACTTTTGATCTATGTAACTTTAAGGTGTTGTTTTCTTTGTCTTGTTAGGATACTGTTAAAGTTAAAACTTTGACTTTACTTTTTTTTTTAATAAGTTTTTAATTTTAATTTTTTTATTTTTATAATGTTTATTTAATTTATTATTATTATTATTATTTTTATTTTTCTATTTTTTATTATATATTTGTAACTTATTCTTTTTCCTAATAGTTGTCTCTGTGGCTCTTTCTGTCAGATGTTTCTCTACGACGAGCTTTTTCTTTTTTTCTTTGAACTACTGTAAGACGTATTGCTAAACGCGCTGATGAAGTGACATTTTGGATTAGCTTTATTAATTTATAAAATAACATAAAATAAAGTATTTCTAAAATGTTTTGGAAACGATCGTACGCCATACTAGAGTTGATGTTCTAATTCTTGGAAAAATTGTAATGTTTTAATCCATTGAATTTTATATATATATATATATATATATATATATATATATATATATATATATATATATATATATACACACGTAAATATATATTTATATCGCTCTCTTTATATACAAATATGAGCCTCTGAGTGAGTTTATAGATAAACAGTAATGCTAAGGTGATGAGCAACGTTTCCTGCGCCGTTGCATGGCTATATGAGCATCAGCGCACGGAATCGAAAGTGACTTTGTGACTGAGACCGAATCCTTAGACCAGCAGTAATAACCATTCCCTACACTGATGCTTGCATGAAGCATGAAGCACTAGTATATGTAGGTAAAATAATTAATATTACTAAACACTATTATATATATATATATATATATATATATATATATATATATATATATATATATATTCACTCTTTTGTTTTATTTCACTTCAGTCGAAGTTCTTAGAAATCAAAGGGCCCCTTCCTGAGGCTCACACTTTATTTCTATAAGAGATACATAGATATCTGAGTGCTCAACTAAAGTTCTCTTTTACCTGTCAAACGTTGAGTTAGTAAAGAAGTGAAGAATCTTAATGTATCTCTCCCCAATTGACCTGTTAACTATGATATATTATATCTTTCTTGTGGTTACTTTCGTATTAACGGATTTTAGGACAAGAATTCATCTAGTCTGGTGGAGTATCCAGCTTAGTGATGTAACTAGTTTCAGCATCACTTTGAGAAGGTGCACCATTCCTCGTATAAGCCAGTATATGGCCATACCAGGTTGTCTAGTAGGTAATTCAAACTCTAAATATCTTTTTGTTTTATTTTGTTTCAGTTTAAGTTCTCAGAAATAAAAGGGGACTTTCCTGGGGATAAGACTTGATATCTTTATGAGATACATAGATATTCGAATATTTCATTAAAGTTCTCTTTCACCTGTCAAACGTTGTTAGTAAAAAGGTTAAGAACATTAATGTTCCTCTCCCCAATTGATCAGTTAACTATGTTATAGTATTTCTTTTTTTTGGTCTTTAGGTCTGTTGGTCTTACCGGATTCAAGGAGAAGAATTCATCTAGTCTGGTTAAGTATCCAGCGTTGTTACTTGTAGGAACATTACTTGTAGCAGGTGCACTATTTTTCGTATGAGCCAGTGTATAGCCGTTCGAGAGGATCTTATTTGGGCTTCAAATACTATGTTATTTTGAATATTTGGTCAGGGTTTACTTGTAAGGGAAGTATTCTCATGTCAGGTTGTCCTGACAAACCGTTGTACAGAGAGATTGAAGACATTCGAGGATGGTGTCTAGTAGCTAATTCGTGTGTGTGTATTTGGAGATCTATCGGTGTAGATTCTGATGTATGATGAAGACATGTGTACACACATGTGTATAAGTGCTTGTATATCTATTTGTATATATGGGTGTATATATTTATATATGCTATAGATCAGTTAAAAACATCGGTTTTTTGCTTGTGTATTTCGTAATTGAATGGATAATATTGCATACACTTCGTGATTATATTCCAAAATTATGAATTTAATTATTAAAGATTATCATAAATATTCGTATGTTTTTCTTACGAGATATTAGTTAGTCTATGTTTGTAAATTAGCTGACGCGCTGACAAATATAGGTGTGCGTATATATGCGTGTGATTATTTTGTGTGTGTGCGTATGTAGGGTTTAGTAGTAAAAGAACATCTATGTACGTTAACGATTGGTAAATTGATTGATGTCTGAACGTAGATGTGGATATTGACTTTTAGAGCGTGTGTTTGTGTGTTGTTCACTTTATCCCGTTCCTTTCTATTAAAATGAAATTGACAAAAAATTAAATCATATGCTAAAATTATTTTAATAATTAACAGGTTTGATTTGGTCTCTAATAAGTTGGTGATTACTGACCGCCCCAACCCATTATGTTAAAAAAAATGAAATACATATTAACTCATTTCGCATGTTCCGGATGAATTTAAAATATGAAATGGTAGTGAAAATAGCAAGTATATATTACAACTCAAATAGTATAAATAAAGTTTTATATTGAAATAATTTAAAATACAACCTATTTCCTTAGATCATATAACTTATAACCTTTCTAAAAAAAACTCCATCCCCTTTTAACCTGCTTACTAAAATGATGTATAAACATTGATACATGCATGTATGCATATATATGTAGATTTCATTAAACATGAGTGTATACATATGTATGTATGTATATATATATATATATATATGTATATATATATATATATATATATATATATGTATATATATGTATGTGTGTGTGCGTATGTGTGTGTGTTTACAAATGCACATTGATCTAAAAGCTGGTGATAAATATTTTCTCCACCTCTGTCTCTTAATCTCTATTTCTGTATATATATATATATATATATATATATATATATATATATATATATATATATATATATGTATGTATGTAGAAAGAGAGAGAGAATTAGAGAGAGAGAGAAAGAGGGTAAGATAGAGAGTATTTACTTATATATAATTACATATTTCTATAAATATAGAATAAGCTTTGTAAAAATACAATACTTATTAGAACATCAGAGGTTCAAAGCAAGAGTTTATCTTTGAAAATCCATGGATTAAGAATATGAACCTCCTTGCTTTGAACTTTTGATGTTCTAATAAAGATTGTATCTTTACAATTTTTTTTATTCCCATCTTTCTTTTGGTCCACGTTTTTGTGATGTTTCCTCCTTTGGTGAAATATAATCCTCATACTCAAAATGTCGTCCGTGCAAATCAAAGAAGTTAATAAGCCAGGCGCAATAAAATTTCATTCCATGCATTTGGCCTGGGATGAAACGCGGATGCTTCTGTGTAGCTAAATTGCTATAAATATGCTTTTATAACTTACTACCTTGCTCTACTCACCTATTGAGCACTGTCGAAGTAAATACTAGAAAATAGATACATAATATATATAGAATTGATTGCTATATTAAATATACTGAGCTTTAATATTATCACGATAGAAGATTATTATTACACGATAATTCAATTATCTTTAATTTAATTCAACATTTTAATATTCATATATATATAATTATATATATATATATATATATATAAAGATTTATAGAGAGATATAGATATACTACTACATAAAGTAATGTATATGTATTAGTTATTGCTGCCAACAATCGAATAGCGTGAATAATTCGACAAAGAATGAATATGAATTCGAATTAGTTTTCTCTCCTCCAAATCGGATCGAAGCAAAGATTAAGGGTCGTCGAATTTTCGGCCTTTTCCGAATCCTGAATCCTTGGCAGTTTCACAGAAGAGATTGACAAATATAAATAAATAAAATAGATGAGCAATAAATGAATAAATAAATGTACAGATCGATGTGTGTTTCTTTCGATTTGATGAAAAGTGTCATTCGATTGTGTATTTCTTCATACACGGCACGTACATCCCATGGCACCGATGCGTGATGTTCGCAGTTTCAGAAATGTATATACAGGCAACAATAGTTTCAGGGCACAGTTCAAGGTTAGCCGTATAATAATGTAGTCAACATAATACATCTCATCTCCATTGGTGTATTCTCATCTATCAAAGTTTATCTACAAGGTACTACTTTTCTTCCAATTTCATCTATCTTACCTCTCCCAGTACTGTATCGTTATAACTATAGCAGATAAAACACCTATATATATATAATTATATATAATTATATATATATATATATATATATATATATATATATATACATATATATATATATATATACATCCACTTTACCCCTGTTCATCCCCCACCTCTTTCTCTTACCACCAGCCACAGTAGTCCTGGCTCACCCCATCCTTCCATTTTTTCCCCACTCATTCTTTTCAACATTCATTTCTATTTCTCCAACAAATACGGACGTCCACCCAGCAGTGGCCACTATTTCATTCTATTTGTCCTCCCAATATGTCTACCCTACATGTATCTGTACTTGCATGACATTTTTTCTCTATTTTATCATCCTGATGAAGTCTTATAAATAAAGACGAAACGTTGATGTACACATAAAAAACATCCATTTTTTGGTTTTCCTTTTTTCATTTTCCCATACATATATATATAGTATAAATTCTTATTTATAGAAACATTATTGGTTACATATGAGAATACATGTTTCGGTTGTACTCTTAACAGAGAGTCAACTTCTCTAGACCACTTCACTGTCTTCTTTGCTCTGAAGAGGTTGGCTCTCTGTGAAGAGTACAACAGAAACATGTATGCACATATGTAACCAATAATGTTTGTATAAGTAAAAATGTATACTAAAGAACAGCTCTACTTGTATATCGGGCACTTTTTATAAACACTGCAGTTTCAACGCATTTACATCTACAGAAGCTACTACAATACGTGTATATATATATATATATATAAGTATATATATATATATATATATATATGTATATATATATATATATATATATATATATATACTTATATCTATATGTTTATTTACTTATTCAAGACAATATTGTTAAAAAATTAAAGAATTCTCCTTGCTTAACTATACTTTATTTTCAAATTTTCTAAGGATTTTTTGTGTGTTTAAATTTAAAAAAAATTAATCTATATCCCATATGTATCACGTAAGTTTTCGATTTTTCGTCGAATTATCGTAAGGTAAACAAAGCATATATAAAAACTGGGAAAAAGAAGAGAATTTCAAAATAGCTTTTTAAATTTTCTAAATGATGCCTAAATACAAACACATCCCAGCAGTGTTGATCAGACACCACCTCCCTATTTAATAATTATTTTTTAATTTAAAAAGTTTACAAATATTTGATTTAGTTTTGCCTCCAGATTTGTTTTTCTAAAGTATTAAAATATAGTTTCCTTACCTGTGTTGTTCCTTTCAAAGTGGGTATTTACTATTTTACAGAACATCTATTTTATAGAGTTAGATGATTCCATTATAATAACCCCCCTTTTTTCCCTTGGTTATTTTCTTTGTCTACAAATGTTTTAAAATTAAAAATATATATTTATAAAAATATTTCATATATACATATATATATATATACATTTATTTATTTATTTTATCATGGACTATTTACATATGTTATACATTTTTATAGTAGAGTTTTGGATTTCTTTTATCAATTTCTTTTGATTTATTTCATATAATTTAAAAGCGTCAGGATAGCGTGTTATATATATATATATATATATATATATATATATATATATATATATATATATATATTCGTAGACATAATACAAATGACCAAGAACAATATTTATTCAGATATGTAAACATAAACT
Source organism: Sepiola atlantica (assembly GCA_963556195.1). Taxonomy (NCBI): domain Eukaryota; kingdom Metazoa; phylum Mollusca; class Cephalopoda; order Sepiida; family Sepiolidae; genus Sepiola; species Sepiola atlantica. The sequence goes on from OY744518.1 coordinate 17,408,844, forward strand.
ATTTTTTACCTCTCTATTCCGAAATTAATAAGATTAAAGTAAAAAAAAAAAAAATTAATCTTGCATTAATAAAGGCTTCTATTTTCAATTTTATAATACTGACCCACCAATTCTTTGAAATGAACGACCAATTTTCTTAAACTTCTATAATGCAAAAGCTTTCTTTGTTCTACAACCAGAATTTGAATTTATAACCGCCAAAAACATCGGCGCGAATATACCATAAAAATGACATTATATCGAAATGACAAAAGGAAAAAAGTTTATTTAATTTTGTTTTTGTGTTTTTTGATAGAAAAAAAAACCAATACTTGTCAATTCTGATGATGGAATATTATTCCGAAATTAATAAGCTTAAAGTAAAAAAAATAAAAATAAATTAATATTGCATTGATAAAAGCTTCTATTTAGAATTTTATAACATATATATATATACAGGGTGGGCAAAAATAAGGGTCCTATTTTTAAAAATTCATAACTTTTTTATTTATTGATTTTTTTAAATTTTTATTTTTAGAATAAGTAAATGGCCCCTTCCGAAGCAAGCATGAGCCGTATTAGCCCTAAGGAACGTATTCTCATTTAGAAAACATTATTTTTGCTTAAAAAACTCAAAACAGTGTAAAAAACAATACTTTAGTTTTTGTAAGTTTTAAGAAGTGTTTTTCGGCTAAAATTTGTTTTGTTTATTTCAAAATATCTCGGAAGGGTCAGTCTACACACACATAAAGTTTGGTGAGTTTAACTTTTATTTTGTGGAAGTTATTCAAATTCAAGTTATTCAAATTTAAAGATAGGACCCTTATTTTGGCCCACCCTGTATATATATGCAATCTTCCTAAGTATACGTTTCATCCTTCTGGGAATCGTCAGTGTAGAGATAATTATTCGTACCGGTCGCAGGATCCGAACCCCCGGGACATGAGTCCTGTTTTAACTTAGATTTCAACGTCTTAACCCACTTAAAAAGGGTATTCTCCTAAATTATATATTTTAAATACTTTTTGATTTCAATAAATTATATATATATTTTAAAGCTCTCACTATTACTTTCAATTCAATTATTTCATTTTATTAGTATTATTACTTTCTTTTTCATTTAATTATTTATAAGTATTCTTTATTTTATTAACATCATCACTAATATAACTACTATCTTTATTATTATTAATCATAATATCTTTATTATTATCATTTTTTATAAATATGATGACCATTATTATCGTCATTGTTTCTTTTATTACTATTACTAGGCTTGCTATATCAAGCGAAATATTAGATGAAAAAGTCAATATGAAATAGAAAAAATAATGCTTAGATTTTTGATTTTGATTTTACATTAAAAAAATATCTGCATCTAGCACATGGTTCTTTGAAGGCATTTTGCCTCTTTCGTTATGTTAAAAATTCTTAATATGCTTAAAAAATGAACTTTCCAAATGTATACCTACCAGCGACAATGCGCGATTTAAGTTCAATTTAAAAGAGACATTTGCACCGTTAGTCCACATAACATCGGACGTCACTTTTAGAAGAGCAGGAAGAATTATTACGAAAAAAATGGTTAATACCTTTTATTTGTCTAAAGCTCTGTCGAGGCTTGTTATATCAAGCGAAATATTAGATAACAAAAGTCAAGATGAAAAAGAGAAAACAAGTTTTAATTTGATTTTAATAAAAAAATATCTGTATTTAATACATGGTTTTTATGAAGGCATTTTTCCCCTTTTCTTTATGTTTAATATTCTAAAGATGCTTAAAATATTAACTTTCCAGAATTTATATATATATATATATATATATAAAGAGAGAGAGAGAGAGAGAGAGAGAGCTAGTATGAAAATATATTTATGGCAATTATCTAAACAGAGGCGTCCAGTTTTCATCCTCGAAGGAAATCTCGGGTGTGTGTATGTATGTATGGATATATATATGTATTTATGGATGTATGTGTGTGTATATATATGTATTTATGTTTTTGAATTTACTTCTACATATAAATGTGTGTGTATGTTTGTGAGTATATAAATATGTACGTATTAGCGTGGATATGAGTATGTATGAGTGTGTCTCGATGTCTAGGCGTGTGGTTGGAGAGGAAGAGACAGTATGACCCTATTTCTTGCGTGTTGATACATAGGTGTCAAGAGTTGGCATCTTATAGAAAAGGTTGTCTCGTCTGAAGATTTTTTTAAATGTAATTTGTCTGATTGTTTGTTTGTTTCTTTTTTTTTCTTTCTTTCTTATGATTGTGTATAGGCAGGTATCATATTAATTCACCAGTTACTTCCATGAAGAGGAGCCAGCAGGTTCTGAAACGATTGTCGGATAATCCAACTATGTTTATTTTAATATAAAAGCTCTAATATATATTGAGCACTTTTGAAAAATAATGTTTTTGTTCATTTAGTTAATATTTGAACTTAATTAATTAATATATATATATATATATATATATATATATATATATATAAGATAACCTACTTGATGTACATGAAGAAGGTACAGAGAGTTACAAAAAACTTTAGCGTCTACTTAGTATGAGTTTTCGTGACACTTCCAGTGACCATTGAAGGTAAGACCCCCTCATGTGTGTGAGAAGGTTTAGGTGGGTAATTAAATAAGGTCCTTATTGAGTGAAATTTACTTCAACACGAGGCTTTTATTTTCATTTATTTATTTTTTTAGTAAATCCTTCGCGAGATCTCTGCAATTGGGCTCGATTTTCTTAGCGGTGGAAGGAAGCGCTATGTTATGGGTTATAGGTATTTTAGGTCATTTCAGATTGTCATGTTTAATCCTCAATTTCAAGTTTTTCCTTTTCGTTCTTTAAATAAAATCCTATTTCTCTGAAAAATATGCCGTAGTGCCGACAAACATGAAAAAATAAATTAAAGAGGTTCACAAAAGAAAAGAAAACGCAAAGAAAAGAAAAGGCAACTTAGTTAAGTACCACGAGGCTCTTATTTTAGTAATTATTATCATTATTATTATTAGTAGTAGTAGTAGTAGTAGTAGTAGTAGTAGTAGTAGTAGTAGTATTGTTGTTGTTGTTGTCGTCGTCATACGCATCGTCTTCATGATGATGATGATGATCATCATCATCATCATCATCATCATCATCATCATTACTACTACTGCTACTATCACTACCACTACTATTATTTATTTATTATTCACCCCAAACAAGGCAAAACGCCACTGTAGACGTCGGTGGTTGAGGAGGTTTCTTGTAGTTATTGAAAGAAAGTAGCTTTGTCTTTGCAGCATTAAAAGTTACCGTTCATTTTTAACCCCAATCCACTACAGACATGAGGTCATTTTGTAAGGATTCAGCCATTGCCTCAGATATGTTAGTTTTGCCCACATGATGAGAGTAGAGCGTGGTGTCGTCAGCAAATATTCTTATCTCAGTCTCAATTACATCAGGGAGGTCATTTATGAAAATCAGGAACAGTAGAGGTCCTAGAACTGATCATTGGGGTACACCAGAATTTATATCATGTTGCTTAGATGAACGGCCATCGAGGACAACCTGGATGTTTTTTTTATTGTTAGGAAGGATTTAATTATATTAAATATTTGTCCAGTAATACCATATGAGTGCAGTTTAAGTAGAAGCCCTTCTATGCCAGAACTTGTCAAAGGCCTTGGATATATCAAGTGCTAGCGGCCTAGCTTAACCTGCCTTGTCTAGATATATGCGTTCAGCGATGACCGTTAGGATATCTGCGGTAGATCGCGCTTGTCTGAATCTGTATTGATGATCAGAAAGAATTTTAACATTAGCTAGGTGCCGGACTAAAGCTAGATTGATAAATGATTCAAAGATTTTAGCAAAGATCGGGAGTAGACTGATTGGACGGTAGTTTAGAGGATCAGTTCTGTCTACAGAATTCTTGAAAACTGGTATCACAGAGGCAATTTTCAAACTATTAGGGAAACAAGATTCAGAAAGGCATTTGTTCTATAGTTTGGAGAGGGCAGGTGTCAGCTCAGCAGAGCATTTCCTTATTACTATTACTGGTATAAGATAAGGCCCACAGGCTTTAGAGATGTCAAGGTTTTTTATGATTACTGTGACCTGAGATATGGTGATGACCAAATTCTCAAGTGTGGATTCAGTCCGCAATGGGAATTTGGGGAGTGGATGTTTTGCTGAGTTGAATGTAGAGTTTTAGGCAAAACGCTTGGCCAGTAGTTCAGCCTTATCAGCTGCCGTTCAAACAACATCGTTGTGATTTGATAGCGGGGGAAATGTCGATTGTCCATTGTTTATATCACTATTGTAGATTTTTCTAGAAATCACGAGTATCTAGATTCTGTGACTGAATGCGTTTTTTAGTTATCTCTGTATACATTCTCTTTGCTTCATCTATCACTACTTTGTCATCATTTCTTGCATCTACAAATTTTTGTGTGTTCGCTGTTGGCTCATAGCGGCCGGATTTTCGGAATGCATTCTGTCTCTCAGCAATAGCAACTGCAGATTCTGAGGTGAACCACTGAGGAGAGTGGTGTTTGCTGAAGAATTTTCGCGTCGGGACATAAGCATGAATGCCCGCTTTGACCCATTCGGTTAGCTCATTTGCATACTGATCAGCAGTGAGAAAGAAGGTTTCACCCCATTATTCGTCGCTGATGTGATCCCTGAGGGATTCAAAATCAGACTGATAATACATTCTCATCGTTTTAAGCAACGGCTCGTCAGCTTTTGCACGAGGTTTTAAAGTGATAAGTATCATTACCCCAACGTGATCAGAGTTTCCGAGCGGGCTATGGTCATTCGCCACACAAACATCGGGTAATGAGGTCAAGAACAGATCGGGAAATGAGGTTTGCCGGTCTGCACGATAAGGAAGGCTGGTAAGAAAATTTACAGTGTTTGAGAGGTCGTGAGCTGAGGAGAAATTAAGAGTAGAGTTCCCAGCTGCATCAGTAACGCTGGAGAATCCCAACGAGTCACAGTGATGTGCATTACAATCCCTGAATACATGTATTAGATCATTTTAGCCGAGTGAGATAGCTCTATTTAAGCTTTCATAGACAGTTAAGCAGTGTACAGTCATGGGTTGAAAGGGGAACGGTATAAGAAATATAAGTAACTAACTCTGTGATGTAGGGTCAATCTAAAGCACATGTAGGATTGGTCATCTGATTCTAACCTATGTTTTCTAGTCAAGAGGAGGGTGTTCCGAACATAAACTCTTAGCCCATGCATATGTTTGTCAGAGTCCTTATGGTAGAGTAGAAGATAATCAGTCATTTCCAAGTGGTGAGAGGGAATTGAGGATTGAGGGTTCGTTTCACTTAGAGCTAGGATATCTGGAGAGTTTGTCAAGAGAAAAGTTTCTACGTCGTTAATGTTGGTTCTAAGTCCCCGGATATTTGTGAATGCGAGCCCCAAGGGCGGAGGCGAAGATGGTTTTTGTTGGGTGTCTGGTTAAGATTATTTATTTTTTATTTTGTAATGACATGTTTGTTTTGAGATAGAGTAGGGCAGAGTGGGTGCTTGTTGGGTGCCAATGAGCTCACAAAACCAGTCTATTCGTCGTGACTTGGTCCATTGGTGTTGTAGTATCGGGGAAGCACGCTGGGGATAACTCTAGGGCCCTTTTCAATGCGCGACAGGGCACATACAGTTACCCACGGTATTATGTAACTGTTGACGGATCAGCAGTTCTTAGCGCTACATAAGAGTTTGGGCTCCTAACTACTAGTCGGAAACAGCAACCAGACAAGCTGTTTAACCTGTACCTTCCACCAATCAGAACAAGAGCGACTAAGACTCGTCATGTAAGACTTAGTGACAAAAAACGTTTCCCAAGTTGCCCAGATGGAGAGAAAGAGAGACGGCGTTCATTGCCCTAGTCAGGAAACAAGGTCAAGCCCTAGGTGTCTTTAGAGGCGTTCCAGTGCTTGTACCTCTACGCCTGTCTACTAGACAAAGAAGGAGTGCAAACGCCGGGCGATACGCAGAACCCATCTCTCCTTAAACAATTATAGGTTTGCAAACCTGATACTTTTTCGAGATTCCAGCATTATAAATGTTGTCGATCAATAATACGGAGGCCTCATTCCCCAACGGTGTTATGCCAAGACCTAAGTTGTTAGTAGCAAGGTTTTATTATTAGAGTTTCCCTTTCTTAGGTGGATGACCTAACAAGGTCAACGGGTCCAACACTCCGAGAGAGGAAAGTATGCGCCTGTGTACTAGTCGGGTATTTCCGATCCCCCGCAGGTTAAAAAAATGTTGTATACACATATGCACATGTATATATATATATATATATATATATATATATATATATATATATATATATATATATATATATATATATATATATTCATATGTAGATAAAATAAGTTCTCTGTACACTTAACAGAAGAAACAGTTTCAAGATATGTTTCCCTGTCACAAGTTCGTATAGAAAAGTAATAGACAGGCAGAAGGGTAGCAACTGAGAGCAACTATTTAAATATTTATACACTAAAAGCTACGGTAAAAAGGATTAAAATTAAAAACCTAAAATTAAGTTTAAAAACCAAGTTAAATGCAAGTAAATTTGGTAGCATGGTTAGAAATTTGTAAAAATGCTAAATACATTTAAGATAGTTAAAAGAACAGAAAACTCAACTGAAAACTTTGGGGAGTCTTTTTCATTTCGGCAGAAGTGTGACTGGCATTAATTATAAATGACCGTTTCAAGAGAAGAGTGAAAAGGGGTTTAGTTGGGGAGGGTGTACATCGAGGGCTGTTTGAACTTTTTTCTAACATGTTTGGCTATCTATTTTTCCATATCTTTTATAAATTTAGCTAGAAGAACATCGAAATGTACAGCCAGTAGAGGGATACTAGTTTACTATTTATAAGAACTGCAAAATCGTATTGTTATTAATATTGTTGATGATAAAATAGATGTTCAAACTTAAATTAGATTTTAATAAATACATTTTATGCATTTGCTTCTTTCTAATCCTTTTCACCGATTATTTCTACTGCAAATATAAATAGATTTATGACTTTTTTAAAGTGTACACGAACTTTGTGGACACCCTATATATATATATATATATATATATATATATATATATATAATAAAATATGAAACTAAAAGTAAACTTTTAGTGTTGTGAAATAGTTAAAGCTCAATATACGAGAAGATTGAGTTAGTTGAAGCTCAAAATTAAAATAATGAAAGAAAAAAAAAGTTTGAGAAAACACAGGGTAAATACGAATAAATTTGGTAGCATGGTTAGAAATGAGTAAAAATGCCAAATACATTTAAGATAGTTAAAAGAACAGAAAACTTATATTATTGTTGTTGTTATTGGTGTTGTTGTTGTTTGTGGTGGTGGTGTTGTTGTTGTTGCTGCTGTTGCTGTTACTGTTGCTGTTATTACTAACTACGTGTTATCACACAGGTTGTAATCAGTTATTGCTTACTGATAGTAACCGATGGTGTTGTCTGGAGTCTCAGTGACAACAAGTCTTCACAGAATTCCAGTGCTTTTCGCCTTCTTCGATGACCATTGCAAATTGTTTCGCGTTATCGCAACATCCGCGTACCATTGATTTCTCTATGGGACCAACAAATGATCATCTAAGAACTGAGTGGTAATAAGCTTCCTCAAGGTACACGTACTATCCACACCTTTCGAGTGGAGGTCTGGTTTGTGCCCTCCCTCGTCAGTCTTCCAATCTTACTTGACTCTCACAATCATTTCTGTGCTTTCAGCTGACGCTGGTGAGTGTTTTGAGTTAGGGTTTAGTTTATGAGATTAATTTCTGTTTTATTTTTAGTTATTATTATTATTATTATTATTATTATTATTATTATTATTATTATTATTATTATTATTATTATTATTAATTGCTTACTAAGAGTTCTCACACAAGTCATGACCAATGTTCTGCCACTAGTAAAAACAGATTGTTATCACTAGTGAAAATTACTAGAAGTATACTTGGGTTTCTAGTATGTTCGCTTCTTTCTCTCAACATAAAAATTCACTTAGCGTTCTCATATCAACCGTTCACGTTTTCGTTAATATCGTATTTTGACTTTCTCTGAAGATTTACTTACAATAATCTTCCTTCATGAATTTAGAACCCTCCGTGTCTCCCTATTTAAAATCCTGATGGTGCTATATCTCCTTGATGCTTCAATTCTTTTAATACGCTCTAAGTCATCGTCTGTTGGTGCCAACGCGTTGATTTCATGGGGTTTTCTCTTATATATAATGTACAGTAAGAATGCATCCTATTATGACCTATAAAAATATGTGTAGTATGTGTTTCAGTCGGTCATTGGTTTCGTTTGAAGTAACCGATAATTATGTTTTATCCGATCAGCTGTTTTCTCTTTGCTTAGAAATGACAGCGCAAGAATAGTAGTGACTAACTTCACAAATCGCACACAGTAATAATCCTTAATCATTCGATCCATTACACCGTTACAATATACGGAATAACTTTCATGGAGTACATGTTTCGTTTTACACCGTGTGTTCGAACACATAACTGTAATCACGATATCGGATAACGATTACACGGCTATTATATTCACAAAGCTACAAAATTTACTTCTCACACCTGACATTATCCTGTATCTCTACAAAGCCACCTGCATGAAGTATTGTTGCCACATCTGGGCTAGTGCATCATTCACTAGTATCTCCCTCTTAGACAAGGTCCAAAAAAAGTTGCCAACTTAATAGTTCCTTCACTATCCACCAAACTCCAGACCCTCTCCCATCGCTGTAATGTTGTATCCTTGCGCTTGTTTTACAAATACTTCAATGGATCGTGCTCCGATGAACTGGCTGCTCTGGTGCCCCCTTGATGTAAATACACAAGACAAACTCGACAATCAGCTAATTCCCATTCATTCACTGTAGAGGTCCCTGGATGACGGGGGGTATTCTACTCCAATAGCTTCTGTCCTCGTGCTGCCGGCCTCTGTAACTTCCTCCCTGCTCCCTGTTTCACTGACTCTACCGACATGCAGAGGTTTAAATCTTATGTAAACAGACATCTCGCTGCACAGCTCCCAACTTAGGATGTCACCCAAAACTTGTCTAATTGTCAGTAACCACTTACGTATACAGTAGCGGCCTGCCTTGTTTATGGTGACTAATGTTTAAAAAATGTTGTTTTTATTCACGTTCCAACATTTCAACGATTTTGTTAGAATGTACATCGACCGTTCCCGTAGATTATTTTATCGCGAAACAAACTTCTAATCTGTTCGGCAAATTAACGTGAATTCCCCCGTGGCATGCTACTCGCGTTAGATTAGCAGTAATTAAAAGTTCGATTATTGTCACGGCAACGGGTTAATGCATACGTACGCAGCGAGACTGAAAATCCAGGACTGGTAAGGTTAGAGATTAATAAATTATACGATGAATTTCTTTGCATTCTTGATTTATTTATTTTCCAGTCACCAAACTACATTCCATTGTTTTTCTTTGCAGTAATTGTCGTTGCGAACGTTCTTTGTCTACGTTAAAACACATTTGTGACACAGTCTACTGTGGCTCAGTCGATTGCGCATTAAACTGAACTGAGTGAGTCGTCTATTTTATCTTTTCGTTTTCTCTTGAGTATTAGTAGTAGCATATTGATTGAATGACGAGTGCAACAGCATAAATCACAATGACTCATATGATTATTGCAACAGCGTATATACTTACTGAATGTATTTTCATACTTTTATATATTTACAAGATTTACTTACGTGCGCAGTACACAATATGCATTAGGGTTATTTTTGGAACAATCAGCGATTTTAATATATATATATATATATATATATATATATATATATATATATATATATATATATATATATATATAAAGCATTCATTAATTACTTTATGTAAAATACCAATCAATTATTTATTTTGACATCTTACACCGAAAGTTTTAACATTTTCTTATATAATTCAGTTATTTTATTCTTAGTCTAATCCTTGACTTCGTGGGAATTAGATGTTTATAATACAATCGGAAGCATTTTTATTATAATTTTAAAACCAGAAAAAGAAACAATTCAGTTGTTTAATTATTAGCATGCTACTTAAAAGTAAACTTATTTTCTTCGTGAAGATTGGGTGTCAAAGATACGTCCTCAACAATCAGTTCCACCTTGGTTTTGTTGCTGTCAGTCTTTGGATGTCTACCCTCCCAGGCTTTACCCTCTCTCTAGTAATGGATTAGTTTATTGTGGCCCAGAGTGTACTTCACTCTCGCAGAGTCCCCTGGAGTCTACGTCTGTCTAACAACAAGTTTTCCCAGATTTCCAGCGCTTCTTTCGGTATCCACTGCAAGTTATATCATGCTATCGGAACAGCCGTTTATCATTGATTTTTCGCTGATACCGGCCGCTGTCTTTTTCAAAAACCTGAGTATCAATAAACCTATATATGATTCGAAAGCAATCTGTGCTTTTCCAGTGACAGTCTAGATAGTGCTCGTCTTCCTCGGCCTTTCCATCCTCCCTGATCTTTCATGACCATTTACTGTGGGACCAATCGATGCTAGTCTCACCGCATTATTGTTATTTATTCGCTAGAAATTCTCACACGATTCATTATTAGTGATAGCTCACTGACTACAACAGATGGTGTTCCCTGGAGTCTGAGTGAAAAATAGTCTACTCGCAATATGAATACTCTGTAACCGTAAAAAATCACCTTGCGTGAGATCTGGGTTTTCTGTTAAATATTTGAAATTTCTCTAATTCTCTTCGGCTTTTATTGAAGACCAATTTGTAAAGAATTTGTACTCTTTTTCTTTGAACAATGTTTTTCTATTTCACTGAATGATCACGACTATCAAGGCTAAAGGCCACTTAAGGACAAGTTTTAAGGAAACTGAATAATAGCTAGTTGAAAGTTTAAGAACCTCATGAAAGGATTGAGTATCGTTTCTCTTTGGAATTATCTCCCTGCTCCCTATCTCTAAGAACATGCATATATTTAAATGTAATGTAAACAAACATCTTATTGCACAACTCCCCAATAAGGATACATTATATAAATATATCCTATAATCAGAGTAGTCCCTTATGTCTCAGTGCCAATATGCATTGTTTGGGATGAAGAAAAGTTTTAAAAAAGGAAGATGCGAGATAAAAATCCTTTCGTGTTTGTATTTTGACTGGAAGATTGTTTTTTAAGTATGGACATTTAATTACAATTTAAGCACACAATATTTAATGTGATGCGTTTTATTGCAAAATTCACCCTATTTATTTAACTTCCTCTCTGTTTGTTTCATTGTCTTGTATTTAATATTTCAGTTTAAACATTAATACAAATTCAAGCATTTCTAGTAGTCAAAATGAGGATGAGATAGTCTAACCCTAACCGAGACAAATTGAATTAGTATCCACTTCAATGTTTTGAATCGTGAAAATAAGCTCGTTAATTATAGCACTGACTCCTTAATATTCATTTTTTTCAATTTACATTTTGTACATAGCATTCGCCAGTAACACATATAATAGTCGTTAAGGGTCAAGGGAGGTTGATAGGCCGAGGACGTAGAACACCATCCAGACCTCCGCGTAAAAGGTGCTGAAACCTTAAAGACACGTATTGCCCCCTCAAATTTCACAGAAAGCTAACGGTAGCTATCAGAGAGAAATCAATGATAAACAACTGTTGCGAGCACGCAAATTGATGTACAACTGTTATCGAAAGAAGCGGAGAACACTGACAGCCTGCTGAGACTAACTGTCACTCGAACAACTTCTTATTGCCAGTGAGCCGTCACTGGTAATGCGTCGTATGAGAACTTCTAGTGTATAATAAATCTGATAAATAAGTAAATTGATATTTTCGCTTATTTAATGACCGGAATGCATTTATATACAAAAGCTTTATGAAAATCTGTTTTGCCATTCAGGCTCACCAGCCATTGGTCCGATCAAAAAAAAAAACATTTCTAATTACAAATTTTAATGTGTAATCCAGTTCGCTATTATTTTTTTAGTTAGTCAAATTTCGAAGAAAGTGGAAGGTTTATTTACGCTCAAATCAAAAGTACTCTTACTGTTACCCGAATAACTTTGCAATTTATGTAATACGACACACTTCATCCATATTCATTGACCAATTAACCTGGTTTCGTCTGTCTAACGACATTGAAACGAAATTGATTATATAAATAAATTAAAATTATTATTAATTATTATTATTATAATTATCAATTATTATTATTATTATTTTATTATTATTATTATTCTATTTAGAATTATTCCAAACTAGAACAGAAGAGATCTGCACCAATGTTATGTCCCTTTAGGAAGATAAAAATAAAGGAATAATGATACTAAAACTGGTGTTTAGAATCCTCATTCCAATTGTCATAAAAACTGTTACATATTTTGATTTTAGAAAATGTCTAAAACTCAAGGCTTAAGGTCAAGAGGTTTTAAGAAGGAATTAAAATTATGGGAGCCTTGCTTAATTGTGGTCTAATCACTATGAATCAAATTCAATGCAAATCTTAAATATTTTATTTTTAAATAGGAGGTTGTACCGATATTATGATTTCTAAAACCGTTTAAAATACGCCAAAGAAATAGAAATTTTGAGAATATTTACTAAGTGATGTCTTATTAGTATTGTTAAAATTTCACAAAACTCACGAATGAATTCCATCCCCTTTTTATCCCCTTTGCATAAAACTAAATTTAATTAAACTAAATTAAATATGAACCAAGCAGCTGTGTTCCAAAACTCATAATGATCGGTTAATTATTTTAAGAGAGAATCCTGTAAATATTAATATATAAACATACACAAATACCTTACTGTAAATAAATAGAGATGAGAACACATTGTCTTCTTTATGTTTTCGTCGTACACTGAAAACAAATATAAACAAAACCGGTTTCGTTGATCGACGTTAATACATATACTTCTGCTATTTTTAATTGATTAGACATTTCATACTGTTAACAAAAAGTCTCATGGTTCAATTTTGACGTTCGCTGATACTTTTTTTGTTTTAATAGATTTTTTTCTGTTTTACGCCATATCAACCCTTTCGGTTCGAAAAAACTCTTACGTGATTTACACGTTTTTTTTTTTACTTTTAACATATCCTACTAAGAATTTTTTATATGAATGAAATTAAATCGGATTTAATAGTAACTCCATTTAAATATTTGTGAATTGAAACTATTTTTTAAAATCTCCTAACCTAAAAAAACTGTTCGTTTTCATGCTCTGCGCTGAGGAGAGCATGCTCATTGTTTTTAATGCTCATTATTACTTATGAAATTATTAATTAACCAATTCATCAACTGGATAAAATAATGACTTAAATTTAATATTTGGATTGTAGGCAGCCATCTTTATTCAATCTGGATGAATAAAACTGAAAGTAAAAACTCTAAATAAAAATTTAAATATGGGAGCAAGGGTGAGAAGAGAGTGGAAAGATCAAAAAGCGTATCAGAACATCATGACGATAAGGGTATGAAGAGAACTGAAACACACAAAAAGAAAAGCCAAAAGTAATTGAACGATCGTAAAAAGCAGAATTCTCGCAAAAACTTCCTACTGTTTTACGCGGAAGTCCTGCTGATGAGCTCAATGCTTGCATTAAATTATCATATTTTTTAAGGTAAATCAAGACTGTTACATTATATACAAACATGCATGAAAAGATGACAACAACTAACGATGACAAAAGTGTTATTACTCCGCGTGTTGCATTAATTGTTTATTATGCTGTTTTACATTGACATTGTGGGGTCTGTGTCCACGCGTCTCAATCATAAGCACGAAATAATTCAAAAGTTACGGATTTGGCAAGGAATTTCTTCACCTATTCGACTTTCCTGGGCAACGCAGGGGGCGCGTCAGCTAGTATATATATATATATATATATATATATATATATATATATACATATATATATATATATATATATATATATATATATATAGAGAGAGAGAGAGAGAGAGAGAGAGAGAGAGAGAGAGAGAACTGAAAAATATCAACTTAACCACACTCACCTCCCTGATTTTATTCTAAAAGAATCTATTTTAAGTTACGGATTTGGCAAGGAATTTCTTCACCTATTCGACTTTCCTGGGCCACGCGGGGGTCGGATCAGCTAGTATATATATATATATATATATATATATATATATATATATATATAGAGAGAGAGAGAGAGAGAGAGAGAGAGAGGAGAGAGAGAGAAAGAGAGAGAATTGAACAAATAAAGACAATTGTCCAAAATAATTGAACGATCGTTATCAATGGGAACGGTCGGTGCGAGAGCATTAACCAAATTGCAATGGTTAGGGAAAGAAAGCGAGAGGATTAGAAGCATGAGCACTAATATATCGTTATCGTCGGGGAAAACAAATAGGCGGTAATCGAATCGATTATTTAAATACGTATTACCGTTTCATTTAACTATTGTTTAACTAGATTTATAAAAGTAAAATGAATATGTTCATGTAGTAAACTAAATTAAATTCACATGAATCAAAATCGTACAACTTTGTTGGCCGGCTTGATTCTGTCATCGGCCTTCTTGCAGGAGATGCCACGTAATGGTTGCCAATATCACTAAGTGAAAGTAAGTGGTTTTATGGAATCGACTGGATTGAAACTTGGCACACCCAGGTCGTCAGTCCAAGTCGTTATCAACTTAACCACACTCACCTCCCTGATTTAATACTGAAAGAATATATTTTAAACATAACATTACCGTTTCATTTAACTATTGTTAAATCATACGTATTAAAAGAGAAAAAAAATGTTCATTTGGAGACTGATATTTAATTGAGGCTGCAAGAATCTATTTTAAGCATAACATTATATATTACCGTTTCATTTAACTATTGTTAAAGCATACGTATTAAAAGAGAAAAAAAATGTTCATTTGGAGACTGATATTTAATTGAGGCTGCAAGAATCTATTTTAAGCATAACATTATATATTACCGTTTCATTTAACTATTGTTAAAGCATACGTCTTAAAAGAAAAAAAATGTTCATTTGGAGACTGATATTTAATTGAGGCTGCAAGAATCTATTTTAAGCATAACATTATATATTACCGTTTCATTTAACTATTGTTAAAGCATACGTATTAAAAGAAAAAAATGTTCATTTGGAGACTGATATTTAATTGAGGCTGCACGAATCTATTTTAAGCATAACAATAAGAACGATTGCCACGGTTTGTCACGTGAATAGTAATTATAATAAACAATGATAATACTAATCAACGGTTTTCGGCTGATGGGCTAGTCAACAACTGGAAAGTTCGTGTTGGCCATGGTGTCATTGTTTGCAGTCACTTAAAAAGAAAATGGCGATAAGAATTAAGTGCGTGTAGGCGATTGTAACTCGAGTGGGAATGAGACCATTTATTATATTTCTAATATGAAAAATGAATGATTGTCCGGATGATGTCACTAGCAGACTCATTCATGAAATTATCTATGAAATTAGACATCTTATGAGTGTCATCGCGCATTGACCGAATACTTATTCAAATGAGCAGATTCCCCCTTTTTTTAATCTGATCCACGCAGAGCAAAGCACTTATAAAATTTTCATTGGCTTTCATTCAGCTGCTCTCCAGACGTTATTTCAATATGTTATCCCCTCTGTACCCCTTCCTCTATCTCAACATATACGCTTCTCTATACACGAATGCATATATATATATATATATATATATATATATATATAAATTATATAAACAATATTATAGCCTTACGTCAATCAACCAACGTTTTAATGCGTATTACCGCACTTTGTCAAAGGCAGAGTTAAGAAAAATCATGCGGTAATACGCATTAAAACGTTGGTTGATTGACGTAAGGCTATGATATTGTTTTTGTAATTTTATAAATGATCTACTTGGTATTCAGCACTCTTGAAAAACTTAGTTTTATGTTCACTTTATTAATACATTTGAACTTGATCAATTAATATATATATATATATATATATATATATATATATATATATATATATATATATATATATATATATATATTTAAAGAATTGTGGTTACCAACGCTAGTAAAAAAAACTTTTTCAATAATTATTTATTATCTTATCATTTTAACATTTTAAGTTGTTTTAATATAATTTCATAACGCGTTTCGAGCATTTATCGTTTATCCATTATGCTCTCTTCAGATGTAAATTCCATTTGATAAAAGTGTTTTATTAGAGAAAACGTTTCATTTTTCTTTCATTTAAAAGTGTCTGTTCAATTTGACAGAAAAAATGTTTGTTCCGTTTATCAAATGGAATTTACATCTGAAGACAGCATAATGGATAAACGATAAATGCTCGAAACGCGTTATGAAATTATATTTTTAAAAACTTTAAATGTTAAAATGATAAGATAATAAATAATTATTGAAAAAGTTTTTTTCACTAGCGTTGGTGACCACAATTCTTTAAATATACTTTTTTTCTCTCGTTGGAACTGCACTGATGCTACACAACCCCATTCTCTCTCTCTCTCTATCTCTCTCTCTCTCTCTCTCTCTATATATATATATATATATATATATATATATATATATATATATATAATAATAATACTATTATAATTACTTTTCTGGTACCTAAGGTACTTAAGCTTTATTTTTTATTAATTTTTTTAATGCAACTTTTATTCCTATATAATTCTATTGCTAGCTACCATATTGCAGAATGGTTCTTGGATGTAGTGTTTAGATAGTATTATTATTTTTATATTTTTTTTATTATTGTTATAATTAATGTTATTTGATATGCAAATTACTATATCATACGGTACTCTTAAGGGTAATATATTATTATTATTATTTTATCATTATTATTATTTATTTATGTATATATTAGTGATATTTTAAGCTGAATTATTTCGACACTTTATTATTGGGGAAATGGTCGTATAATCAGTACCATTGGAGAGCCATGAATATTATAACTGTCCTGTTTTTAAATCTCCGAAACAGTTACATTGTAAACAGCTGATCATCTCCGTGTTAATATTAGACGCTTAAGGTCTCCTGTTTTTGTTTCACTCTTAGATAATTCCCCCCTCATTTTTATTTTTTTTTACTTATATTTTTTCATTTATTTATTATCCAACGAGTGTTAAGTCTGCAATATCTTAGATTTTGTTGGTTTGTCTGGGAATTTAAACTGCATTTTACATTTTTTTTAATGACTCAAAGCTTCTTTAGACTATATATATATATATATATATATATATATATATATATATATATAATACAAAAATTAAATGTATATATATATATATATATATATATATATATATATATATATATATATATATATGTTAACATTGTTAAAAATAAAATAATTCGTCTGTTTAATTATACCTTTTTTCATTTAAAGATTTTTTGTAATGGTCTTTTTTTGTATTAGAATAAAGCAAATTCATAAATGTACCATACGTTGCACGAACGTTTTCAATTCTTCGTTGAATCATCCTCAGATGTCAGAAGCAAATGAACAAAAAACTGGAGAAAGAAGACAATTTTTAAAAAGATAGCGGAGAAACGCACAGAGAAAGTTTCGCGTGGTTCCAGGAAGTCGTTGACGATTTAAATTCAGCAACGCTGGAATGGCATCACAGAAGAAAATTGCATTAGTTCTATTTATGCCTAAACAAAGTGGAAATAGGCAGTAGACTACTGAGAGTGTTCAACGAACGTTGTTGGAACATGGCATATAGCTATGCGCCAGTCTATTTTAAACACCCCGAACCGGGCTCAACTTTAATTTTCTTAAAGGGGCTTATAACAATATTTATTTAAGTAAATATTTAATTATTTTACCTACATACACAGGCATTTTAAGCGTAAGCTATAATCAGTCTAGGAGATGATACTTCTAGACGGTCGCCAGATTCGAACCTAGTAACAGAATCACCCTAAATTCGTGAAGCAAGCGCTTTCCCCAAACAACAACGAAAAATTACCACGTAAAGAAAATGAATTAAGTTCTATTGTTGCCTAAACAAACTATGCACAGACAGTAGACGATCGAGAGAGTTAAACTAACGCCGTCGATATATATATATATATATATATATATATATATATATATATATATATATATATATATATATATATATATATATATATATATATATATATATTAGTACTTCATGTATCCATATAAAATATTATAAGGAGATATAATTTTTTATGTATCAGTTTTCAGTATTTACTTCAACAGTGCTCGATACGTATATAGAGCTAGGAAGTAAGCAATGAAAATATATATGGCAATCAAGCTACACAGAGGCTTCCGTGTTTCATCCCCGTTTTTAGCCTGACGATTCCCCCGGGGATGAAACACGGGAGCCTCTGTGTAGCTTGATTGCCATATATATTTTCATTGCTTACTATATATATATATATATATATATATATATATATATATATATATATATATATATATATATATATATATATATATATATATATAATGTGTTTCTATATTTGTATGTACAGGATTCTCTCCTAAACAATTAACCATCGACTATTATGAATTTGGAAACACAACCGCTTGGCGTAAAGGGTGGTTCAAATGTTAGCTATATTTAGTTTAAATTACTTTTCAAAATGAGGTAAAAGTGTGTGGAACCTCTTCATGGAAATTCAGATACCTTCAATCTTGTGAAATTTTTACAATAGGTATTAGATAACAATTAATCTGAATTCTTTAAATTTCAGTTTCTCTGTATTATTTTAAAGGGTTGTTAGGGAGGATAATATGAACATAAACTCCTATTTGAGAATTTAAAAGCTCCAGATTTTCATTAAATTTGATTCATAGTCATCATACACGAATTAAGCAAGACTGCTAGAATTTCAATTTCGTCTCAAGAACCCTTAAATTTGATTCATAGTCATCATACACGAATTAAGCAAGACTGCTAGAATTTCAATTTCGTCTCAAGAACCCTTAAATTTGATTCATAGTCATCATACACGAATTAAGCAAGACTGCTAGAATTTCAATTTCGTCTCAAGAACCCTTAAATTTGAGACAATTCCTTTAATAAAAATATATGATGAATTTTGATTAAAATTGGGATAAGGATGCTAGACATAGGTTTAGAAGTACTATATTTTAATTTTAATCTGCGTGAAGAAGTAAGTAATGGTGTAAAACATCCATGCCTCTGGAAGTGACACTCCAGCAATGACAGAAGCATATCAAGGATAGCCATTAGACCTTGATTAAAAAGGTCCGGTATTTTTATCTGCACCATGTTCAGTATTGATTTACTCCTCTCTAATAGTTAGGCACGAGGCCAGTTTTTATCTTACTTCCTGACAGACCCATAGACTGGCGTAAATCAAACCCCGAAGGCCAAGACAATACCAGTCTATGGGGTGCAGTATCCATCGGACAAGATACTACACTTTGATCTTAGCCAAAAGGCCGAGGTAGCCCAAAATGTAGGTTTGAAAGTCCAGCGATTGTCTGTTGCACAGAAAAATGTTATTGTTTAGCTACAACTACCCAAAGAAGAGATCGGTTGCTCGCCATATACATAACAGCAGATGAGAATAACATTATACAAATGTAGCTCGAAGTGAGGCAGAAAAGGACTACCTTGCTATCTGGAAAGAAGAAACCAGACTGAGACAAGATCCCAGATGTTATGGAGAAGAAAATGGGGAATGTTATGGGCCAGGAGAATAGGCTCAAGCGAAACCTTTCAAACACAGGACAGAGACACGGAGGGAGATATTCTTCCATTTTTGCCCAGGCAATAGAAATACCCTCCTCGGAACAATAACTTGCTAAAGGCATAAAAGCATTAATAACAATTAATCAAGAAAACTATGGCTGTCAATATAAAGATGTGACAAACAACCATGCTATTAAGCGACACAAATGGGACAATAACAATTCCTGATGTAAAAAAATGAAGGGGAATCTTCGAAGGAGATACCTTATATGCTTTACTTTTTTGCTGTGCGATATATCTGCTAAGTATTGATTTACTCCTCTCCATGATTTAGGCACAAGGCCAGTTTTTATCTTACTCCCACAAGTAAGATGTGACCCAAGGTCTGGTTGAGAAAGTGGGGTTTAAAAATTGCATGGGCAGCCCTGTCGGCATTCCCCGGTAGTGGCGCCTCAGGCAGTAAGTAATAAATGTACTCCTCTCCAAAGAGGGGAGGCGAAGCCTGGGAGGGTGGACCTCCTAGAACTGCACAGAACAGACCCATAGACCGGCGTTAATCAAGTCCCTAAGGCCAAGACAATGCCAGTCTATGGAGTGCAGAATCCATCGGAACAGATACTACACTTTGATCTTAGCCAAAAGGCCAGGAACAATTTGCTAAGTAGGTCACGGAATAAATGAATAAATGAATAAGTCAGGGCCACCAATAAGACCCAAAACAAAATCAGATGGATTAGATCAAGCGGTATGCACGCTCAGGCATTGACTTAAGTCAACCATTACAGGTTGTACATACCTTATCTAAAGATACCTGAAAAATATGGCTTAGAAATTAAAACCAACTGACATTAACCAGACATAATATGCTACTTTTGCATCATGGACTGGCCACAAAATAGCATTAACAGACTAAACCATAAAAGGAGAAAAATTTGACACCGTACAGAAACCAGTGTCTACCGAGGATGTATCTGCCGAGATAAGCAAGCTGCATAGGTCTTATAGAACGACCTTCAGTTCAAACCTGTTCAAACATTTTGGCCCAGACTGTCTCAGAAATGAGACATGAATTCTAAACAAACCTTCCACGGAAATAGCCCCCAAAAACCTGCCAGAAACACACCAAGATCTTGCAGAAACTGGAAAAATGCGCAACGTGCCAAATATTTTATGGATGAACTATTCGAGGAATATATAGATAAGGAAGGTTTTGTGTACTGGACGTTCTGCTACATAGCAGTGGATAGTGTGAACAACCTGACATTCAGTTGTGAGGTTCTGATAGAAGACGACTACTATACAATGCGGCACAAAAGAGTGTGTAAATATTTATACTGGACCATCTGTAAAAGATGTAATATCTAGTGTTACAGCAAGTCCTGGGAATATATGCCAGAAATCCATGTTGGGAATAAGTCATACACTATCCACTATGACTACGCAGCTTTTACAGCTACCTACCTATAAAACGGAGCTGTTAAACCTGACATCATGATATAGGACGGAAGAAAGAAAATAACAACCCTAGTTGAAGTAAGTGCTTTTAATTATGCTGGCTTAAACGTGGCTGAGAGGGAGAAGATAATTAAATACCAGGGAGCAACCGGGATCAGGGTATATGATTTTTAAAACCACCTGGTGGATATACCCGGTGAACAAAGTGCAACAGATATACAAACAATTGTGCTTAAAGGAACGGTTAGAATCCCAGAGAGATATATTGGGTACAGTCTTTTAAACAGCACGTGAATTGCTGGTATCCGTAGAATTCCTCATCTACATCAGAAACAGTGACAACATTGTAGTTCTAGGGTTATTCAATCTGAAATAACGTTTCTGGTTAGTCCCCCCCCCATAGTGAGGAGTTTTTTCACAAAGCGGCTATTCAACTAACATAGCGCTGGTCTAAATTTAAGAGTGATTGACATAGAAATACTTCGTCTTTTTGTCGTCTATGGCACTGGGCAAATAAAGCAATAAGGTGCCAGGCACAGAACCGCAGATGAATCGACTAAAAATGGCGGTGTTTCATTTGCGCTATTTCATTGAAATTAATTTAAACAAAAAGAATATATAAGAGAGTTTGAATGCCTAGTAGACATCCTAACTTTAACCTTAACCTGTAGGGGTTTCGGTCCCTCTGCACAAAGGTTTATCAAGATACTTTGACATGAGGATATTTCTTCTTACAAATAAATACGGGACAGATATTAAAAATAACATAGTATTCGACGCCCAAATAAGATCCCTTCCGCATGATTACACACTGTTTGATATCACCTGAAGTAACAGCAGTAGGCTAAATACTTCATCAGACCAGATAAATTCTTGTCATAGATTCCGGCAAGAAAACAAAAAAGATATACAATAACATAGTTAAGTAATAATAGTTAAGTTGTCAATTTGTGAGTAGAAACTGCTTTACTAACTCAAAGTTTAATTTATGATGTTGAAATAACCAACAGGACAATACTGCGGATAACACCCATTACACGGACGTTATATGAAAAAAATGTCTGCTTATTTTAAAAATAAAATGACACAATACTGGTAAGCTCTGTTGATGAGTTTTATTCCAAAATTAAAAAGATTACTATGAAAAAAAAAATCAATCAATTTTGCATTGAAAGTGCTTCTATTTTAAATTTTAATAATTCAAACTTATCAATACTTTGAAATTAAAAAAATACCAACTTCTAAAATACCAGCATGTGCCATGATTCCTCGTTGACCCACCAGAATTTGAATTCATAACTGTCATGACAACACCACTGATAACACCTATTACACAAACGTTATATATATATATATATATATATATATATATATATATATATATATATATATATATATAAAACGGTTTTTTATTACAAAATACTGGTAAATTCTGATGACGCAATTTTATTCTAAATTGAATAAGATACAAAATTTAAAAAAATCTTGCATTAAAAAAGACTTCTACTTTAAATGTTAATACTAATAACCTACCTACCAATGTTTAAAATGAACAACCTAACTTTTGAATATATATATATATATATATATATATATATATATATATATATATATATATATATGCAAATAAATACACATTGATTTTCTTATAAAGTGCAAGATTGTAATGTGTTAGGTTTAGTGGATTATATTAATCCCAGTAGTTTTATTTTCATGTTATATACAAATAATACCCCCACAAACACATATACACACACGTACACATACATATTATGTATATATATATATGTATATATATATATATATATATATATATATATATATATATATATATATATGTATATATATATGTATATATATACGGCACAAAGGAAGGAAAGAGGGGAATTCATTGAAATATTTGGGTATTTTGAAAGCTTGCAATGTGGCTGCAACGAAGTTACTCAGCCCTTATTTCCTTGATTGTTTTTGTCAGATTTGCAGGCGGGTGTCAACACCACATGTAATGATGAAAGGAAACGCGCAATCGCGAGCCCAAGTGGCAAAGTAAGTGACAGTCCTGACACTTTCAGCCACGACAGAGAAAAACTGACCTTTCTTCCTCACTAGCACCATCAGCCTAACGTCAGTGTCTGGTCAAAGAGCGAGAAGTTATGGTGCACTGTATTAACAGCCGACATGTCCTTTTGAGGGCACCACGGTTTAAGCACTGATTTGAATTTGCTCTCATAAAGATAACACGGATATAGAGAATATTTCTGCTGGGCTGTCCATTACTTTCTTAGCACAACCGTAACGCTGCCACACACACTGTATAAAAGGGAGTTAATTCATCGAAACTCGACTATGTCGTATTAATACAGATTTATTTGTAAGTGGGGTACTAAATTCTATACATGATTCGATTACTCAAATCTACTATAGATGGCTCTCTTCTCTCTCTCTCTCTCTCTCTATATATATATATATATATATATATATAGGCAAACATTATTAAATAACACGGTGTGTTTTTGCTTGAAAAGATTTATTTTTATTTTTTTTCAATTTTTTTTTTTTCAATTATTTTTTTTCAAGTGTTTCGGTCAAATCGTCTTCAGGCGGTGTTAATTTTGTTTTCTTTAAACATTTGTCTTTACTGTTGAGTTTTTTTTATTATCATAACGGCCAGTAATTTACAACTTAAAATGATTGTCTGTAATATTGAGATGTTACATGAAAACGTGATTACGTTCTAAGAGCGTGCAAGATTCAAAAGTTTGATTGCTTCACCGTTAAGAATTTGATCACGTTCTTGAGCGCGTTCAAGATTCGAACGTATAATTGCTTAATGGCTAAGAAGTTGGTAACGTTTATTACTATGCTAGACATTTTAAAATATTATGACTAGTTTCGTAATTCACATTGTTATTGTTATTGTTATTGTTATTGTTATTGTTATTGTTATTGTTATTGTTATTGTTATTGTTATTGTTATTGTTATTGTTATTGTTATTGTTATTGTTATTGTTATTGTTATTGTTATTGTTATTGTCGGATATACATTTACCCATGGAATATACGCTCATTTTAAGTTGTACATTACTGGTCGTTATAATAATAAAAACTCAAGAGTAAAGACATATTTTTTTGACGAATACAATTTAAAGTACGCACAAAAAAGGAAAGAAAATGGAACAAGAACCCCACGGAACTTGCATACAGAAATTTGACCGAAACACTAAATAGACCGTTCGGAAAATTGAAAAAATACAAAAAAGTCTAATCAAGCAAAAACACTCTGTGTTATTTAATAATGTTTGCCAAAAATTAAAATATGCTGCATAAATACACACACAATATATATATATATATATATATATATATATATATATATATATATATATATATATATATATATTGATGTGCAGAATAATCTCCTAAACTAATTAACAGATCATTATACATTTTAGAATACATATTCTGGGTAACACCGTAAGTAACATTATCTTTTTGTAAATTTAAACATTTAGGGGTCTCAATATATATAACGTAAGGTATGTGTATATGTTAATATATTTACATATAAATTAATTCTTAAACCATTGTTATTGTTTTTAAGCGATAGAGATCAGAATTAACTTATCTTACTGTAGTCATTCACCTTGAAAGCTATGGCAGGGTTTAAATTACCCCGTTGTAACCTTTCGTATCTAATATATACGAATATATATATATATATATATATATATATATATATATATATATATATGTGTGTGTGTATATATATATATATATTATATATATAATTATGATGATTTTTATAACTAATATATATATATAAAGATACATATATATATATATATCTATAAAGATATATATATATATATATATATATATATATATATATATATATATATATATATATATATATATATATATATATATAAAGATAAATGAAGGAAGAGAGATAAAGATGTACGGATGACAAATCTATTTCGATTGTTAAAGCAAGGTGTACTCGATAAAACATGTTTATTTTTCTTTCCTTAAGCCAGGCTTTTCAAAGATTAAAATCTTATCATCAGAAGAATTACAGAGATGGATAACTTGGCATAGTGTGAGTAACGGGGGCATATTATGTATATTTTTAAAAACTTTACCATTTAGGAGTTGCCATCCAAACCGTACAATACTCTAAAATAAAAAAAGATAAACTAATGCTATATTTATTGCGTACATCTGTCATAGTATGGGTATCTTACTTGTATATATATATATATATATATATATATATATATATATATATATATATTACTATTTCATGTATCCACATAAAATTTTATAAGGATATATTTTTTTTATGTATCAATTTTCAGTATTTACTTCAACATTGCTCGCTACGTTAGTAGAGCTAGGTAGTAAGCTATGAAAATGATTTATGGCAATTAAGCTACACAGAGGCTCCCGCATTTCATTCCCAGGGGAATCTTCCGGCTAAAGTACATGCAGTTAGTTTTGCCACGTATTTTTATATACACTGCTAGCTAGTTAACGAATGAAGTTCTTTATTGTTCTCTTAGCCAATCGTTGGGCTTCCAACGAACAAAGGTCTGGTTAGTTTTACTGCCTATATCTTGTTCTATTGTTCTTTTTTCTGTTCTGTAGAGTGGCCTATATCCTGTTTCTTTTTTGTGTCAATGTAATGGGTGAACTTATTGTAACACGTGGTTTCTTTGTATTTCTATTGTAAGTTTTAGTTTAGTTTCTTTTTTTACTTATTTGTTTGTTTATTTTTTCATTTATGTATTTTAAGCCTAAGGAAAATCTAATTCTGTTCAGGCAGTTGGATGCTATCTCACTTCTACAGTTTAATAGATTTTGGGTCTCTTTAAACTTTAGGATTCTAAATTTTTCATTCAGACATAATCTACACGGGTCGTCTAAATTTCTTCATGTACTGGCCTGTGGTATTATTTTCCATTCAATTATTGGTGAGTGTCCATTTTCTTTGAGCTCCCAATAGTGGTTTGCTAGTGCTGTTTTAATTCGACGTTCTCTGTTTTTAAATGTGCTTTTGTGGTCATACTATCTGGTTTTAATATTTAGGGAGGTCATGCCCACGTAGTACTTCTTGTTATTCGGTCTTTTCTTGGCAAGTATTGTGGATTGCTATACAATACTTTTGGTTAGGCATTTATTTTGTAGTGGACAACGTGTACGATTTATGCAGTTACATCTTTTCTCTCCATTGCTAACTTTTTCATTTCTATTCGGGTGATTACTATTAGTGGTTTGTTTATTTCTATTTGTAGTGTTTATATTTTTGTTCTTCTTAGTGTTATTTTTGCTATATTTGTCACTTTTTCATGTAATTTGTTATTTTTTCTTCTTCTCTGCTTTTCTCTTTTAGTATTTTGTTATTGTGTGCCTTAATTATCATTTCTAGTTTTTTTTCAGCAGCTGTAGGATAGTTTTAGGTTATTTTTATGCAGGAGATTGGTTACGGGGAAGTGTTTTTCAATCATATTTAGGAAATTTTTGCCCAGTTTAGTTTATAGCATCTGGTTATAGGACGGTGTATAGTACATTATATTTCTTTTTCTTTTCGTTTTAATTTTATTGTAATTATTAGTGTCCTGTTTCGTATATTTAATTTCGGTATTGGGGTAACCCCTATTTTTTAGAGCTGTATTAGTAATGTTGCTTGATTTATTTAGCTCCTCTTTGACTGAGGAGATCTTAAGCAGAGACAGACGTGTCCAGGTGCTGTCCCCAATTCATTTCCGTTGCTAGCATTATTGATAAGCCTACGTTCGATAGAATTCGGAATCTGTTTTATGATTGATGGGGGTGATTAGACTTTGGGTTTACGTATATTGGATTGGCGTTATCTTTTAAGTATGGTTCGTAAGTATTGTTATTTAAGTTTAACGTGACGTCTAGAAAGTCAGTTGTTTTTATGTTAGCCAGTACTTCTACTTTTAGGCCTAGTTTTTTTCATTTCCATATGCATAATTTTTTTGAAGTTTTCTCCCTTGACTTTGTTGGAATCTCTTATTATCGCTAATCAATCATGTCTATGAAGGCAAATATCTGTATTATCAAATATATTTGTGAGTGTATATAAAACAAATAACTTTACAAGATCTGATGCCTTCGCAGATCAAGGGCACCCATGGCCAAATCAAAAGAATTTGTCATATTTGTTTTAATCCATTGGCCATGATTATTGATAAAAACTGATCTCCTACATTTTTTAATGATGTGGATTTCATCCTTGGATATATTAGTATACATCTCTGAATATTCCAGGGCGATGTTGAAGAGTTCTTCTGATATAGATGGATAGAAATCTACTATGTCAAATTGTAGGAAGGTACAGTTGTTCTTATTTTCGATATTGTTAAACCAAGCGATTGCTTCGGCAGTATTCACCGATTGGTTTCATTCTACGTCTTTTTTATTTGTTTGTTGATTCTATACAGAATTTTTTTGCAAATTCTTCCTATTTCTGGTTTAGTAGGATTAATTAAGCGAGTGCAAGGGTTATTATTAAAGTTACTTTTGTGGTCTTTAAATAAGATATAGGTTTCCTTAGGTTTTAATTTACTAACTTTGTAAGATAGCAAACATCTGCCTGCACAAAATTAAGTTTACCTTAGGCTAACAATGCACAAATAAATAAATAAACAAACAAATAAGTAAAAAAAAACCTAAACAACTAGCTAGCCGTCTATGTAAAAAGACCCCGCAAAACTAACTCTATGCACTGAACATTCCCCCGGGGATGAAACGCGGGAGCCTCTATGTAGCTTTATTGCCATTAATATATTTTCATAGCTTACTATATATATATATATATATATATATATATATATATATTTAAATATTTTCTTTGTCGTACAAAACTTTAAAATGGCATTGAAGAGAAAATATTTATTACTCATAATGAATTAAGAAATTAAACAGATGAAAGGGCAGCTGACCGGTTTCGTACCTCGCTCAACAGAGCCAAATATCGAGGTAATGTATAAAAAATATAAAAAAGATGCTATGAGAATTATAGCGAGGGAAAGGGGTTTAAAAAAAAGAAAGAAAAAGTTGAATCAAATAGAAACAACAAGGAGATTTTCTCTTTACTTGCAAAGAGAAGGTCTCAAGGACTTAATATAAATTGTTTCTAGGATATTGAGATGATAAGGAGAGTGCGACTTACTAAGAATGAAGAATAAGTCGACACTGAATTTAGAGGCACAGGTGCGGTTATTTATGATATATATATATATATATATATATATATATATATATATATATATATATATATATATATATATAAGCTGATGTTTGTTAGTGTTTTATAAATTACTATGTTAAGAGTTAGAACATTCACATCAGTTGCAATAAAGCTTAAATTTCTCAAAAAAAGTAAACATTGAAAGAATATTCTTTAGATTCCATCTTGCGTCATTTGGGAGAATTATTGGTTATGTAGATAAAATAACTGAAATATATTAGCACATAAAGAAACAAAATTATTTTCAAAATAGATTTTCTTCTTTCTCTCATGAAGCAAAAACAAAATTAAACAAAGAATATCTCAATGAAGAATGTATATAATTTTTTTAAACATTTGAATGATTTTTTTAATTTGTATTTTAAATATTTAAAATACACGAATTTGTTTCGATTCTTTAAAGCCGTTTGATGTTTTAGAGTTGTATGTAATTAGTATTTTTTTTATTTAAGAACACTACGACGCTGACATTTTTTTATTACTTGACCTCATATTGGAAATGTTATTTTAAACTTTTCTTTCGTTGCAAAAATTGTAAACATGATATTTGATTTTTTTTCTAAGAAAACTTCCGACCAGCAATATATCTCCACATGGAAAGTGTTGGGTGATTTCGGCTAGTAAAATATTGTAACAAAAATATTGCTACAAAAATATTGCTACAAAAATATTGCTACAAAACGATTTGAGTGACACCATAAACGGCAAACGTCCTCAGAACGGAAATAAACGAAACCACGTGACTTCCGGTCGGTGATTTTAGTTCCTCTTTGACTGAGGAGATCTTAAGCAAAGAAAGACGTGTCCAGGTGCTGTTCCCAATGGGAGACGGGTGCGCACAATTTAACTAGATTTCGCGAGACAAATTATCAGTCTATCTGTCTTTTTCCTTCTCTCTCTCACACATGTACAAATAGCCTATCTCTCTGATCTTTCCTCTGACTGTTCTCTTTTTAAACAAGCAGTTTTACAAATCAACATCAGCGTCCGAGTGATTATATCTATAGACGATCAATAACCTTTATTCGCAACGACGATACGGTATATACGGGTCTATAACCCCATTGATAAGTGAAAAATAAAATTATATAAAATAATAAAGTGTCCTTAGTGTCAATGCTGCCGTTTAACTGCTGAACTCAAACACTACTGAAAGTCAGATTTTTTCGGGAAGCGTATACAATTTGTATCGGTAGGAAACAAAAATAAAACACCCAGAAAAATGTTATTAAATAGATTTTGGTGCGCAATTGAAACAAGGAAGAATCTACGTTTTCCTCAACGCCGATCATTCCGTCATTCCGTTATTCCGTTATTCTTTTGATTTTCTTAAACTTGGTCCATTGAGATCAGATTTCTACAAATATCAATATGGCCGCTTCTCATGTATCCACATATTAAGAAGCTTTCCTATGGATAGTTTGGTTTGTTACTTTTAAACGCAAATATATTCCTGTTATATTTTATAAATAATTTTTTCTTAGTTTTCATTGTTTATTACTTTTGTTTATGTGTTAGAACGATTAGAAACCCGGTGACTCCTATATATTTTCCTGTATACTCTTTATGAAATACTCTATCGTTTTTTTTATTGTGATTGCTTGCGTACTTACCTTTTATTCATTGTTTTTATATGCGCTTTATTTTGGTATTTTGACATATGTATTTAATTTCGTGGTCGTCTTTTATATATTCATTTTATTTGAAATCTTTTTCAAGTTCTTTTAATTTCCATCTTAGTTTTCACTTAGACTTTCCATAATTTATTTGACATTCCATAGAGTAAATGCGGTATTATGGCGATAGAGTTAAATTTAGGGTAAGCCTAAATGATACGACCACTTACTATTTCCCTCAAAACAATTTTTTTAGCTTTATGACTAATTTGAAATAATATTGGCCTTCGGGCTAGAATCAAACTTTAGTATCTGTTCTGCCTTCTGTCGAAGAAGGAGACATCTTTCTAGACTGGGAAAATTTATATTTTTCTCACATCCAGTGTCCCCATTTTAGGGGTGCTGGATACTCCTCCCATTAAAAAAACACCTAACTTTGCCTCGTGGGGAGGCAAGTAATGGACTTTCCACGATTCGTTTAAAAACAACTCTCGCCATTCCGTCTGTGCTTTTTTTTTTTTGAACTCTCTGCCTCTATTTATTTCACTATTCTCTTTTTTCTACCTAATACCTCCATATTCGTTCCGCTTCTTTTTTCTGTCTTCGCATTCCGCCTTTTCCCCCTACTGTATCCCTTACATGTTCACATATTTAAAAGAAAAGAAACACCACTTTGTATTGACCTTCTGAATGTTGAACGTTCTTTCAGCTCTTCGCGCTTCTCTATTCTCTCTTTTCCAAACTGTCTTTCGCCGTTCGGTACTGACGCCAAATCACCGTTGACAGCTGAGAAAAGGGGAGGTGGTTTAGCCTGCTACTGGGGACTCAAGATCGGATGGAACCCTCTATAGCCGAGTAACTTTTAACCAACCTACCCCCAACATCGGCTCTGACGAAATTAAACAAACTCCTAACGTAATTAACAGAATCAATTGGAACTGGAATAAAAGCTGGGGCAGAAAAAATTTAATTTCGTCGCAGTCCAATTCAATAAAGAAGGGCGAAGCTGGATTTCGTTCCGTCAGCCACTGTGATCATCTGAAATTGAATTTGAACTCAAAAGCAGATGAAGGGCAGAACACATCGGAAAGGAAAAAGCGAAACGTCGACAGCTCAACGTCACCGGTCACACCATTCTTCTGCTCCGTCACCGAGAGAGAGAGAGAGAGGGGGGAGAGAGAGAGAAAGAGAGAGAGAGTAAGAGAGAGAGAGAGAGAAAAGAGAGTGGATGGTGCTTTTCTAGTGGCATTGTCAGTAAGGATGATCGCTGAGCGTGAGAGATGTCAAATCAATGATGTTGAACCTGCGGTGATGATCGCGAAGGTCATAACACTGAACGCCGGTCGGATATGGTTAGTAAAAGAAAACAAACAAAGTAAAAACGAAAAGTGGCCATGAAGACGATCATACAAATTATGATCATTGAATACAGATAGTAGGTTGTTGGTGACACGAAGAAATCTTTGTGTCCATAAGACAGGATAAAAGTGTAGTATCTGTTCTCGCCTTGGTCAGAAAGGGAAATAAACTAGATCAGTGCTTGCAAATTTCTTAACACTAAATGTATGATTTAAAATTTGATGGATCACAAATATGAATTTAGAATAAAAAGTAAACCCTTCCTATAATAATAATCGGAAAATATTGATATTATCATGAAATTCGCCCGAGCTATAAAAGTTATAGTGTAATTATTTAAACTAGCGGGACCTGTGTAAATTATACGAAATGATGTTTTCAATACTAATTATCCTGTTCCTAACCTATATATGTTTGAATAAGATATGATAAGATTTTCACTTGTGTATTTATTTAAAAAAATGAACAATACATGAAACAATTAACAAAACTTCTTTATATACAATATTTCTAGTGATGGTAATATTTCGACGACTGAACCTTACTTTGTAAATGCTTCAGATTAAATCAAATTTGACTCAAATTCATGAGTAGCATACAAAGATTCGGAAGGTTGTTGCTTTTGATGTAAGCGTGACACACTAAATAATACACACGCTATCGTATTAATAAGTATCTTCCCGGTCGTCCCCTCCCCCCCCCTTCGATGTAGAAAAAAAATCTTAGATGGTGGTTGGGATCGAACTATAAACCAGTCGGACCGACGTTAAAAACAACCGTTGCGCCAAAGGGAAATACTTGTCAAATTACGAAAATAAGGTGACTTGAGTGCTTTGCCAAATCTAGGTGCACAGCTTTTTAATGTAAGCGTGACACTCGAACACACACGCTATTACCTATTTAAATAAATTATGTTGAACATTTTTGTCCGATAATCAAAGGTGCCAGATAGAGAGCGCTCCAAAATGTGGAAGGACGCCCTTTAAGGTGGTACGAGTAGCAAGGAAATCGGAAGTGACGTCACGCCGGTTAAAGGTAGAGTCTGTCCTTTCTCTGTTCCTGAGGACTAAGGAAAAAACAGGTGCGAAGCGATACTTCGCTGCCTAACGGCAAGGGCTAGCACACAGTGGAGCAAATGGGCTGAACATATTCTACCGTAGTTCCTTTCCTTTCTCTCCGCCTCTCACTCTCTCTCCCATTCTCTCCCGTGCAAGCGAACCCAAAAATGTGTCATGTAATTTACCTTGAATAAAACCTCTTAAAACTAGACCAGCGTCCAGTGTTATCGTTCAAAACCCGAGACGCACAAAACAACAATACGAAATCCGGGTACCCCCACGCTAAGGTAATTAGAAGCCTAACATCCCGATTCCAATATTCAACATTTGAAGTTTAATTAAATATTACACATTTTAATAAAAAAAACAATTCTAATAAGAAATTAGTAGACATAAAATCGTATTAATGGATTTTGAAATAAAAGCAAGTATTTATTGTATTAAAATTTTGATCAAAATTATTTTATCCCATTCGGCATCCATTTCAACAATCTAGGCTTGATCGTCCTAGATCTTGACTTACGATTTAATGGTCCCGATACTTTGCAGCGTACGAGCTGAAAGTTGATCGTCGTGGCAATATTTTCAATATTGTCGTAATCCTACTTCACTGCTAAAATTGCATTCTGTATTTGTCTCCATTGCTCAAACATGTTTGCAGAAAATTCAACTCTTAAACCATCCAATGATTAGTTATCAATAATAAGAGTACGCAACATTCAGGGTTATGGTGTTGGTGACAAGATTCTTGATATTATAGGCGTTTTTGTTTTCTGATCGAAGCTTGCGAGTAACTTTAAACGGTGTCTCTTCATTCTCTTTTCCTATCAATGCTGGTGTTTCCCACTGTGTCCTCCTTATATAAATGATCTACCGGAGAATATTATTCACAAAATTAACATTTATGCTTAAGAGGTTTTAAGAAGAAATTTAAATTCAGGGAATCTTTCCTAATTGGTGTTGAATGACTAAATATCAAATTCAATGCAAATCTGAAATATTTGAATTTTCAAGCAATGGGTTGTTCTTATATTATGCCGTCTAAAACCACTCTTTATTCTAGTGTTCCTTCTCATCCATCTTGCTTGGAACAGTTCAAATATGCAGCTAAACAAGAAGTTGATCTGGGTTCGGTTCTGGATTGGGGTACGAAATGTCTTGTTTCATTTAATCCTATTAAGACTCAGTTCGTTTCTTTCAATCGTAGGCGTGTCCCTTTTCTTCCTGAGATTCTCATTGATAGCTCTGTTCTTGAAGAGAAATCGACTCTGAAACTTCTTCGTCTTTCACTCTCATCAAATCTGTCTTGGAGTTCATACGTTAGACCCATTGCGTTTTCTGCTTCTCGTAAAGTCGGTTCTATTTATCGCTCCAAATACTTTCTCACACCTGAGGTTATTTTCTATCTCTACAAATCTTCCATCAGACCATGTATAGAGTACTGTTGTCATATTTGGGCTGGTGAATTTCTGTCCCATCGTAGGGTTCTTGATAAGGTGCAGAAACGTGTCTGTAATTTGATTAGCCCCACGTTTCTTCTTCTTTGCACTCACTCTCACAGACGTTGCTAGTCTCAGCTTTTTCTATCAACACGATTATGACATGTGTTCTTCAGAATTGTCTGACCTGTTCCCTGCTTCCTTTCTTCCAGCTCGTTTCACTCGTGGGTCTAGTGCTCTTCATCAATTCGCTGTTTTGATACCTCATTGTAATACAGCTTCTTATTCCAGTAGCTTTTTTCCAAGAAATGCAGGCTTGAGGAACTTTCTTCCTGCTGACTGTTTTCCTCCAATATATAAATTGCTCTTTTCAAGACTAAGGCCAGTAGGCATCTCCTGTATTTGCGATCATCATATTTCGTTTTTAGCTCCCTACATTAAGTGGCTTCAAGCCTTGTCTGGAGCCATTTCCATAAATATATTTTTCTGTAAAATGCATTTATGGAGCGATTTCGATTAAAAACAAAAGTAAGAAACTATTAAAAATTAGACTTAAATTTGTAAGTGATTTTAGGTTATACTATGGCTGGATGTTGTCAAATTTGTGCACTCGTGTTTATCGCAAAGTTACCTAAGGTCTTACACATATATACCGTCCATAATACGTTTTCATACTCTTGAGCTTTTAATCTAAAGCTTCATAAAACTTTAACCAATGCCCATTTTTGTCTGCAGACTATCACAATGTGTATGTGCACACCTGATTTCTGTTCTCAACTGTCGCTATTTTAATTTTTACTCAGTCTAAATGAATCTTTAGGGGAAGCTAGATTGTTCCCAAATTAAAAACCTAACTTATATTTCACCTTTCAACTTTTTGTTCGACAGATAAATACCAATTACTAATTAGGAAAATAATTATAACGTTGTGGGCGTAATAGTCATCATGTTGGTATGACTATAGTCAATTTGTAAAAAGAATGAGTATCTATTTACTCCTCTCCAGGAGTTAGGCACAAGGCCAGTTTTATCTTACTCCCACAAGTAAGAAAGCGGGGTTTGAAAAGCCATCGCCCGAGAGGTGAGCACTCGGGCCATTAAAACTTGCCTGGGTAGCCTCGTCGGCATTCCCCGGTAGAGGCGCCTCAGGCAGTAAGCAATAAACTTTCTCCTCCCCAAAGAGGGAAGGCGAAGTCTGGGAGGGTGGACCTCCTAGAACTGCACAGGACAGACCCATAGACCGGCGTAAATCAAGCCCCGAAGGCCAAGACAATACCAGTCTATGAGGTGCAGTATCCATCGGAACAGATACTACACTTTGATCTTAGCCAAAATGGCAAGTAAAAAGAATGAGTAGAACAAA
Source organism: Sepiola atlantica (assembly GCA_963556195.1). Classification (NCBI taxonomy): domain Eukaryota; kingdom Metazoa; phylum Mollusca; class Cephalopoda; order Sepiida; family Sepiolidae; genus Sepiola; species Sepiola atlantica. Next base: position 17,444,136 of record OY744518.1, read on the forward strand.
AAGAATAACCGTCCCTGGACGGGGTCATACTATTAAATTACTGCATATATGTTTCTCTATATTCTTTCAAATAATCAACAAGTAAATAAACTTGTTATTATAAATTGTTCAATGTCAAAATACTGTAAAGAATGTCAAACTTCATAAGTATCATTTACCATACGAACTAATATGTCACACAAGAAACTGTAGCCTATCTCCTAAAGTCCAACTCTTTCTCGCCGTGGTAGGGGCGGTGGCAACGTAGTAATGTCATAGCTATGCCGTCTTGAACTCCGGTTCCTGGCAGGGTCACCAATGGCAGACATGTTTGGCCCAAGCGGTATTAGGATCACAAATTTGCTAACATGAGTTTAGTGAAAATCCAGGAAGAGTCGGCATAATAATTCGTTGTCCCTTTGGCCATCCTTGCTTCTGCGTGTGGTAAGCAACGACATGTCAAGCACAGAACTGCAAATCAATATCGTGAGAGTGGCAACGTTAGTGCTACGTGATTTGTTTGTTAGTTCTGGTGTAAACCTTTCTCGGCTTCGCATGCAGTCGCTCAGCCTTGCTGCTCTCAGTGGGGGGAGTAAAACCCTGCAAACTTGCCGATTAACGAATAGCCTCGGCTAACGAGAATGACGTCATGCAGACCAGACAATCCTTAGACACGACCTTCGTGAGCTGTATGAATAAATCTGACTCGCTTAACAAGAACAACAAATAGGTAGAATATCTAGAACTTAAAATGATTGTTAAAAACATTGATTACAGAAATGGATTTATTTCAAGTCGATCGACACGAATTTCTTCTAACAATTCTGCCCCATCTTATATTTAATTATAGGTAAAATTCCCAAAAGTATATCAAAATCTATAAGAATACATTTGAATTCGAAATAACCAATTTGTCACCAGATGCTGCAGAAATATTTATATGTAACCCAAAATTATTGTAAAAGGATTCCAATATTTACTTTAGTTGTATTTCGTTTCACGCAATAATTTTTTAATATTCCTTTTATTTATAACGGGTTCCAGGTAAATTGAGGAAACCAAAAATCGCCATTGACTAGAAAAAATCGGAAATACTCGTTTTATCCAAAATATTAACATTTATCCACGGTAAAGATATATTTGTAAAAGTTATTGATATGATACTGTCTGACTTGTTTGTTTGGTCGCAATATATGTATCTCTCTTTATAGAGGGTGTATAGAATTTATACTTTAACAAAATAATTAAATGCCTGATTTGTGTACGAATCAACAAAAATGCATTATAGTTGACTTTGATTTCGTACTGAAATATATGTGTGGGGGAAGTGATTCTCTTGGACTTGTTTTCTTGACTGCGGTGTGTGTTTTTGGGGGCAGGGCGTTTATAATAGTGTAAAATTAAGAACCGGATCGCAAACTCCAGAACCAAATTGATATGAAACGAATTGAAAGTTTCTTTTCAAAAAAAATATAGCGGTATGGTAAAAAAAAGGTGTGAAATTAGACGTTGCGCCGCTAAAGTATGGAATAAAAATGGTTTTAATTTTATAGTAGTAAGTCCTTCTAAGAGGATCTTCAACTGGTTTAAATTTGTTTTTTGATAATCTATTCAATTTGGTGAAATGTAACTCTTGGTTAAATCCCGTTAAAACCAAAGGTAACAAAATAAGTAAACGCGTCAGTTTAAACTGTGATGTAATTCACTGTGATACACTATATCATGTTTGCTTTTAAATTCGTTAAAAGTTGCTTTTGTAAATAGAATGTTCAAAGTTTGTTTTTTGTGTGTAACATTTCAATGTTAAAGCAGTAAGAATATCTTTAGTCCAAGGTAAAATTATCTTTAGTCCAAGGAAAAAAACAATAAAAACCAACACGGCCGCCAGCGATTAAAACCTGGAATTAAAGTGAGATTCTCAACACTTTAAAAAGTAAATGAGAATTTTATTTCAGGACCTAAAATACAATTAATACCAACAATCAGTTTCATCAAAAATTTGGGTGAATACCAAGCGAAATGAGTGAAAAAACAGTGGTTCCCATTCTACAATTAAACCTATGTCTAGACTTAATTAAATTAAAGAAAATATCTTAAATTTTAATTTAAAAAGGCAAATAATTAGACTTTCTGACTAATTTGTTGTTTTTTTAGAACCGAAAGTAGATTAGATATATTTCTTTATATTAAAAAAAATTATTATCGAATATTAAAATTGTAAACAGTTTGTTTTTGTTAGAGATTTCAAATATAGTCGTTTTCACCTGTTTTATTTTTACTTTTAATAAATGTTTTTGCCCGACGTAGGAAAACTTGCTCCAGTAAATTTTTCGGGTGAGGAAAATTTGACCCGATATACACTACTCTTATCCTTTTAGATAGATTGTCCTAGTTAAATATCGTAAAAGATACGACCTACATTCGTTTTTGGACACTGTTTTGTATTCTTTAACAGGGTAACAATATACAATGTTATTAATCGAATGACAGAAACAACCAACACGATAGTATAATAAAGAAAAGAAAGGAGTATTACAATAAAAGGGGCAATGAATCGATAGAGAGAGATAAATAAAACAGTACTTATTATCGAAGCAAGATAGCAGTGAATTCAACGTTCACTATATATAGTTCTCTGTATTAGTAAGTCTCCATACGAAAGACGGAGTGTAAGATATTATATTATAACAGGCATCAAATCATCTATTATAGCTTAGGTGATATTAAACAAATAATAATAGGATGTATTTTTTTCTTAAACACTTCCTTAAGAATTTATAAATCATTTTATTTTTGTAAATATTTTTCGTTTAATTAAAACGCAATGTTATTTGGTTTATAACTTGATCGTCAGCATGTAAGCAATCTACCTGCATACAATTATCGCAGTAAAAGTTACGGATTCTTTTGTGGCTTATTTACCAGTTTTCTACGATATTTTGTGAATATAATCCTCAACTAGAAAAACACGCAGAACATTCGAATTAACAAACAATGATTCCACAGGTAAAACCTAACTGCTGTGTATTGAGTACTTCTGTTGAACTCTCATCAAAATGAAGACGCACGTCGATAGTTTGAGAAAAGTAACGATATTTATGACATTCCCCACTTCCTATCGAGATAAGTATCATTCGACTGATCATCCATGTCAGTTGGCGTGTTCACAGACAAGTTAATCCGACCGACCCTGTATGTTATAAGAATATGTCTAGTTTCTTCTTTTCGCTCGTGTAAAGACCATGGTTTTTCCGAGTCTATATTAGTTTTCTTTACTTCGGTCCAAAACATTTACATAGAGCAATGGTGTAAAAAGCAAATAAGCCTTCTTTCTCCTAGTCTGGCAGAAGGTCGTCGGTTCGGAGCACTTCTCTTTGCGCAACAGGCAAAGTTTTTTTTTTACTAACGAGTAACTACTCATCAATGCCAAAAAAAGCAACTGAGAACAAGTGTTAATAGTTTATGTCAGGTGGATGGTAAGACAAACACCTAGAGGATTGCAAACGATGGTTTGATCTGGGAAAAAATTGATTACCTAAAATGGTGGCTTAACAAGAATTTGTTAACATTCGACTTGAAAACGATCATGCTAGTAAGCAGCCCCGTGGTATTACGCTCAACAGACGGGCAGTTATTTGACAGAAACTATGTACATGAAAGTTCCGTACACAGAAGAAAACAAGCATTGTTCTACAGTGGTTGTAGTAAGACGAGTTATAGCTGTGAATGTTTTACAGGAGGTGACCAGAGATTGGCGCTCACTCGAGCACATACCATAAAAATAACGATAGAGTAGGGAAAGACTAGCAACGTTCCATATCAGAAGAGTCTGTAGAGAAAAGAATAAAGCATCTCCTAGTAGATTTTACAGCCTATTTTTGACTCTGTCAATGTAGGTGAGAGTGCTCTGAGAGGCACCTTCCAAAATGTGGCAACATTACTCCATCTCATGACGTATCTGGCTCTTATACAGGCACAAGATTGCGTCAAGAGAGAGATACTTTCTTGAGCGGTAAAATGATCCAACTAGTTTCCCAGATCTGATGTAAGGCTTCCACTTAAGATCTGGGGATTAAATCAGTCGTAGAAGCTTATCAAAACAGGGAGTTTCCTCAAGGTGAGATCCATTCATTTCAGTTGGGTAAAAGTAGGTAGATTGTTCTCAACATATCAGCCATGGCTGAGTAGAAGTGTTAGTTTATATTATTCTTAATTATTATCGTTTATAGTTGGTATTTGGTTTAGCATTCATCCTTAGCGGTTTTAGCCGGCTTCCTCTAAAGGTGGAAGGTTCTAAGGAATATTTTATTAAAAAGCGGTCACCATAGCGTGTATATCCCAGTCTGGGGTAATAACGATGTTAGTTTTTGCATGGGGGCTTCGCCGTTTTTCACATGCAGCGCCTTCTAATCCCAAATCGGCCACCTATCTGATACTGACCATGTTCAACGTTGCTTAACTATAATGATCTAACGGCAACCGGCGTGTCAACGAGATTACACATATATCATGATTGATTCCTCAACCTTCAATAGACTATCGCTTATAAGTGATTGAAAACCATAAAAATACTATCCTCTCAGGCATTACCTCCTCCTTTGGGATCTGTGTAGCATATGTTCGTGTAACATTATAACATCCTCACAGGTTAGTCTTGTCTATATTACATAAACTTATACATCTCTATTTATATACTGTTACGTATGTGTATATTGTATATATTTGCATGTACATTATACACTAAAAAAATAATTAACCGATCATTATGAATTTTGAAACACTGCTACGAAGTGTGAGTGGTCTATGTGTAAGCTATATGTAATTTAATTCAGTTTCAAGCGACGGGGGTAAAAGGGGTTGAAGCCTTTCGTAAAAAAAATAGATTCCTCCCAATTTTCTGAACTTTTAACAAGACTTTAAACTAGGAGTATTTCACTGGTTGTTGGGGGTCAAAGTATAGGAACGACGTCCCATTTAAAACCTCTAATATTTCTGGATTGTATCAAATTCCGTAGTTATTAACCACTGATTCACCAAGATTCGCTCAATTTCACTTTCTTCGTAAGACCCTCTAGGTTCAGCCCCAAATTTAAGACAATTTTCTACAAATAAAAATTATTTAATTACTTTTAATCCAATTTTGAACCAAAATTCTCGCCATAAAATTTCATAATATATATTTTTTCACTTTTTTAAGGTCACATAAAAGTGGTGCAAAACTCTTCCAATGTGTGAATTAATTTTATTATTTACTAGCAGACTGCCCATCCTGGGAAAGTGTGTGTATGTGTGTGTACACACAAGAATCGGAAGAGAGGAAGAAAGTTTAAAATCCATGCCAGAGAATAAAAAAGTTATTGGCCAGATTTTATCATGAATTTAACAGAATCATTTACCAACTACGTATGACAAGTAGCCATTTTTGGCCACCAAGAAATAAGTCAATTTCCAGATTAGGATATAATTATGCAAGCATCTCTGATGAGTAGCAGAGATAACACCTTGTCAAGATACCATTCTGTAGAGCATTTGTAAATTGATTACAAATCTTATAAAAACATGGCTTCATTCTATTCTGTACGTAGTGTCAAAGAGAGTATAGTATTGTAGAGTCAGCAAAAATAAATCGCATCTACGCGGATGAAGTAAAGAAGACAAGCATTAGAAAAACACTCCATGTAGAATAACCACTAAGTAAGAGAAGGAATATACCTTCCTCTGTCTTGAACGTTTTCAGATCACAAGAAAAAATAACATTTAATCTTTTACTATTGAGTCACCACTTATAAAGGCTAAGCTTAACTCGAGGACAAGGGTTAATAGGATGAATTGATTGTCTGCTGAATGATGACGAATATTATGAGAGGATTAAAAAAAAAGATGAATTAAATTTGCTTATTATTTTTCTTTTATTAATGATAAACGTAAGGTAGACATTAGCGTGTTCAAACTTTTATAATAGTTGCTTTTAATAAATATGTGTTGTATAATTTGAGAGGGGAGACGAGATCTCGTAAGTGACGTCACGGTGAAGGTTGGCTCGTAGAAGTTGCCTTTTTCCCACAGAAAACAGCAGTCTCGTATAGACGCGGATCAGGGACAGTCGTACGGAGAAGTACTCCACCGGAGGAAAGTTGGGTCCGAATATATTTTTAAAAACGCCAGTTTTGTACTTCGTCTTACATCTAAATAAAATCCTGCCCAGGGTTTTAGTAAAGATGTCAATCAAGAATAATTGTTGTGTTGTGTAAACAACAACGCTAGTTTGTGACCACGTGGTCAAGGGTGATGTAACACATTGAAATGAAATAGATACTAAAAGGGTTTTGATGTCTAATTCATGAACCGAAGTTAAGGCATAGACAGTACAAAAGACATAGACCGAAGGGTAAACCACACCCCAGACTCTTTTATAAAGATAAGTGGAGGTATCTTAAAATTTTATTTAAAACTTAACTGTGACATTTTGACCAATCTATCGATAGGTCATTTTATATAGATGCTTCGTTGCCTCTAAAAAATTAATAATTATCAAACAAAACCATTGCATTTTCTTTTCAACTTATCGTCAAAAGTAAAAAATGAATGCTATCTTATCCGGATTATAATTTTTTTTATTATTATTGAATGGTTGATAGACACGTGTATAATCCGAATCTGAAAAAGGTAAACAGCTGTAATATATTTGTATACATGCAGAAAAGTATTTGCCCTCATCGAGTGCGTGTACTAGCTAGTGGCTGTAATGTACTATATAATTAAAGTTTATGAAAAATACGCTATTATTAATACTTAAGTTTTTAGCATATGAAAGCTGAAAGTTGTGATTATGATGATGACGGCCATCTTGAAGATATGAAAACAGTGTATATCAAGGCTTTGGCTGTCCTGGGAGGAAACGTGAGCATTTAGAGGACTAAAATATTGTTTCCAGTTGTCTTCAAAGCAAATATTCTCGATAATTAAGCTAATTATCTTTATAAGTTTAATTAATAAATACCATATTAATTTATTCGTGTTATTCTTTCAGATTTGATTTTAGTAATTCTTCTTTTTTTTGCTTTAACTACATATTTATCGATTTCTTTATGCAATTGGGTGCATGTTCGGCATAAAATGTACATCAATGTAACGTTAGCAACTATTTCCTTGCTTCTCACTTTGGTTAGAAAAAATAGTAATTCGTTAGAATGGTCCTGAGAATAAAAAAAAGTGTCATAGACTCGTCTCTTATTATTGTGCTTTGTTACATTGGGGATATGCGTTAATAAAAATAATCCACAACAATTTGCATAATTTTGGTTATTCGGACTACATTTCTCATCTTGGGTTTTATCATCACAATGTTACGGCCGCTGTCACCTTCGGTCTACATCAGGTATATCTCTTCGAACTCGGGAATATTTCTGTCGAACTCGAAAATCTGGGCGAAATATTCCCGAGTTCGAAGAGATACAACTGAAGAAGGCCGGAGGTTACAGCTGCCGAAATGTTGTGATGATAACACTCAAGATGAGAAATGTAGTCCGAATAACCAAAATTATGCAAATTAGCAAGCCATTGTCTAAAAAAATTCAGAAATATAATCCACAACGACATGCGTTTTTCAACAATTATCATTTTTTTAACCGACGTTTCTCCGGACTCTTTTTAAATTCATTATTGGTTCGTTTTTTAATTATGTTGGATTGAGGAATGTGTGAAGATAAACAATTCCCAGAATTACGGTCACTGATCAAGCGACTCTGGAAAAACAACAGCTAGCGTTGAGATCGAGGTAAGCAGACGTTCAACATGTTACTTGCTCTAGCGGATATGGAGAGCTGACTGTATATGTAAAGTTGAGCGTGCCAAGAAAATTTCAGTAGTCCACCACAATAAAATAGAAGCTATGAAAAACCTCTCTTCTTTCTACTTGTCATTTGCTATGGGAGAATGCATCTCCGAACAGCTTTTGTAGTCAGAATAAAAACGATGCAAAATACTACATGATTAGATAAACACGGGCATCTATTTTTATAGCACGAATATCAGAGAGTAATGTCGCCTTTAGGATCTAATAATTTTGGAAATAATATCCACCGCGATTTATTGAACACATTAATCTTAAGCATAGCTATATTGTTTCCAAAACGCTTAAGACAAATATGTTCAATAAATCGCGGTAGATGAAACTAGGAAACCCAACCTGAAAAATAAAAAATAAATTCATTTATTCGTCTTATCTTACGGTGTGGCTATCTCCGTTGTTGGTGTCTGTTTTGACGTATTCGACTAATACGTAAGTTACCAGAAGTGGTTCTCTAGCCGAAATAAGTAAAGAGATGTTTTAGTCGACATTGTTATGTAGCTGTCTCGCGTCTAATATATTGACAATGCACATTCACACAGTTTTCTCAGCTTACGTGGTTGTAAACGTTTGCTGTTTGTTGTATACTTCTTTTTTGCATACATCCTATTGTGTAATTCATTCGATCATTTCAAAGGCCATTTTTCCCAAATGCAATACGATCACCCGCTATTTACAGACTGCAACCGAGAGCTCTTCTCGGGATTCTGGCTGTTCCCTTGAGTGCAGTTGTTTGGATTTCTCTTGCGCTTGGTTCACCAGGTATACTTGCCAAATACTTTTTCAAGTTCTTCTTCATGAGTTCAGTGGCTCCTACGATAAATGGAATGATGGAGATCTCTTTGAGGTTCAAGTTTCTTTTCATATCTTACATTAGACCTTGATATTTTGTTAGTGTCTTCCTTTCAACTCTGTTTAGGCCCCCATCATTAGGGACACTGACCTCAACCAAAGTTGCCTCTCTCTCTCTCTCTCTCTCTCTCTCTCCTTCTCTTGTTCCATATGCCAATGTCAGGTTTGACAGCTGCGTTTTCCAGATAGGTAGCTGTGGGGAGTTCATGGTCATAATGGATGGTGTATGTCTCAGTCCCCACAGTTCTCTCAGGTAGATGTTCCTAGGGCCTGTTGCTACACCTGATATTTAGTTTTTTACAGATGGTCCAGTGGGGGTACTTGCACACTCCATTATGCCGTGCTGTGTAGGAGCTATCTGGCAACATGATTTTGAAACTCGATATCAGGTGGCTCACACTCTCCACTTCAGTGTGGCAAAACCTGCACTTTTTACAATATGTAATGCAATATTAGTTACTTAGTAAATATACTTGATTCAATAGGTTTGAACTGAACTTACAAATTTAATAGTCTGTTACACTTTTTATGCGGTTCCGTTTCTTCGGGTTTAATGGCAAAAACGGTAAGTAGAATGTAATTTAAAAAATGGGGAATAACATATTTAATAAAATGATTGAAATGGTGTTAAAAATGTAACTTTACAGATTCTACCGGTCTATTCGGAATGATAGTAAGAGTGTTCCCTAATGGGTTGGGAGACCACGGTTCAATCCTCGCTCGAGTCATATCCAAGACTAAAAAATGGTACATGGTGCCGCCTTGCTCAACACTCAGCATTACAAGGTGATGAGCAAGGATTAGTAAAGTAACCCTAACCCTAACCCTACGGATCAGTCTTGTAGCAAATAAAAACTATGGACGACCACATTACATTTCTGTAAAAATATTTCAAAAAACAAAAATACCAAGTAGATAATGTCAAATAGATTTTTTCTGTTGTCAGCTAAAATAGTAGAAGTCAATTTTTTTCCAAACAATATCTTGTAATATATGAAAATAATTGAAATTAAAACAACACAGTAAAAAAAAAACTTAATAAAAACAAGCTGCAAATAATATGCAACGATTATATAATATTTAAAAAATATAATTCCTTCTAAAACTAATATGTTACAAAATTTTATAAAAGAAACTGTGAAACGGAATCATGACAATAAGTTGCATAGAAAACAAGACAGAAGCAGTTATCCCCCTTTAGATATTTCAATATGTCCTATTATTTTGTGTTACATGTTTATAGTTTTTCATTCATTAATTGTCAAGTTGAATTACACGCCTGTTCATTCACGTATAATTCATCAGCTAATTAAATTAAGTATTTTTATACTGTATTTCAATTAATCTTTGTGAGACATACAAATAATAATAATAATAATAATAAAATAATAATAATAAAAGAATAAAAATAATATTACAAATAATAATATTAAAAAATAATAAAAGTAATAATAATAATAGTAATAATAATAGTAATAATAATATTAATAATAAAATAATAATAATGAAAATAATAATGAAACTTATATTACCAATAATAATAATAATAATAATAATAATAATAATAATAATAATAATAATTGTACGAAAGCTACTAATTAGACCGACATCTGACCGATCCACTACGATAGCGAGACGATAATTTGAAACGTAAAACACCCGTTCACTTATGCGATATCAACTTTATCAATATAGTGGATGTTCACATGAGAAGAGATAAAAACCGTATTGTTTTTTTTATCTGATGTTACGATATAAAATATGATTATTATTCCCAAAATATTTCTAGGTTCTTTTTGTGTCGTTTACTTTGTTTGATATATTCAGTCGATACAAGACAAGGCATTTCGTTTAATTATCCGATGTTTTGAAATGGAGCAGAACTCATTAATAATATGTGTTTAGCATTAGTTTTCGGTTGGTACACTCTACAGGCTTCTCCATTCAAATCCTATAGTCCTTTAAAATGTGATTATTAGCTTTGTAAAACTATTTTGACATCATTATAATGGCTGTACCTCATCGGTAAAGATGACGGTCGTGTTCTGGTCCGAGATACGAAGAAACAGATATGAGGTGCGGATTAAGGATTCATAGAGTAACACTAGAAAAGATCGGTGTGGCAGCTAATAAAAAGGGAGCCTTTTGGTCACCGTCAACAATGGGAGACCACATTATATGTTTGTAAAGGTTTTCGAGTTTACACTATGCTGCACTCCAGAACGCACAGATCCTTACACAACCCCATGTGTTATATCAAATGCCAAAATGATGCGAGAAGACTGGCGACGATTAATAAGTTTGTTTCGTCAGTCCCTTCCGTTCGGGTACAAGGTGATGGTTTGGTGGTTGGATTGATCTTCGTCTGGCTCTTCGCCCGAGACCATAAAACCTTGAGAATTTCAACTTCGACGGCATTGTTTTCTCGGTATTCAATCAGGTATCCGTACTTTACGTTACACTTTCCTATTTTGCAGTAGTACATAAGTATTTATTAAAGTTAATGTGTTACATTAAAAAAATATTTATATAGAAAATGAAAAATATAGAACTAACATAATCCAGGACTATTGTATTACGAGTATTCCCATGTTATTTAAAACGTCGGCAGATATATATATATATAGGTATGTACAAAATGTTGCTACGCTGGCATATCTATGTTATCGATCAATAGTTAATAGAAACTAAGATCTCATTAGGCGGAAAAAGTCGGATCTTTCACTCAGATGTTCATATTAGAGAAGAAAGAAAAGAAGGGGAGAAAGGACAAAAATAAAACTTGGGAGATAACATGGTCAAATTTAAAACAATTGAAAACGCTGTTTGTCAGCTGAAGTAAAGAGATAAAAAGATTGAAAGGTTAATATATTTATTACATGTTTTAGGGGCTACGATCATGAGTTTAAATGCATCTCTCTAGTTCTTTTTTCTTCTTCTCTCTCTTTATTCCCCCCTTCGCATTCACGCATACTCTCATCATATATTTTTTTTCAATTCTATTTTTCTACTTAAGTAAATAGCATTCTGTGTTCACATCATTTAAACGTTGGTTCAATGAACCTAATATCAATATAAACTGAATTCTTACAAGATATAAGTAGACAACAAATAGTGTGAAGTAATGCAGGAGGGTGAGGAAGATAGACAGAATGAGAAAAATTAAAAATATAAAGGAAAGAAAACAAGGAAACAGAAAAGAGGGTGAAAGAAAGAGGCGTTGGAATGGCATAAGTTATTTCCCTTTGTTATTACCGATATATATATATATATATATATATATATATATATATATATATATATATATATATATATACAGGGTGGGCAAAAATAAGGGTCCTATTTTTAAAAATGCATAACTTTTTTATTTATTGATTTAAAAAAATTTTTTTTTTAGAATAAGTAAAGGACCCCTTCCGAAGCAAGCATGAGCCGTATTAGCCCTAAGGAACGTACCCTCATTTAGAAAACATTATTTTTGCTTAAAAAACTCAAAACGGTGTAAAAAACAATACTTTAGTTTTTGTAAGTTTTAAGAAGTGTTTTTCGGCTAAAATTTGTTTTGTTTATTTCAAAAAATCTCGGAAGGGTCAGTCTACACACACATAAAGTTTGGTGAGTTTAACTTTTATTTTGTGGAAGTTATTCAAATTCAAGTTATTCAAATTTAAAGATAGGACCCTTATTTTGGCCCACCCTGTATATATATATATATATATATATATATATATATATATATATATATATATATATATATATGCAATATTAGTTTCAATAAAATATAATTTGAACATTGTTCTAGGAATTACAAAACCAACACGAATTCGGCGTACGATCGTTTCTGGAAAATATTTATTGTTCAGTTTTGTTATATTTTCATGATTCCCAGAGTCTCAGTATATATATATATATATATATATATATATATATATATATATATATATATATATATATATATATATATATATATATATATATATATATACTGATTATTGTTATTGTTTATTTAGGGGGATGATACCGAACGGTGTTTTTTTTTACCGGGACGTTTTTATTCTTCGCTACCGTCATCGGTGTTTGTATTATTTAAATTATGCAGAAAAGCGCATTTACTTTAATTCGCTTTTAATCGGACGAGTCATCAATTTTTGTACGTATAGATCTTTTAATTCATTCATTTGTGTACGCAAAAATTAATTTCTGAAGCTATTATAAAATTTTGCATACAATAAATTGGTTTATAAATTAATTGATTAAAAAAAATCTCTCTCTCTCTCTCTCTCTCTCTCTCTCTCTCTCTCTCTATATATATATATATATATATATATATATATATATATATAATATAATTTTTACGTACATAAAAGTAATCTATGGATCCGTGTTTGTGGGTATCAGTCGACATCAGCATGGTTACCTGAACAAGGATCCAACCATCAATATTATTAAGAGCGACTTCATGCAATATTCTTTACCGCTTCGAAAGTGAAAAAATACTAAAAACACTCAAAACAGTGATGTTGCTATCGCCAGTAAAAAACATTAAAAAAAACTATATAACTTAACATTGGGCGATAAAAAATAACACATATTTCAGGTAAGATGTCATGGTAAAACTACAGACAATAATATCGAGGGTTCGATCCTTGTCCAGGTTAGTCATGATGATCACGGTTGATAGCCAGAAACATGTGTCCATGGATTACTTTTATGTACGTCAAAATCAATTAATATATATATATATATATATATATATCAGTCACAGCAAAGGGAAAATAACCTATGTTATTTTATGTGAAGCGGTGACACATATTAGCTTTGTTTCAACATGTCATTATCTTTGATTTTAACTTCATAGCTGGGATCGACATTTGAATAAATTGATGAAAACAAACGTCGGAGAATATTTCGAATATTAATTTATCGATGTAATTTAACAAAAAATCACATGTCGGTTAGTTTCGTCAACCGTTCAAAGGATTTGATAATTGTAATTTCCTGTTCCAACTTTATTGGTCAGGACATGCTACCCGAATGCCAGAGACGAGACTGGAAAACGTCCACGAGAATGCACTTTCTGAGGAGGCAGTAAACGACTAAAATCAACGCCGGCCGCATGAAAATTTCACCCTAAGATCTGGGAACCATCGTCGTTCCATCTTAAGTTGAATGAGGGGTACACGTGTCAATGCAGCAGGAAAGACGAGGAGGAAACTCTGATTCGTCGCTCGGTGCGCCCGATCTTAATCCCATGACCCCACTCCACAACAAACACAATTATATACATGCATCAGTATTATCAGTCAGTCACGATACCGGCGTCGGAAATAGAGTGAGACGTGATACATTTCTGAATCCGTCGGATTACGACGACGAGAATAATGTTTTCAAAATAACATTTGCTAACGGAACACGTTTGAATCACACGGATAATTAAAGAGATTGTATACATTGATCTACTTAGTATAACGTTTTATTACTTTTAAGTAAATATAACAAAATATCATTTTCCTATTTCTCTATACATCAACAAGTCTGAATTCCTCTTCTGCATTCATCACGCTTCAAGATTATTTTGTCATATGTTTGCTTGCATAGTACAAGTTTAAATATACTGATTCATTTGTGAAAAACAAATTACATTATTGTTTTCATTCATTGACATAAGTGGCTTTACATTTGTAATAAGGTGTGATTTGCTCGGTGATGAAATTTAAGAAATATGCGTGTATACATAAACAAACATGACGTCTATACACTCGAATTCATTTCCTATGTCTTTAAGTATTTTTGATGCCACTTATTTTTGATTCTGTATTTTCAAATGCATATTACAAACAGTTCGTTAAAAACTTCAGAACTTAGAAAGAATGGCATCGTAGCTAATCGTCCAGACTACACGAAACCAAAATACCAAAGAGAAGCAGATTATGGTCATCGAAAACTCTGTTTGAATATGTCGTGTCAATTTGACTGAGCATAGTTGATTTTCTGGCGGTACTACTACTAATATATCATATGAAAAAAAAAATTATGAAATAAAATCACATGAGTGTGTATGTTTTTATCTTTCATGTGAATTACACGTCATTGTTTTCATTTAATCGAATATCTATCAAAATGAAGCTAAGGTAGTAGTGCTTGATATATCTAAAGTCTTTGACGAGGTCTGGCATAAAGGTTTTCTTAATAAATATTATTTCGTATGGTATTACTGAACAAATATTTAATATAAGATCCTTCCTAGGGAGAAGAAAGATCAAGATGATTACCGTACATCCAATCAACATAATTATTAATGCTGATGTACCACAGGCGGTCGATCATTGGGCCTTTATTGTTCCTGATTTTCAATGATCTCCCTGATAAAATTTTGTCCACAAATGGTATATTTGATGATAACCCTAATCCCTATGCTCGACATGTGGGTAAAGCGAAAGCGTAGATATCCAAAGCAATAGCTGAATTCTTAGCAGATTACTTCCAGTCTGGAGTTGAATGGGAACATAAATGGATGGTAACATTTAATGCTACTACGAAAAAGCTCCCTTTCTTTTAACAATTATAAGAAACTTTTTAGTTACCGATTGCCATGGCATATTGCACCCTAACATTAAAACTGTTTGGGTTATTCGCAGTTAATAGGCGTTGAAAAAATACATAGAAGTTACTACCAAGACTGCTGCAAGGAAAGTGGGCTCCGTTTACCATGCTAAAAAACTTCTCTCATCTTCCAGCATGCTATATCTCTACAAAACCACCATTTGCCCATCTATAGAGTATTGTTGCCACATCTGGACTTATACACGAACCACACGTCTCTCCCTCTTAGACAGGGTCCAAAATCGGGTCTCAAATCTAATAGGTCTCACACTGTTTACCAAGCTAAAGTGCCTTCCCGTTGTGGCAATGTCTCACAGCTCAATTACTTCCCTTTACTGTGGAGGTCACCAGATGTCGAATAGATTTCCCCTCTAATAGCTTATTTACCTCGATTTGCTAGCCTTCGGAATGCCCTCCCTGCTCCGTGTTTCTCTAACTGTACCGACATGCAGAAATGTAAATGTAATGTGAAGAAACATCTCGCTGCACAACTCCTCACTTATGATGCCCTCTATAAATCTGGCCCTTAATTCAAAGTAGCCCCTTAGGTCTCAGTGGCAACATGGCCCCTTGTTTGGGGTGAATAAAAGTACAACTAGAACAACGTAATGAAGTTAAAAGTAAAAATACAGCTTTTCTTCATTTAAAAAATTATAACAAATAATCAATGTTGACAGAAGTCAAATGTCGCTATCTATATATAGTTTATATATGGTTTATATATGGTTATATATGGTTTATATATGGTTTATATATGGTGATGGCGATCGCCATTTCTTTACTTTAGAAGGCAACCCTACAAGATTGCACCGCTTAATTTTGGGAATTGCCTCATTAAAATTTTTACTGATACGAATATTTTGCCTATATATGAGATATATATTTTCCACTTCCTAAGCGGTTAAGTATATTGAATTTAGTCGCCCTTAATAATATCAAGGGTATATATATATATATATATATATATATATATATATATATATATATATATATACTTAAGCAGCAAGTCATATATATATATATATATATATATTTAGGCAGCAAGTCATATATATATATATATATATATATATATATATATATATATATATACCAATGAACACTGGTGTTTATTATAGAATATATAAGTATGTCAAAATATATCAGGCCATGTTACACATTTCAGAGGGTTATTTTGAGGCATTTATTGTTAGTTTAAAATAGATAAGACTGATTTGATGGATCAGACTCTGAACAGTTAACCATATTGCAGTGACTATCTTAAGCTGTAGCGACTATCAGCCCAGATTTAAATTTTTTCTGATACAAATAATTTTGCCTACATATGAGACATATATTTAACCTACAGCTATATTAGGTTACCCTTTTGAATGTCTAATTATACTTCATAAAGAAACACGAAATATAGAGTTTTGATGAACTGGAAAAGTCGGAGGTTGGCCTCAACTTAGGAATGGTTCTCCACTGGATCTGATTAACAACGTATATATCTTCTTAGCTACCCGAGAAAAGGAATCATTTTCGCGAGTATCGTCACCACTTATGTGATGCAGACAAAAATGATTGACGCCTCATCATGAGTGCATAATGCTGTTTCGTCATTAAATGACCAAATATGAGTTGATGCTTCGTAAAATAAACCAAATTAAACTAATTACATTAATTAATTAGTGTCAAACTGTTAATTGTTATCTCAATTATATTAGGTCAGACCATATCCCATGCGAGATACTTTGACAGACGTGGCGACTCGCCTTTCCCATCTGAACCTATTAGACATAACTGATCTGTTCTTCAATATCCGAGTCGACAATCGACTAATTTCTGACACATAGAAATAGAGACAGTTTTCAGAATGGAATCAATCTAGGTTCCTATATCTACGCCAAACAATTTGATACACTACATATATTTCAAAATGAAGTACCCGCGTGAATATTCATATTCCACTCTATAATAAAGACTAATATTTTTTTAGTTGTATATAAATAAATATAAATTCATCCCGTGACTCAGAAGTTAATGACACAGTCACGTGTCCATTTTCTAGCAACCTGAGAAACCATTTTAAATAGTGAGGGGACGCGAGAAAGCAAATAGCAAGTCAAACAACCAAAAATCATGAACTTATGATAAAACGTAAACGTTGGCTGTTTTTAGGTCATCACGAAGGAGAATAATAATTCATATATGAAAAGTTAAATTACTAAAGTTTTATATGAATATTAGTGCAAACATTGTTAACGGAGGGTGTATACAAGTTTTAAAATAAATCTGAAAAATCTGAATTCAGATTCAATTAATACAATTTTAGAATGTGAATACATTTAAAGTATAACCTTTTAGACAATATAACTCTATTACCATTAGAGAAGTATTCTTCTGATGATGTCGTGTACTGCCTCACTGTTGCGAGAATCAAGTTCAAGACGAGTTTCGACGATATGAGCAACTTATGAGCTGAATAGACGAAGTCTTTATCAGGTTGTTCGTTTGTTCGCCTATACTGAAAGGGACGCCTGAATGTTAGATAAATCGAAAACATTTATTCACAAAACTAGTAACCCCCATGCCCCGTTGGGTCACAACCACTCCATTATTTATTCCACTTCGAATTGGTTATCTCCCTTGCACGGCAGGAAGATGTGACTCAAAGGTCGGAAAAGTGGGATTTGAAGCCAGTGCTCTAGAGGAAGAGCACTCTTGCCGAACAAAAATTACCTGAGCAGCGTGACCGGCATTCCCCGGTAGAGGGTCGCCTAAAGAGATTAGCAATAAACTAACCCCTTCTCAAAAGGCGAAAAAGTAAAGTCTGGGAAGGTCTTTTTTTTCTTTTTTTTTAAACATAGTTCACCCCAAAAGAGGCAGGCCGCCACTGTAGACGTAAGAGGCTACTGAGAAAAGAAAATGGGAGAAGAATGGGGGGGGGTGTCAACCTAACTTGGGATCTGCGCAGCGAGATGTCTGTATATTAGTTTTAAATTTGTGCATGTCTGTTCTGTCGGGGAAACAGGGGGCAGGGAGAGAGTCTCAAAGGCCAGCAGCACGAGGAAAGAAGCTATTTGAATAGAAGGCTCTCCGACATCTTGGGACCTCCACAGTGAACGAATGAGATTTAGTTGATTGTCGAGTTTGTCTAGTGAATTTACGTCGAGGGGGCACCAGAGTAGCCAATTCATCGGAGCATAATCCATTGAAGTGTTAGACAGACGCTGAAGATTGGTTGACAGTGAGGGTGCTATTAGGTTGGCGATTCTTTTTTGGACCTTGTCAAGGAGGGAAATACTAGTAGATGATGCACCAGCCAGATGTGACAACAATACTCCATGCATGGGCGGATGGTGGCTTTGTAGAGATACAGGATAATGTCAGGTGTGAGGAGTTTACTAGCACGGTAGAGGGAGCCAACCTTCTTTACGGCAGCCTTGGCAATGTCTACAATGTATTTGTTTCAATTCATGTTACCTGTGAAGGTTAGGCCGAGAAGTTTGAATGATGAACTCTCAGGTAAAGTGTTATTTACCATGACAATCGGTGGTTGAAAAGGTTCCTTGTAGTTATTGAAGGAAAGGAGCCTTGTCTTTGCGGCATTAAAAGTTACCAACCATTTATGACCCCAATCAACTACAGCCTGAAGGTCATTTTCTAAAGATTCAGCCATTGTCTCAGATATGATCGCGTCGGTTTTGCCAACATGGCGAGAGTAAAGGTGGGTGTGATCAGCAAATAAACCAATCTCAGACTCTATGTCATCAGGGAGATCGTTTATATAGATCAGGAACAACAAGGGTCTAAGGATAGATCCATGGGGTACACCAGCATTTATGTCATGTTGCATAGATGAGCGGCCATCGAGGACAACCTGGATTTTTCTTTTGTCTAGGAAGGATCTAATTATATTTAGTAATTGCCCAGTAATGCCGTATGAGCGTATTTTCAGGAGAAGCCCTTTATGCCATACCTTGTCGAAGGCCTTGGATATATCAAGCGCTACTGCCCTAGCTTCTCCTGCATTGTCGAGTGTATGATACATGCGTTCAGAGATGACCGTTAGGATGTCTTCAGTAGATCGTGCTTTTCTAAATCCCTACTGGTGGTCAGAAAGAAGTTTAGCATTAACTACGTGCCGTACTATTGCTAGATTGATTAAGGATTCAAAGATTTTGGCAAAGATTGGCAGTAGACTGATTGGGCGATAGTTGTGAGGATCGGTCCTATTCCCAGAACTCTTGTAGACTGGTACCACAGAGGCAATTTCCCAGCTATCGGGGAAGCAAGATTCAGCTAGACATTTATTGTAGAGTTTGGAGAGGACAGGGGCCAGTTTAGCAGAGCATTTATTTATTACTATTACAGGTATAAGATCAGGCCCACAAGCTTTGGAGGTGTCAAGGTTTTGTATGATGTCTCTGACCTGGGATGGGGTGATGACCAGGTTATCAAGTGTGGCTTCGGTCAGCAAAGGGAATTTGGGGAGGGGATGGTTATCTGAGTTCAAAGTAGAGTTAGAAGCGAAGCGTAGGGCAAGTAGTTCAGCCTTATGAGTGGGCGTGCAAACAACATCATTGTGGTTTGATAGTGGGGGAATCGTTGATTGACCATTATTCACTACACTATAGTAGATTTTCCAGAAATCACGAGTACCTAGTTTCCGTGACTCGTTGCGTTTTTTTGTTAACTCATTATACCTTCTCTTTGCTTCACCTATCACGGCCTTGCAATTATTTCTTGATTCTATAAACTTATGTCTATTAGTAGCTGACTTATGGCGGTCGAATTTACGGAATTCTTGTTGTCTCTCAGAAATGGAAGCTGCACATTCCTTGGTGAACAATTGAGGAGAGTGAGGCTTGCTAAAGAATTTCTGCATGGGGACATAGGCTTCAATGCCTGCTTTGACCCATTCAGTTAGGTCTTCTTCTTCTTTCTGTGTGAATCAGATGATTCTTGTGTTGGCATTAGTTTCCTCGATGTTTTTCTAGTTATAAATCTTTCTGGAGAGACATCTGGTACGTACGGGAAGGACCACGAGAAGGTTTCCAACATCCCTAAGTGAAAGTGGTACTGTGGAACCTACTGTATTCGAACTTGGAACACCCAGGTCTTCAGTCCGTGTCGATATCCACTTAACCACCATCACCTCCCTCTGGGAAGGTCGATCTCCTAGAACTGCACAGGACCATCCCTCAGACTGAAAGAACACTAGGCACATTAGAATGGCACATTAGAATGGCACCCCAGAATGGCCAAGACTCTGCCAATCTGATTTTCGTATGAAATACCACACAAAAGGGTGTTTTTTATTTGAGGACCAATAAAAAGTGACATGCCTGTTCTTGTATTAGTAAAATAATAAGTCCTTTTATTTCTATAGCATTCTTATCACTAATAGTAACGAACACGGCATGTAAGTTCGCTGGAAAGTAAGAGTCAATTTCTATAAATGCTCACAAATATATTAAAAATGATTAGAGATAGATTGAATCAACATACAGTCAGAAAAGGAGAGAAAATACATACATAGTTAAGTGGGAGATGAGTGACTTGTTCAGTTAATTGAAAATTTTCGTTAATTCGAAAAACTAAAATTAAATCTCACTTTCAAGTATAACTCAATCCCTGAACTAAGAAATATTTTTGCATGTATTTTGTGTCATTAGAGTATATAGAAACAAGCCGCACGTGTGTGGTCCCCCTCTGTATGTGACTCGATGTGGCGAGTGTAAAATGAAATAAATTTGGGCAATTTGGGGCATTTTTCACCCCATTTGACCTGGTAGCACGCACCAGAATTTTTCTGAGGTCAAGGATGCTCATTTTATATCTAGAACAATTTCCTCTACATTTTGGCTAAGTTTCAGAAAAATTGAATGGATGGATCAAACGTTATGGGAGAAAAAGGGTCATTTTTTGCCATTTTGGGTTGTTTTGACCCCCTGACGGCGCGAACCAGATTTTTTGCAAGGTCAGCGATACTTATTTACTATTAGAAACAATAGCATCCACATTTTGGCCAAGTTTCAGAGGAATTGAATGGATGGATGAAAAGTTATGAGGCAACAAATGTCATTTTTTGCCATTTCGCGGCATTTTTACCCCCTGGGGGGCTAACCAGAATGTTTTTCAAAAATCAGATAATTTCACTTTCTAACCTGCCCAAAGTTACAACTTCATGCAAAATTTCAGAGAAATTTAATGGATGGTTGCGGATAAAAATCCGGACGGACGGACGGACGTGCCTCAAAACATAAGTACCCCGATTTTATAAATCAGAAGACCAAAAACAAACGTTTATGAACTCAGCATTACTATATATATATATATATATATATATATATATATATATACTACTTTATCACTATATTATAGCGTCCATATTGTTCCCCTATCTTTCAGCTCCTAGTATGCTAATCGAGCACTTACTCTATTACTTCAGTTTCAGTTTTCCCCTCTGTGTTCCCATGCATGCCACTTTTGAACTATTGATCTCTAGTCATTTTACTTCAAATTGTCAAGTTGGGTTACTTGTTTCAAGTCAATCGGATAGCAGCAATAATCATGATTGTAATAATACTATTTGCGAGTCTTTTACTTCTTGCTACATTTTTAATTCTTTAATATTTCGGAAAGAATGTTTAATTTGCATAGTAATATTTGATTTTCTTACACTAATTCAAAAAATCTTTCTGATAAATTGACTCTAACTGGCCAATCTACTATCATGATTATCATGAGCGCATGAAATAAATGTTAATGTACGAATTGAATAAAGCCTATTTCTATTTTCTTTTGATTTCATTCTGAAAGTCTTCGTGTGTGTAGAGCGGATCAATCATCTGGTGAATTAAGTCAAGAACATCGTTTCATTTATTCAATGTATGATTGATATTAAAAGACGGAGGCGGTTCGAGGTGGCTCAGAAAAGGAGACCCACAGGGTTTGTCACAATAGAGGATTCTGGTTGACGCAATCGTTTATATTTGATCTTTTCATCTGAGATCAAATTGCCCGGCCATGAGATTAATAAAGACAGTGATGAATGCTGACATGATGACAGGAAGTAGAAAATATATCGCATGCGCAGTCGTCACTTTTATTACACATTCTTCACTTCCATGATGTTTCGTTTTCTCTTTCTCTCTCTCTCTCTCTCTCTCTCTCTCTCTCTGAATGCCTATGCAGTATATATATATATATATATATATATATATATATATATATATATATATATATATACAGGGTGTTTCAAAAGTCTTGGGAACATTACAAATGCGTATATCTCATGAACTATTCCAGGTAGAAAAATGAAACTGGTGCCATTTTAAAGCTTGCTTAATCAAGTTTTTGGTCATACTAATGATTTTCGTGTTATCTTTCCAGGTGCAGTAATGGCGTTCTCTAAACAAGACAAGGCATTTTGCGTCCTCCAATTTGCAAAGACTGAATCGTGGACATGTGTTCAGCGTGCATTTCGCAGGAAATTTAAAAAAGAAGCCCCTGAAAGGAAATCCATTGTCAGATGGCATGCTAAATTTGTGAAAGATGGGTGTTTGTGCCCAGGTAAGCGAACAGGTCGCCCTTCAACTTCAGAAGATGCAGTTGAGCAAGTTCGGAAGCCTTTCAGCGGAGCCCCCGTAAATCAGTGAGAAGAGCCAGCAGGGAACTTCAGCTTGCTCCAAAATGGTACCTTACAAGCTCAAGTTGGTCCAAAAGTTGAAGGACACTGATAAGCCACTTCGCCGTGACTTTTACATTGCAATGCAAGAGAAGTTGGAAGATAACGGCTTTGATGACTGGCTTGTTTTTAGCGATGAGGCGACCTTCCATCTGAATGGCAAAGTTAACAAGCATAACACTCGCATATGGGGTACTGAGAATCCTCATGAACTTTTTGAGCACGAGCGAGATTCACCAAAAGTGAACGTGTTTTGTGCAATTTCCAAGAAAGGTGTCTATGGACCGTTCTTCTTTGAAGAGGCAATTATCACTGGTGAATCCTATCTCAACATGCTGGAAGACTGGTTAATGGCTCAGTTGGAACAAGCAGAATCTGATGACTTCATTTTTCAACAAGATGGTGCACCACCACACTGGAGTCTTAGAGTAAGGCAGTTTCTTAACACAAGGCTGCCTGGTAGATGGATTGGGAGATCTGGGCCAGGTGATGACGTTCTCATGCCCTGGCCTCCTAGGTCTCCAGATCTTACCCCGTGTGACTTTTTCTTTTGGGGCTTTGTCAAGCAACAAGTCTATGTGCCGCCCCTTCCAAGAGATATTGACGAACTAAAGGCTCGAGTAACGGCAGTTGTGGGAACCATTGACGTCAAGATGCTGGAACGCGTTTGGCAGGAAATGGACTATCGACTAGATGTCTGCCGTGTGACGAATGGTGCTCATATTGAGCAACTGTGAAGATTCCCCACAAAACTTTAATCTTTAACCTTTCCAACGGTACCAATTTCATTTTTCAACTCCTAATAGTTTTTGAGTTATTAAAAATCGTTATGTTCCCAAGATTTTTGAAACACCCTGTATATGTATAAAGTGTATATATATATGTGTGTGTGTGTGTGTATAAAGTATATATATATACATTAAATATAATATATTAGTTAAAGATTAAGAGTTTTGCACTAGTTTCATGACCTATGCAAAGGGTAAATAAGGTTAAAATAATATCGAACCTTATGCCTAGAATCATTATTCTAATAACATGATTTTTATTATAGAAAATGCTTCAAATTTAAGGTTTATGTTTTGAAGGTCTCAAGAAGAAATTAAAATTCAGGGAAGTTTGCTTCATTAAGATTTAATTATAATGGATACAATTAAATGAAAATCGGATATATTCATTTTCCAAAATTGGAGGTTGTCCCCTTATTATACTCCTAAAACCTTTGAAAATACTCACGAGAAACTGAAATTTGGGGAATATTTATTTATTGATATCTTATACTTACTGTTAAAATTTCACAAAAAACGGATGTATCTGAAATTTCCCGAAAAGTGTTTTACCCATTTTAATCTTTTTTACATTAAATTAAATTAAATCTAGCCCACATTACGACACTTTACGCATATAATATGAACCTGACTTAACAAATAGTTTCATATGCTAATATTAGCCAAAGTCGACATGTGTGTTTCCAGAAATGATGCTTTCATTTCCTCTCATTTCTAAAAAAAATCTTACATTTAGTCCGTATTACTTGTTTCTCCAAAATAACATTATTTTACTACTTATTATTAAGTTACTACACCCGCTACCCGTAACACGCTGGCTTAATTTCTCATAGAAAATAATAAAATGAACACCGTTTGTTATTCATTTTTACACTAAAAATGTATTCTGTTAACTACCGTTCGTTTTATATTAGAATAATGGCTGCTCCCAATTTTAAGGAATATAAGAATAGCGGTTGTCTATTCTTTTCGAACAATTGAGACTTTTTCTAAACGGAGTTTTTTTTCTTTTCTTTATTGCTTTAGTTAGTTTTTTTATTAATCAGTAAATTCGTTTTACCAGTAAATTATTTTATAACTTTTCTTACAACTTTTTTCTTGTGTTTTTTACATTGAGTTTTTCAAAACAATAAATACTCAATAAAAATTATTTTTATAACGCTGTCGGTCGCTTTTTCAAAAATACTAACATACTCGTGTTATTATAATTTTTAATGAATGTTTCACATTCGGATTCCTTAAAAACAATAAATGACCGCTAATACTTTACGCGTCTTCATCAGTAACCTTTGTGGACATCTTTTTTATTTAACTTAGCAATAAATACTTAATTAAACCTACACCCCCTTCGAATTTAGACATTCAACTTTTATTTACTTATTTACAAACATAGTTTTTTTTTTCATCAGAATTGTTACTCAGATATTTTTTTTTATTATTAAATGAATATTTTAATTCTTTCCTGCATAATGTGTCAAATATACGAACGTCATGAGACGTTCTAACTATTCGCAGAATACATGAATATTGGATTGGATGTCAAATACACGAACCGTTATTCCTAGTGAGCACAACAATTCTTCTACTATTCATGTCTTCGAGCATTTTTCCAAATTATTTGATAACTTTTCTTACAAACTTTCTCTTCGCGAATTGCTAGTCAAGAAGGATTTCTCATTCCATGATCGAGGACAGAACAGATGACGTATAGCATAAGAACAGAGATTACATATGTTTGTTAACGCATATTAGTCACAGATTAGTTGTTTGCGTTTACGGCCACCATTTCTCCGTGACTAAATTAGAAAATAACACTGTCGTCATATATTACATTTGGAGTTAAAAGTCTTTTTGTAAGTTATCCAAATATTTTATTTTAAAATTTAAAATATTTATTAAACTTTGGGGATATTATTAAAAAGACAAGTTCTTTAAAATCCTATTTTAATCATCTGAATTACTTACAATTAAATAAGCTGTTTGCGGATATTTTTTTTCATAAGTGATTATCTAATAATTATTTTTCCATTGAATCATTGTAATATATTTATCTAAACCTTGCTAGTACATATATATATATATATATATATATATATATATATATATATATATATATATATATATATATATATGCGTGTGTGTGTGTGTTTAGTATTAAAGTGTTTCTTTAACCTACATACGATGTCATTACTGGCTATTTAACCCTCAGCAGTGTAATAGTGGCAGTTGCAGACGGTCGCATGAGCTCGGACGCAGTGCGTAGATTCGGGTTAGTATCACAAGACAAACACCTAGGACCACACGGCCGCGGGAAATCGACACAAACAGTCATCTATCCCTTAATAGACTTCAAAAACGGCCTATGCTAAAAATCTCATTTCTTTGATCAATCACAACTCAAAAACCAATAAACGAAATTTGTTAAAACTTTGCACAAAATGTTTATTTGATAGGTTGTATAAGTGTATAGAATTTAAGCATCATTAGTCAAGGCAACCCAGAGATCCAGAAAGGTCAGGCATGATTTTGTGTTTTCCGTACGTACGTACGTACGTATGTGCCACCCTGTATTTCATCAATTATTTCATGGATTCAGCTAATTTTTGGCAGAAATGGCGGTTCTAGGGTCTAGTAGATGGCATTTAAATTTCAGTTTACCATATACCTTAGTTTTCCATAAAATTCCAGAAACCCTTAAAAATGACCATTGTAACATATTTTACTCACCAAATGTTGCGTGACGAGATGCAAGTATATATATTTATTTATATTACTCGGTTGTCGGGACAAAAGCTGTCTCTTCAGCAGTCACCATCGGTCGCGACTCCCCTCTAACTCGCCCCTTTCCTTCCCTTCTCCCTACCCCCCCCCCGTTTTCAGGGGCAAAATTAAATACTAAATCTTCTTAAATAGGAGTGTCAGATCGTGACACACAAAATAAACATACACTCTATCGTATTAATATATAAATAATAAGAAGAAGAAATTTTAGATATTAAAAAAATAAGAGTGAAATAATTTTTTTAAATAATAATTTGCATTCAAATAACACGTGTACGATGGACACACTACTAAAAACTGGCAGGCTTACCGAAAGAAAACGAAAGTGTACTTGTTACTTTCGTCTCTTTCGTTTTTGTTACATATTTCTTTTACTATTTGCGATTTATTTATTCGTTTTTATGGCGTTTTAACTTTTCAGTTACGTTTAGTCCCTCTCTTAATCACTCTCGTACGAACACATACACTCTTTCTTTCGTATGCGCTCTCTGTGTTTCACTGAAAAAAACAAAACAAACATTGCTTAATGTGAGTTTTTAAAAAATATATATCATTCTGGTTAAAAGTTTTGAAAAGTTTTACCAGGAAAACCCCCAAACCGTTTAAATAATAACATTTATTTATATCAAGGGAGGCACGAGAGCGCTATATCCCTTAATAGACTTCAAAAACGTGTGTTCGTGTGTGTGTGTGTGTGTGTGTCTCTCTCTCTCTCTCTCTCTTTCTCTATCTATCTATCTATCTATCTATCTATCTATCTATCTATCTCTCTAACCGAAGAAAAAAGTGCATAAACGTTGTCTCCTCCTCCTTCAACAGTAGCGAACAGGGTCAGTTAATGGTTTAATTAAGTTAATTTTGATCTATTTAACAACTTCATTTTGTTAGGTAAGTGGTAACGTCACCGCTTTTCAGCTAGATGTTACGGTTTCGATTCCAAGTCTCTCCGTC
>OY744518.1:17476613-17489113 GCA_963556195.1 Sepiola atlantica
TAGACAACACAAAAGATGGACGAGCAACATCAAAGAGTGGACGGGCTACAACTTCGCTACAACCCAGTCCATTGCCCATGACCGTCAGAAGTGGAGACAGCTGGTGTGGAGTTCATTGGTGCAGCGCCCCTACGACCCAGGAGGGGGTTAAGGAACCAAGTCAAGTCAAGTCAATGTTAACCATACAGCTAAGCATAAAAAGTGAACTCAAAATGTAGGCATGAAAATAATCATATATTAAAATGTTTGAATATATACTGTAGTTATTAAGCAAATCAAAGCAGCAATACAAATATATTTGAAGAGACAACTCTTGTGCTTCTATACGAACGAGAAATATGACACCTCAAAGTAATTTAAACCAAACTAATTTTGCTTGTCTACACGGTTTGAGTAAGCTTGCATTGGAAAACATATATAGGACTGATATATGTATATACTAATAGCGTTTTTTTTTGGGGGGTGCAGGGGTAAATATGTTACATGTAACAGGTGAAAAAA
Source organism: Sepiola atlantica (assembly GCA_963556195.1). NCBI lineage: Eukaryota > Metazoa > Mollusca > Cephalopoda > Sepiida > Sepiolidae > Sepiola > Sepiola atlantica. The sequence goes on from OY744518.1 coordinate 17,477,115, forward strand.
TGATTCACGATAAATGCAGAAAGAATTCAAGGAAAAATATTTTTTTGTGACTGAAATAAAAATTACAATCGATGTAATTTTCTCCGAACTCTCACCGGTGCATAGAAGTACTGTCTCATCCCAACGGAAATAGCGATCTGTCTGAATTTGAAAATCGGTGAAATGGATTGGAAGTGTAAATGTTTTTTTTTTAAGAACAGAGGCGAAAAGAGATACTTTTATTTTCAAAACAGATTTAAGCATCTACTTCGTAAGAAAACACGTATCGATTAAAAATTCCGAATATGCGACAAGAATTTCGAAAAATTCCGAATATGCGACAAGAATTTTATATATTAAAAAATTGGTTGCATATATCCAGCGTTACCCGAGATCTTTTTACTTTAATTTTTCTTGCCGTATTTTGTTTTAAATCGCAAACTACTTTCGAGTTTGTTATTTGAGTCAATCTTAGTATATTGCGCCATTGACATATTTTATATTAATAAATAATCGATTAAATTTGTCGATTTTTAATTTTAATAAATAATCGATTAAATTTGTTGATTTTTAATTTTAATAAATAATCGATTAAATTTGTTGATTTTTAATTTTAATAAATAATCGATTAAATTTGTCGATTTTTAATTTTAATAAATAATCGATTAAATTTGTTGATTTTTAATTTTAATAAATAATCGATTAAATTTGTCGATTTTTAATTTTAATAAATAATCGATTAAATTTGTTGATTTTTAATTTTAATAAATAATCGATTAAATTTGTCGATTTTTAATTTTAACAAATAATCGATTAAATTTGTCGATTTTTAATTTTGATAAATAATCGATTAGATTGGTCAGTTTTTAAATTTTAATAAATAATCGATTAAATTTGTCGATTTTTAATTTTAATAAATAATCGATTAAATTTGTCGATTTTTAATTTTAACAAATAATTGATTAAATTTGTCGATTTTTAATTTTAATAAATAATCGATTAAATTTGTCGATTTATAATTTTAATAAATAATCGATTCAATTTGTCGATTTATAATTTTAATAAATAATCGATTAAATTTGTCGATTTTTAATTTTGATAAATAATCGATTAAATTTGTCGATTTTTAATTTTGATAAATAATCGATTAGATTGGTCAGTTTTTATATTTTAATAAATAATCGATTCAATTTGTCGATTTATAATTTTAATAAATAATCGATTAAATTTGTCGATTTTTAATTTTAATAAATAATCGATTAAATTTGTCGATTTTTAATTTTGATAAATAATCGATTAGATTGGTCAGTTTTTATATTTTAATAAATAATCGATTCAATTTGTCGATTTATAATTTTAATAAATAATCGATTAAATTTGTCGATTTTTAATTTTGATATATAATCGATTCAAAGTGACGGGTAAAATACTTTGATCCTCCAAAAAAATTGATGACTAAGAAACAAATAAAAGTGTTTTAGTTTCTACACCTTGATTTCTGTATTTTATACATGTCTATTATTTTAGATTAATCTTAAAATCAGAAATAATATTAAACATTAAACGTTTGATACATTTTTGTGTGTGATGTTTTTTATTGTTCTTTACTAGAATGATAAACGGTTCCACAGTCGAGCCCTGACCTCGCTATATCCACGGCGTTTTGCAAGACTATGTGTTTATGTAAACAAAAACAAAGCGCTATAGAACCGACTTTGTTTTTAATCACAGTTATTTGATTACAGCGTTTCGGTTATTTGACCGGCGTAAGATGTAATGGTTTCAAGTAGCTGATATGTACTATATGAACGGCATGCGTTTAATCGCGGTGGTAAAACTATAGACATTTTTGTAAAATATATGAATTAAAATTGGGTGTTAATTTGTTGTTGTTGTTTTATTTATTCGGATATCGGCAGAGCAAACTGTCGGAATGCATGTGGTCACTGTGTTGTATATCGAGGGTCGTGTTGGAATGGAAATGTCAAAGGTGCCACTTTTAAAATGTCAAGGGTACTCAGAAATAAAGTCAACGAAACCACGTGACTCCCGTCCAGGGAAATACTACTTCTTTGTTGGCGAAATTTCAAGTAAGGTGAGACGTGACAGGTGTGCTGTCTCCAATCTATCTATATGTCTGTCTTTCTTACTTTCTCTTTCTCTTTCCTCTCTCTCTCTCTCTCTCTCTCTCGCGCGCGCGTGCGTAAACAAGTTTTCTTTCTGATGTTTTTCTGTGAGTCTTAAAAAAAAAACCTTCCTTTCGCTTTCTGAATTATTGCATTCCACAGAAAATCACCAACCTGGGTTCACGACGACAACGACGATGACAGCACGTATGTATAATGGTGTATACACTCATCACTAAGTGAAATTTCAACAATCGTAGCGTTAGACAACAGAAAGATAAACTATTTTTTTTAAAACGAAGTTCATTTCTTACAAGTAAACGTCGGGTTATAACGAATTTTAAATCATTTGTTTTTAATTCTTATTCTACAACAACAACAACAACAGCAGCGACAACAACAACAAACAATGGGCATCGGACTAAAATTCTTGAAGGACTAAATGAGCAGGGTGCTGAGATTTCTTGGGAAAAGTTGAACGATATATAAGAACAATACTATAAGTTGACAGTCCCAACACAAAAGAAAACGCAGTTGCATTAAACTCGGTTTCTACCACGGAACGTTGGCGCTGAGGAGATAAGAAGATTAAAAAAAAACGAGGAGAGAATAGCACCATTCAAGACTGGAAGAGAACAGAGAGTACTAATAGAATATTGAGGAGACTTATTGTCACTCATATTTAAAAAAAAAAAAACGGGCCGTCGTATGCGAGTAATAACTGTTAACAACAAGCGAGTTTGAAGTATAATTAAAAGGATCGAAAAGTATTGGAAATCTGGAGAGAATTGCTGTCACTATGACTCCACGAAGGACACAGTTGCTATCAGCGATAAATCATTAGTAATGACTTGTGTAAAAAATCAAAGTAGATGATGATGATGATGATGATGATGATGATGATGATGATGATGATGATGATGATGATGATGACGACGACGACGACGACCACGACAACAACGACCACGATGATGATTATAATAATAATAATAATAATAATAATAATAATAATAATAATAATGATATGACCTGTGTGAGAACTCCTAGTGAGTACAAATAATAATAATAATAATAATAATAATAATAATAATAATAATAATAATAATAATAATAATAATAATAATAATAAATATTTAAATTTTTTTAAATGTTTAAATAGTGCCGTCGTAAAGCAGGCCTTGTCACTGACTCTAGATTTTCTGGTGACGTCATTGGTCGTAGGTGTTGGGTTTGTCAGTGGCCGTCTTACCTCCTCTTAGTGTCATCTCGGTTTTACTGAGAAATATTAAGATGTAATCTGCATGTTTTGTACCACATTGTAACGGAAATTACAAAAATGGACCAAAAGTTGCTGTATTTGGTTTTCCAAAAGATTTTAAAAAAATGTTCATCTTGTATACGTTGCATTCCGACAAAATATAGCAAGGTTTGTGAAATGATATTTTGAAATATTGAATTAGTCACAATTTTGGCGCTAATTATAAAGAAAAATCTGTATCTATAATATTTTTTTAAATTTATAATTTCTTTTTTGTTTATAAAGAAAATGAAAGTAAAATAATTCATTTATGGGTGTCAAATAAAAACTAAAACATTACAATATTTTTATTAAAAATAATAAATAAAACCGGACATTTTTAACGACAGCTAACAGAACGGGAGTAATTCTATGAAGAATAAACCTCCATTGAAAACAGAATGGAAAAGAGTTTTAAAAAAAAGTAAACAAATAAATGTTGTGTTTTAACTTATTTTAAAGAGTTCAATTTTTAAGCCTAAAAGAAAAAATAGAATTTTATTTCCAGATAAAAAATACAATATAAGACTAATTAATAAAGTTCGTCGAAAATGTATGCGAATTTATCGAGATAATCAAACTTTACTAAACTTCGTGTTGCAAAAAAAAGAACACACATTTTTAATTCTTTCAATAAATGTTATGAATTCTTAATGTTGTAATTTCATGACCTTAATGGATAACATGGATTAAATGTATTAGATGTGTTTTTACAAGTATTTTTTTTAAATTTCGATTTTTGAACTTATTTAATATTGTAGCTGTTTGTTCAATATATTTTCTTATTTAATAACAAGAGTTAAAATTATGGAATGGTTGTTTTTCAAATTATTTCTTCAAGTATGTAAACTTCATTTTCAGCCCGAAGATATACAAACAGAGATATCAGGATTTGACGTAAAAACACCTTAAATGTTTTGGCAGATGCCAACCTTCTTTTTTATGTTGACTCTTGTGATGAGGGTCACAGTATTGAAAGAATCGAAAGAATGATTATATGGAGCTCTTCAAATTCTCTGCTGAACAATTGTTGTGATAAGGATAATGACCACATTAATAACAAAAAATTAAGCAGAAAATTTGCAAACTTTGAATTAAAACTATGTTATAATTGGGCTGGTAAATCTCTGTCTCACTTGAGGACTCTTGATAATGTGCAAGAACGTATCTGTAATTTGCTTTGCCTACCCTTTCTTCTTTTATGCCATCTCTCTCAAAGACCTGATGTTGTTAGTCTCAGTCTTTTCTATAAATACTATTATTGTTCTACAGAATTATGTGATCTATTCCCCGCTTCTTTTGTTCCAGCTAATTTTACACGTTTGTCTAGTGGTCTCCATCAATTCGCTGTTTTGATACCTTATTGTAATACAGCTTCGTAATCCAGTAGATTCTTTCCAAGAACTGCAAGATTGTGGAACTCTCTTCCTGCTGACTGTTTTCTTCCTACTTTTATAGCCTTGGTCTTTTCAAGACTAAGAACAATAGAAATCTGCTGTCTTTGTGATGATCATATTTGGTCTTGGTAGCTCCTTATGTTATATTATGGATGGGGCCTCATATTTTTGGAAACTATTAAGTTAGCTAGTATGAATTATGGCTGGGGTCAGTTGAGACAATAAGTGCGGGTTAAGCTGACATGCACTGGAGGGGGTTGTTGCGAGTGAATCATTTTGTATAATCATAACAAAGTGACAAATTCGGCACCGACACAGGGAATCTCTGGTCAGAGAAGGTCAGATATGGAACGATTGTTGAATGTCGTATCTGATTGGCCGACGCGAGGCAAGGGTCTGTTACGTCATTTGTTTTCTCGAAACTGGAGTTTTGAAAGAGTACGCTTTGGGAGCTGACAGCAATAAGACCGACCATGTAGCCGCTCGTCCTGGAAGAAAGCGGACCCATGAAAATATGGGCTAAAAAGTTATGGTCTGGATCTCGAATGAGATCCGACATATATCCCCATGCATCCGTCGCACTCCCACAACGAAAGGTATGAATAAGAAAAGAATGGAATGAGACGAATGGGTGGAAATCCTTCCACCGCACAAGATAGATGAATCAAATAATTGAATATCTCTCTAATAAAATCCTGAGCTCGAGTTTTGTCTCCTGCATGAAAACAAAGTTTGTATATACAACAAAGGCGACCAGAAGCGATCGCGGCCAGAGACGTAATGAAATTCACAGCACGGATAACGACGACGAAGACGACCAGTAGACGAAGAAAAAACTATATGGTAACCTTTTTTGGTATAAAATGTGCAAGTAAAGACAATTGAACATTTTTGTGTCCTAATTTGATAAAGTGAAAAGAAAATCTGTGACAATTAAAAAGAAAGAAAAATTGTACCATGTTTAAAAAAGAAAAGAATTTAAAATAAGTTGTTTAAAAAGAAAAGTGTTTAATGTAATTTAAAGAATGAACAGAGAACAGTATAAAGGTTATATACATTAATATGATTACGAGAAAAAAAAGTTGATTTCTCGCTGGTAAGGACAATTGGTCTTCTCTGGGATTTGGGTGGCAATAAGCCTTCCCAAGGTCCCAGCATTCTCTGCACTTTTCCAGTGGAGGTCTGGTTTGTGCTGCCCCTCCTCGGTCTTCTTATCCTCCTCGACCCTCTACAAATATTTTGCCTGGTTTCAGCCTAGGCCAGCACAATTAAAAAAAAAAATTCTTAATTTTTAAAATTTTTTAAATATTTTTTTGGGGGGGAGAGAGGGATGAGCTTATAGTGTTTCTATTATTATCGTCCACAAGAAAAAAAACTCCCAACTCGCAGATTTTGCTGTCCCAGCAGACAAGAGGGTGAAGTTCAAGGAGACAAAAAAACGAAGCAAATACATGGAACTTGCCAGAGAGTTGAAAGGAATATGGAGTATGATGTTAGTCTATATAATACCGATAATCGTAGGAACACTAGGAACAGTCCCGAAAAACTGGAAAAAATGGGAGATAGTTGAATCAAAGGTGCGCAGAGTACTGGAATCGTTGGGAAGCTTAATGCCACTCAAATGCCCGAAAAAAACATCGGTCGTAGCTAGCGAAGAAATCAATGGTAAACAGCTGTTGCGATAAAGCAAAGTGATTTGCATTTCTTTATCGAAAATAAAGAACGCCACTGGTTATTGTCAGTGAGCAATCATTGATACTAACTCGTGTGAAATCTCCGAATGAGATAATAATAATAATAATAATAATAATAATAATAATAATAATAATAATAATAATAATAATAATAATAAGAGCACTAGGAACAATCCCCAAAAACCTGGAGAAAAGACTGAGAGAAATGTGAATCAAAGGGACAATCGAAACGATACAATGATCAAAACAGCTGCAATCCTAAGAAAAATCCTTGAATGTTGAAACCAACCCACATAAGATACAAAGGGTATTTACAACAGGTAGAAAACAAAATCAAACGTAGAACACCACAACAAGAACCAAGGAACAGAAACTGCAAGAAACAGCACTTCATAATCCCCTTTACATCCCACCGCCCTCAGCTAAAATCACATTAAAATGAACCAAGGAAAAGAAATCACATGAAACACCATATTCCATCCTCACAAAAAAAGAGTAGAAAGAAAAAAAGAAAAAAATTAAAATAAAATTTTTAAAAAAGAAAAATAGTACTGGTATAGACTGACCCCAAACAAAATATTTATAGAGGGTCGAAGAGGATACGAGCGAGAAGGAAGAGCACAAACCAGACCTCCACTGAAAGAGTACAGAGAGGCTAATTGTTACTCAAATCCCAGGGAAGACCAATGGTCCTTACAAGCGAGAAATGAATGGTAAGAAGCTATTGCGATATCGCAAGGTTAGTTGCGGTGGTTATCGAAAAGAGGTGAAGAATACAGGAAACCTGGGGAGGCTTGTTGTCACTCAGACTCCAGGAAATACCACTGGTTGTTGTCGGTGACCAATCACTGACGATGATCTGTGTGAGAACTTCTAGTGAGAACAAATTATTTTTAATAGCATAGAAGAGGAAGAAGAAAAACGGATAGAGAAAACAAAAAAGAAATACAAAGTGAAGAAAGATAAGATTGAAAGCCAAAGAAATGTCCAATTTGACTAAATAGATATGATAGGCAATAAGCGGCTTATTATGGATCTCATAGGAATTGACAAACGTCTTTTGGAATGAGTGCTTTATTATAGCACTGCGAAGGGTGCTGGTTGTGTGAAGAGATGAGAAAAGAATGTAACTTCTGACCGCCCATCTTGTAACACCCCACTCTCTCTCTCTATCTCTCTCTCCTTCTCTATCTCTCTTTCTTTGTTCGTCCTCAATTTTCTACTCGGCAAATCTTTATATAAAGGTCGCTAAAATGCGAAATAACTTCATCGCGGTTGAAGCCGAATGGATTCTTTTAATTCGCCATCATTGATTCCGTCTACTGTTCTTGTCGCTGTTGTCGTGCTTTTAAAGAAATCAAGCTGCATCTGAAATGACAGAAGAACGAATCATTGTATCATTTATTTCTGATTTTGAAAGTGTTTTCTAATCCTCTTCCCATATTTCTATTTCCTCTTTCATTTCGTACTTCCCAGGTGAACGTCTAAAGTTCGCCGTCACTGCTTAAAAGCTATTTATCGATATGTCGTTATGTCGTCAGCGCAAGAAGAGTCGTAATGGCCGATAAAGAAAGATGGTGTCCATCCCGTGTTACAAGTTGGTGAGTCCCGTTACACGAACCTTGCAGAAGAGAATAAAGATCTGGTTTTAAACTTTCAACCTTGCGCTGTAAGATTGTAGATAACAAAAGTGAAGTTTTGTAAGACGAACAGTGAATAACATGTTCTAACCTACATAAGTGGTTAACATGTTCTAACCTACATAAACATTCATTTGAACGTCTCTAATGCATGTATAATGACTCTCTTCCCTGTCCAGTCAGTAAGTTACGCGTTGAATTCTTATCTGAATTTGACGATTGCGTATATAAGAACTGATTTGGTATTCTGGAATTCTTGTGCTGTGAATGCAATATTTACAGCACAAAAATTCCAGAATACCAAATCATTTTAATCTTCAGAGATAAGTTTCGGTTATTATTGAATCAAAATGCGTCAAACAACAACAAAAGAAAGCCCATTGCTTAAACTCACTTTTATTATCATATTTGACATACCAAAACAAACCTCATCATAAAAATCAGATAAGAATAAAAAAGAGTGCAGGATTTTTACTTTAATTATTTTGATTAGGAGGTTTTTCGTTTGGGCTGCGAAATATAAGAAAACCAATGACAGTGCATTATCTTATTTTTACCTATTTTAATTTATGTGTCATTTGATACGTATGTAATTCTAAAAATTAGAATGATTTAAGAATGTTTGTGTTATGACTGAATTGTTGAAATAATATATAATATGCATATTTAAATTCCCGAAACAGTTGTTCATGGTAAACAACTGATGATCCCTTAAAATAGTGTTAGAAATAAACTAATATAATAACTGTAAAAAATAAATTGACTTACATGAGTGATTTACCACTTGAAGACTTGGGACTATAAGTTGTTGTTTTTTTTTTATATAGTTTTAATGGTTGAGAAACTTCCGAGACTATATATATATATATATATATATATATATATATATATATATATATATATATATATATATAATAAGCTATGAAAATATATTTATGGCAATATATATATATATATATATATATATATATAAGTTTTAATGGGGAAAATACTAGACACACATGCGGGCTGTACACATTATAACTTATTTCGACCTAGATCGGTCTCATCAGTTGTATATAACCAACCGCATTTAGAACATGCTCTGTTTAAATGTACATTGAGCTCTCTTACTCCGATTCTCATCAGAATCATCTGAACCTGCATACACTATATATATATATATATATATATATATATATATATATATATATATATATATATATATATGTTATGTAGTTGCGTCAGTTATGTATAGGTAGGTGAAATTAGAAATTCTGTGTTTAGTTCTAATCCGTTGTTAATTTTTGGCTTCAGTCTATATATAAGTTATTTGGTAGTTACATTTGTGTATTTATTTATATTTTACATGTACGTAGGTCAAATAAACAGATACCTATGAATAACTCTACATAGCGTGTACATAGTTCAAGTTTGTAATAAGTTGTTTTAAATATATTTTTATAAATAATGCTTATTTTTCTGAAAATAAAAGTAATCTTAGCTTTAAAATACAAATGGGTGCCGAAATTATAAAGACACATCATTTCATATTGCAGTAGAATTCCTAATCATCTAAATAAGCATCTATAATTGTTGATTAACAATTATGTATGAACTCTCCTAAATTTCCACAAAATATTAAACTCATAATTTAGATTCAGAGTACTGAGGTTAGGTCTTGTGTAAAATTTAGATACAACTAAAATTAAAACATTTCTATAACATATATATATATTTACTAAAGAGTCACCATTTATCATGGCCCAAAGTCTACTCGAGGATAAATGTTAATGAGTTTATAAGGTAGACAATGAGCCAAGACCGTGACGATTGGTAACGATAATTGAAAAAGGTCGGTGTTTTTTTATTTAAGAGGACGGCTCATAAAATAATTTGTTTACATTAAACTTGAACTAGACTTTGATGTAGTCAGCTGGTTACAGCCCTGCGGTATTATGTTCTGAAGAAGGGTAGTTCTAGGAAAGAAACTCTGCTCATGGAAGCTCCGTTTAGTTTCAGGTACACAGAGGGAGAAAAAGATTTATTGCCAATGCTTGCAATAAGAGTAGTTATTGTTGTCAACCTTTTAAAGGGAGGGAACTATAGATTGAAGCTGGACTAACACATACTGACATACACAAACTCCTATGCATTATCGTCGACAACACGTAATTCACTTTCCAACAACACACATTTAAACAAATGCGGCCTCCTCATATGTTCTAGCTTTTCCGGTCTCCTAGCCATCACCTACATGAACCGGCTTAAGAAACAAGCACTAAGCACCTGCCACTCTAATATATTCTTCTCCAGATACATAGATGACATACTTATCCACACATTCTCTCGTGATGAAACCACCTAAATATTTAGCAATGTTAACAACACCGACCCCCACATACCATTCACCATAGAACACCCCAACGAGTCCACCTCACTGTCTCTCATTGACTTCAATTTCAACATCCCGAAGAACTTCCATACATACCAACTTCTATAGGAAACCTGCCTGCAAAAAACTCTTTATTCACTTTAAGTCTGCTTTGAAAGCTAAAATAGGTTATGCCCACAATAAGATCATTCTCACACAGAACAAATGCTATTCTACTGCTGACAAAATAGCACGAACTAACAACTTCCGTGGCTCTTCCACTTTTACCATAACCCACCTAAATAGGGTCAAAACACGCAGACACCGCACCCTCTCTAATACCTGTTTCTTAAACCTCCCCTTGCTTGGTGATAAAATCACTACCGCCATCCTTTATATCGAACTAACTCACATCGGCACATTCTTACGCCAGCATCTATCTAGAAAACATACTAACCACACACCTGAACCCTGCTCCTTGCAAACTGTCCTATCCCCAACACTGAACTATGCCACCGCACTAACTGTATATACAACTTACAGTGTGCTAAATGCAATAAATTATATACAGGAAGCACTACAAGACCGTTACACTTACGCATCAAAGAATATATGAATGCCCATATATCATCTTTCCGCAAACACACAACCCTATGCAAAACTACCCTACACGATATTCGCGATATCCACGTCTCCATCCTTGCCTCTATCAGAAAAATTTGGGACCTTAGAAGCACGGAATCGATCCTTATCTCCAGATTAAACCCCTCCCTCAACCAACGGGACAAGCACTACTCACCCTTCATTTTATAATGTACCCTCTCACCAACTGACGTCACCCTTGTATTCCAATTTCACCTTTGACTCCTCCCTTCAATTAATTACTGCTTAACTTCTATAGTATGTCATTCACTACTACTACTACCACCACACACCCAATAATCAAGTATTACCCCCATATAAATATTTATCTCAATACACCCTCAGTTACAGGAGAAATAAAAAAACCCTAACAACCAAAAAATCATAAATGACCTACACTTACTATCCCACCAAAATAATTCACCCCATACCCTGTATTATTAAGTAATTAACAAATTCACCCCCATACATATTTTACATATAAAATATTACCCTTACATCTAAATACATATTAAATTTATACAAATTAATATACAAAAAAGTAAATAGTAAATAATAAATTAAAAATAAATAAATAAATAATAATAATAATAATAATAATAATAATAATAATAATAATAATAATAATAATAATAATAATAATAATAATAATAATAATAATAATAATAATAATAATACACATATATATATAAATAAATAATACAGGGTGGGCCAAAATAAGGGTCCTATCTTTAAATTTGAATAACTTCAATTTGAATAACTTCCACAAAATAAAAGTTAAACTCACCAAACTTTATGTGTGTGTAGACTGACCCTTCCGAGATTTTTTGAAATAAACAAAACAAATTTTAGCCGAAAAACACTTCTTAAA
>OY744518.1:17494113-17501613 GCA_963556195.1 Sepiola atlantica
CACACAGTATTCCCTTGCTATTCGCGGGGGTTACGTTCTTTACCTCCCCCGCAAATAGCGAAAAACCGTGAATATTGGATGCAGTTTTTAAACGTCTATGTATGAGATTGTATATATGGTGCTAAATGCTTCCCAGGCACTTTCTAAAGACACTCTTACTCATTAATACAGTAATAAAAACTAAGATCCGTATTCGGACTATTGCAAGAATCCACCAAAAGATATATCGACATGAGTTGTCACTCAACAATATAGACATATATATATATATATATATATATATATATATATATATATATATGTGCGTGTGTGTGTGTGTATCTCTCTCTCTCTCTCTCTCTATATATATATATATATATATATATATATATATATATATGACTTTAGAAAAAAGATACATAATAAAGAAAAAAACAATTTTGTCGTGGTAAATCCTTTCTTGGACGAAATGTCTTGGTAAACTCTCCAAATATACATATAAATGCTCTGTACCCTATAATCGTTTCTCATCGAGCTTGTTTTTACTGGCCTTGTTCCGGACTTTACTGAGTTAAACACTCTCTCTCACTCTCTCTCTCTCTCTCTCTCTATATATATATATATATATATATATATATATATATATATATATATACTATGCCAGCTCGCTATCGCTTCGCAAATTTCGCTAGTTGAAATACTTCAAACTAAAATGTTAAACAATAAAGAATTCATTCATAATTTTGTTGTAAACACATCAGAAATATTTTGCATTTATTTATATACATAAATAGATATTAACATTTAGGTAACTTTATACAAATTTATTTATCTTTTAAATAAAACCTTTAAGAAATGAGCAGAAAGAGGATATCAATTCGCCCGAGCGATGGTGTATGTATATGTGTGTGTGCGTGCATTTTTCTAAAGTGAATTACAGACCAATACAAAATGTGGCGTCAGGTCGCAAACGGGATGGATGAACCAGTTATAGTTTTCCATTTCTCTATGTGGCGTCACTAGCGGGCGAAGGAATGCCGGGGATAGAGAGATCAGTTAGTATCCTCTCCCCTTTCTGAACTCTTCCTCGTACCTCGTATATCTTTCTAATTAGTTTTATTTAATTGTTTCCCCTAAAAGTTAATCAGCAAATACTTTAAGAAAGATGTAATTCTTTACCTTATTTTGTTAAATCACTTTAATTAAGACCTGTTAATGTCGACAAAACTATTGCATATATATGGAAAATAGGAAAAATAAAAATCCGAGTTTCAGAACAGCGACTCAATATCAAAGTTTTGTGGATCTCTTCGTCAATTTTGGCCAAATTTTGTCGATTCCGTCTTTTAAATGCACCATTAATATTCGCTTCTTCTCAAAGTAATATATGAACAAAATATATTGTGTATCCCCAAATACGGACGTCAAAACCTTGCCTGCTTATGTTTGTATATTTAGTAACTATTTAGGGATTTTACCTGCTGCTGATACTCAGCTGACATCTGATTTGAGTCCACGGTGAAGTTGTGAATGTATGTTTCATACATTATGACAAATTGAGACAAAAACTCTTTTTTTGATGCGTTGAAGTAGTTGCAAACAACGCGTTGAATCGTCACCGAATGTTTGATTTTGATCGACTATGAACAACCAGACACTAACTTTAAAAAGAAAATTTTGAATGCACTGCTTTTTCATATCTTCAACTCCTCTGCTATCTCATATCACTTATATTTACGATCGGCCAAAATGGGTTTGTGAACTTTTTCTGTTTTCCAGGACAACTGTCGAATTTAAGCGACCTGAGCGTTCAGTATTTTTTGTGACTCTTCGGCTACGTTTAAGTCTCACCACTTTATTCTGATAGAGCGGAATCGAAGTCACATCATCATAACATTGCTATGGTTGAACAGTATTTTTTCTCATCAGAAAGCAATGCTTTATCAACACACAAAATCTAGATTTTTCTATAATCTTAGAAAATTTTCAACAGAAGCCTAACTTAAATAACTTTAATTTATCAACTAATAATCTAACTTGGCCAAAAGTTACGACGGGTGTCATTTGAAGATAAGTACTTTATAAAAGTCATATGAATTTTCTCTTATTCTTGGCGCCATATCTATGCCAGGACCGATACTTATTGAGTGATGTTTTATAATGTCTTCTACTGAAACAATTGGGTTAGTAACCGGAATAAATAAGTTAGTTTTCTGGCATGTGATAGACCGTTCGGGTTTCGAATCTCGGCGTTGATACACTTGCTACGTCTATTCATACTGATGAATCGTAAACAACAAAAGAGCTGTATGTCAATATCTTTTTTTATATATGTATATCACTTTAAGTAATCCCTATAGCAAAAGGGAGGGATCAATATATTAGCCCTTCACCTATGGATGAAATAGCACAGTAAGTTTGGCTATCAACTACTACTGGTTCAGGACTAATTCGGTTGATGGCTGCGAAAAACTTGTAAAATAAACTCTACACACAGGCACTCCTACAAGGAGGTTTAAGTGTGTACGGAGACTGAATGGCGCTTTATATTTATATATATATATATATATATATTATATATATATATTTATGACAATTAAGCTACACAGAGACTCTCGGGTTTCATCCTCGGTGGGAATCTTCAAGCTAAATTTTAGCCTGAAGTTTCCCCCTGAAGTTGAAACGCGGGAGCCTCTGTGTAGCTAAATTGCCATAAATATATTTTCATAGCTTACTACCTAGCTCTACTTACGTATCGAGCACTGTTGAAGTAAATATACATAAAAATTTATATCTCCGTATAAAATTTTATGTGGATACATGAAATAGTAATATATATATATATATATATATATATATATATATATATATATATATATATATATATATATATATTAATATATATATGTATATATATGTATATATATACAAGTATAACTGTAATATAAATATATCTTACTTTTTAAGATATAAATGTACATAGATTATAAAATAATATATTATTTATATATTTTTAATTATATACTTTAAAGGTACTTAATACATGAGTAAAGTTTACTTTTAGTTTAAAAAATATACTTATGACAAATAAGTTACACAGAAATGTTTGTATTTCTTTACCGTGGGGAATCATTAGGCTTAATGGATGGATTTGCATTTTAGAATCATTTTTATAGTTAATCAGTCTCAACTCTTTATCCTAACTAATCAGAGTTCTTTACTACTTATGTGTTTCTTTCACCAATGAATTTTCACCTATTTGTACAGAAGTTTCTGATGCGTTTCACTTTTACATGGATTAAACAAATGTTTTCTTTTACTACATTTTTTTATTGTTGCATCTACTTTGGACACAACTAGCTGAGATTTATTCTTCAAAGCAGCTTTCAGTTATTTCTTTATGTTTTAGGACTTAATTTTTAATTTGTTTTTAAACTAAAAAATATACCTTCTCCGGTCGCATATTTTTGCTAGCCTGAGACAATGGTATCAAGATAAACGGACATATACTACACTTACCTCTAACGGAGGATGTAATGCGTGGCAGGATGGTATGATGACAACATAACAGATACTAAGGTAATCCTGGGAGGATTGTATCATGAAGAATGAAGATATACTATACTATTCCTCTCCTAAAGAGGAAGCAATGCCTGAGAGGAATGTATTATGACAAATGAAAATATACTACACGACCGCCTTTTGGTAAAGCCTGGGATGATTCATCCCCTCAAACAGAAGTGGTAATGCATGGGATGATGGTATCATTAGAAATCATTGAACATATTTTACACGGCATTTCAAACGAAGAGGTAATGCCTGGGAAGATTGTATCATTATACAACAGATACATTACCCACCCACAGTATTTCAAAACATCATCGTATCATTAGAATAAAATAAGGATGAGTTGTTTTGATGTTAATATTAGTAGTATCAGTTGAATGAGTTTTTTATGTTAATATTGTTACTATCAGTTGTATGAGTTGGTTTAATGTTAATATTGTTAGGATCAGTTGTATGAGTTGTTTTGATGTTAATATTGTTAGTATCAGTTGTATGATTGTTTTGATGTTAATATTGTTAGTATCAGTTGTATGAGTTGTTTTGATGTTAATATTGTTAGTATCAGTTGTATGATTGTTTTGATGTTAATATTGTTAGTATCAGTTGTATGATTGTTTTGATGTTAATATTGTTAGTATCAGTTGTTATGAATTGTTTTGATGTTAATATTGTTAGTATCAGTTGTTATGAATTGTTTTGATGTTAATATTGTTAGTATCAGTTTTATGAGTTAATTTTGATGTTAATATTGTTAGTATCAGTTGTATGATTGTTTTGATGTTAGTATTGTTAGTATCAGTTTTATGAGTTGATTTTGATGTTAATATTGTTAGTATCGGTTGTATGATTGTTTTGATGTTAATATTGTTAGTATCAGTTGTATGATTGTTTTGATGTTAATATTGTTAGTATCGGTTGTATGATTGTTTTGATGTTAATATTGTTAGTATCGGTTGTATGATTGTTTTGATGTTAATATTGTTAGTATCAGTTGTATGATTGTTTTGATGTTAGTATTGTTACTATCAGTTTTATGAGTTGTTTTGATGTTAATATTGTTAGTATCGGTTGTATGATTATTTTGATGTTAATATTGTTAGTATCAGTTCTATGAGTTGTTTTGATGTTAATATTGTTAGTATCGGTTGTATGATTGTTTTGATGTTAATATTGTTAGTATCAGTTGTATGAGTTGTTTTGATGTTAATATTGTTAGTATCAGTTGTATGAGTTGTTTGGCAGTGCGATAAGAATTTTGGCGGTGGTTCGATGTGTTTGGGCCGATCTCTTTGATTGCCCGCTTATAGTATAAACGGGTTGAGATTGAGTTATGTTCGCTACACGTGACCCGTTGAGGTAGCCGGTGATCTTGCGATTATACGGACAAAGAGTTGTTCGGTGCCACACGCGTGAAAAAAGAGCGAGTTGTAGCCATGAACAGATTGGCATGCTTATGGATATTTGGGGGGGGGAGGGGGCCTCGTAGTTACCGCATTGGTATTGGTCATTGTTGTTAAGTTGGTCGGTGGGGTCCACGAGAGCACCGCAGCGATGTAACGGATCTGGATGATTGTGAAATTAGGTTCGTGTGAGTGAACTTGTTTCGGCCCGGGCGGATTAACATGGCGCCAGAGCGATTAACATACCGGGATGAGTTAGGAAAATTGGGTGGGATCAATGTGGAATGAGTTGGGCTCCTTAGAAGAATGATATGAGAAAGGCGAGTCGCCGGCCCTGAAGTTATAGTGAGATGGAAGGGATATGCAAAGTACAGTGTAGCCGGCTCAGAGGAAATTGGACGGATCATCTCGGGTAAGGAGCTAAGAGGTCGCTCTTGGGTCCGTGTTGATAAGTTGACTCGGTCGAATGGTATGATAAGACATATCCTAACGAGAAATTAGATGGCTGACCAGAAAAAGAATATAAGAATTTTAAAATGGGGGTTTTCTGTTTTGCTCTGTATTCTGTTAGAAATTAATGGATGTGTGTGGTGAATTGTGTGACTAGGTATCGTGTGCAGATGCCGGTGGGGTCAAGTGGGCAAGCAGCCTTGCGAAAGAGGAACAGCCAGCGTGTGCTATATCGATGATTACAGGGATGGCCGTTAAGCCGATATCGATCGTAAGGGGAATTTCCTTACATCCTAGGAAAGGTCATAGGGCCGATTAAGGGCAGCCGGGTCAAGAGGATGGAACAGAGGTGTCCAACCGTGCTAATCCCTGGTTCTGACCAGACCATGATTTAGTGCGGGTGGATCCGTACAGTTGACTGCAGAATGAAGCTGTTCTCAGAGTCGGAGCTCAATGACGTTGACAGGGTCACCACGTTGACAAGACCTTAGATCAAGGGTCAATGTTCACCTGCGATAGGGTCTCTGTGACATCACGGGCTTTTGAGTGGGAAGCTGTGTTTGGCCAATCTGGGTTTTGTGAAGCGGGTCGAACGGACGATTTCTCTATGTAGTCTTCAAATGAAAAATGGGAATGTATTTCCTTAAAGGAATACATGCATGAGATTCCTTCTCCCCCCTCGAATGGCTAAGGACTTAAATAGGAATTAACTACGATAGAGTAGTCATGTTGTCTCTTCCTCGACGTTAGGGAAGCATCTCCGGCATCGACGATAACTGACGCCTAAAATAAAAGAATCAAAAGTTTAAAAGATTGTTTGTTTTGTGAAAAGTGGTATGAAGGTTTTTGTTGCAGACACAGCAGACGACATCGAGACACACCCCTGCACGCGAGGAAAGAGAAAAGATACGAGAAACTAGACGACATCAAGACGACACCCCTCCACGCGACGTAGAAAGAGAGAAGGTACGAGAAATTAAAAGGTATGCAACATATACATTTTTGATGTTAAAAATGACCAGTTGTTTAAGCGAGAACTGCCACGACCCATTCCGGGACGGGTATACGGAGCGAGACCTGCCACGGCCCATTTGGGGGAGGTATGCAACACTCTCAGTTATGGTTGACGGAACTAGGATAGGCTACTCCCATGGATTGAATAAAGCGTTCCGTTCGAAATTCCGTCCATATTCCAGAGTTCGACAGAAATATTTCCTGGAGAAGGCCGTAGGTTACAGCGACCGAAACGTGGTGATGATAAAACTTAAGATGAGAAATGTAGTCCGAATAACCAAAATTATGCTAATTATCAATCCTCATCTAAAAAATCCAGAAATATAAATCTACTAAGCCGGCTTTCGCCTACACTCATCAGAATAAATACGTGGAAATAATTCATGTACTACGATGAAAAAGTTAAACAGAAATCAATAGACAGCCAATAAGACAGTATATATCAATAATTAAACACATTTAAGTCAAATACAGAATTAAGTACATTCATATAGTACACATTAGAATTTGGAGAAACTAGTATGTGAGTCGCCAAAAAGTATGGGAATAAAAAATAAAAAATAAAAATAAAAAATAAAAATAAAAAAGTGCTTATCTTTTCGTCGGATTACATTGGGAAATATGGGGTCAGACCTAGCGTGTCTGGCCTCGAATGACTGCAGAGGGAGGAGAGTCATTTTTTTAGGAAGGAATTTGACGGAATATCTTTTTTCAAGCAGTTCGAAGACATTTTTTTGTCCTTGCTATAGTTAGGAAGACTTTTGTTTTAAATGTAATTGTTCGCATACGTTGGCCGGCACTAGAGAGGTTTGGGATATATGTTTTGAAATAGTGAAAGAAACCATTTGACTGCCTCGTCTATTAGTATTGATACAGTAGAAACAATTAGATAACATTAAATAATTAGTCAACCAACGTGGGATTTCAAGAATTTCTTCAGTGGGAAAAGTAATGAAATGAATACCAGTGACAGTTTGGGGCGAAAAAAAGGACAGCTAAATAACTATTCAAATAAAACTGTGAATTGCATCTTCTTCTTTGTGTGAATCAGATTATTATATGGTTGGCATTAGTTTCCTCGACGTTTTTC
>OY744518.1:17506613-17609113 GCA_963556195.1 Sepiola atlantica
GAACAGTTAACATCTACTGTTCTATCTCTTCAGGAATCTTCCTATCACACAATTGGTTCAATGAAGATCAAATCGAAGTTAAGAAAAAGCATTGATGTCCTTTTTTATCGCAGAGTGTATCGATACTCAAGGGCTGACTCAGAAAGCTAACATTCACCTACATTCGATTTTAAGAGAAAATGTACCATGTGTCGACTCTTATATTTCTTATTAGTTGATTGCTGGTATTGTGAGTTTTATATTCTTTAAAAATTTTAACGGAGACCAAACAGCCAGCCATGGTACACTCCTGAGTGTGTCACTTCAATTACACATGATAACCATTATTCAATTTACATTGTTTTCAACGAAATAGCTGCACTCAAATAAAGTTCGATTTTACAACTGTCCGAAATCGCTGCAAAAAAGCTTATAAAAACATGAAAATTTCCTTTTGTAAATCTATTAAATGCAGAGAGTCTGCACAGAGGTTTGGTTCCCATGAGGTTTGTAGAATAATCAACCAACACTGAAACAGATGTAAGACACCTATTCTTACTATTGATTATAAAGCATGAGTGATTTTATTAATATCAGATAAAGTCCAGCTTTTTTTTAATGAGCTTTGCATCAGATCCCTATCCTTTGCGATCAGAGCCACCTACATCCAAAATCCCTCATCATCTGACTGTAAATACTTTCGGCGACATACATAAATCTGTCAGTAATGTTGCTAAACTCATCAAGAAATTTAAAGCCAACAAGGCAACTGGTCCTGAAAACATTCCAGTCAATGTGCTTGAAAACCTGCAGCCGAAACTAACTCCTATCCTTCCAAATTTTCGAATCGTTGCGTAAAGGCAAAATGATTTCAATCTCATTGAAAAACTTCGTCTGTTTTCACAGTATCTAAATATGTTTGGGCTACAAGAATATAGGTTTCCTGCCCGATCAACAGTTTACGTGCTGACTGTAATATTGCACAGACTCAGTTAATCTATCAATGTGATCTTTTTCAGTGGGCGTTTGGCAAAAATGTTCGTTTTACAAGCTTGCTAGCTATAGAATATCTGGCAAGGTCTTTGCAAATACAAATATTTTCTCTCTGATAGGTTTATAAAATGTCTTGTTGATGGGCAGAAGCCTGAAGCACACAGTATAAACGCTGGCGTGATTCAAAATTCATTCTGTGCTCAAGCCTCTTGTTGATCAGTGATCTTTTAAATCATATTTTGATATCATTCGTTTACATCTATATAGACAACATAACCGCTTAATAGCATTAGTGCTAATTCTCTTTATTCCGAAGTGGCGAACCTGATGAAATGGGGAAAAGATGGCTTGCTACTTTAAACACCTTTATAACCAAGCGTTACCTTTTAGCACCACTAATGTTCGGGTTTGCATCAGTTGATAAAATGTATCTTTTCTTGATAAAGCCTCGTGCCTTTTAGCTCTAACTTTAGATCTAAAAAAGAAGATATGTAAAACCCGTTGCTAAGATTGTTGGGAGAATCGTTTGAGCATTCTACTACTGCGGAAAGTACAACTAACGTACTCGTCTATCTGTATAAGAGGCAGATACGTCTTCGGGTGTAGTATTTCGGCAACACCTAAAAAGCTGCCTCTCAGAGTACTGTTTTTTTTTATTTGACTGAGTAAAATATCTATTTCGTAATCTTCGTAATAAGGGATGATTCCCTCTCTTCTATAAAGTATCTGTCCCACAAAAGAGACGTTATCAGTGTTTCTCTACGGTATCGCTATTTTCATGGTTGATTTTCGACTGAGTTCCAATCTATGGTTTTCTTTCTAAAACATTAACAGCAAAACGTCATCTAGCTACCACCGCTACAAAGAGCTTTCCTTTTTCCTTTGCGTACATAAAACAAAACGGAACTTTTATGAACCGTTTAATGTGTGACTTTTCAAAATATCCTTCCACGCAACCACGTGACACACAGCCATATCAACACTTTTCGTCCTAACATCTAGACGGATTTTCAACTTGGCTGCGATAAGTGTGTCTCAATCAAGAAGAAAAAAAAAGAAAAAAAAGGAAAAAAAAAACTATTCTTCTGAAGATGGTATATATTACCGAAAGTACTCCAGTTTATAGAAAAAAATGATTTTAAGATGAATAAATAATTTATTTTTAAAAACAAATAATTTGCGTTGTGCAAGGTTTTCTAAATATTTAAAAAATATATACTCGTTATTATATATATATATATATATATATATATATATATATATATATATACGCACACTAGTCATAGCCGTGATCCGTTAGGTCAGAACCACTACCACTATTTATCGTACTTTGATTTCATTCAAAGATTCATAAACTGTGAGATATCTTAAGAGATTATTGTATAACAAAAAGTATGTCTTTTTACTTATATATTATTTGTAAGGATGTATGCATGTTTGTGGCGTGTATAGACACGTATGGGAATTGAATAGACACACTGAAAAACAAAGACACCATTTCTCTAAATTCTTTTAGAGTCATTAAGTACTTTTAAAGAGAAGCTGCATAAACATAGTATGAAAGTGATGAGACAAAATCTAGAAATCTAACAGAGAGATGGAGGACTTGCTCAGTTAATTATAAATTACAGTTAATTATAAATCACAGCCAATTAGAGCAGTTAAAATAAAATTTAATGAAAGTAAATACCTGCAATAATATATATATATTAGTTCTGGGATTGAGTTATGTTTAAAGCAAAAATGCTTTAATTGTTCTGATAAGTATTATTTTTTAATTACATGACCAAGTTATCAATCTCTCTCCTTACTCTCTCTCTCTCTCTCTCTCTCTCTCTCTCTCTCTCTCGTAGCTATCTATGTGTTTAGGTCGCCCGTTTTACTCTATGTTGATCCAACCATACTCTAATATTTCTCAGTGTCTCTGTGATATTTTAGAGAAAGAGTGACCCCCTTTTATAGTGTGGCCATCTCATTTACATACGTGTGTCTGCACACAGTACAACTAAGTATGTAAATTAAACGTAAACTGTGGCATATCTGTTAAGATCTTCTTGTATAACAAAACGTAATAAATCTCTTTAATTATAAGAATAATAAAGAAAGATAATACTTCTATATTTATTACTAATAAAGATTTGGTATATGTCTGTCTGAAGCAGAAACATGCTATTATTTCTACTAATTGTACTATTTTACTACTTTTTTAATTCTAAATTAAATATACTATTTAAGACTAATATACTAGTTTAATGCTAAAATAAGGGGAGTGTAGTGTGGTATTTGTACTGTTGTCATAAGATCCTCCTCCTATGCATCACCTCCTTTTACCTAATGTAGTGTATGTTTGTTCATTATGATAGCATCTACTCAGGCATTACTTCTTTCTTTTTGAGGAGTGGGTGTGGGTTAGATAGCATATGTGGTGTTGTCATGAGACCCCCCCCCCCCCGATGTTACCTCCTTTATTATTGGGGGGTCGTGAAGTATCTGTTCTGTAATCATAAGACTATCCTTAGAGGCATTACCACCTCCTTAGGGAGTAGTAGTAGTAGTAGTAGTAGTAGTAGTAGTAGTAGTAGTAGTATTGTCTGTTTTGTTGTCATGAAGCCACCCTTTTAGATATTACCGCTTTCTTTCAAGGATAGTTTAGTATATGTTATGTTGTCAGGAGACCATCCTCCCAGGCATTACCTCCTCCTTTGAAGGCCAGTGTAGTATATGTTCGTTCGTCATGATACCATGCCCTCAAGCTAGTAAAAATGTACGCGCTGAGAGAGGATGTGTTTTCTTGTTATATTAATTTCGATGTGTCTAATTGTAACAAAGTCAACTGATTTCAGAATACATAGTAATGTCATAGTAGCCCCTCCATCATCTCTTATCATTCGCCCTTTATTTACGTTATTGACTCAATGTTCACAAAGCTGTAGATACAAACTTACATAATCTGTGATTTATTGAACAAGCGTTGTTGCCATATTGTACATTCGATAACGAGATATCTCGGGTGCGTAGTGGATGACAAATGTTACACCTGTAAGTTCTCGGTAACAACGGCCCATTTGGCATGATGTGTAAAGTGTTCACTAATGGGCTGAGAGACCAGGGTTCAATCTTCGGTCGGGTCAAAGACTCAAAATTGGTACTTGATGCCCCCTTGCTAAACGCTCACCATTATCAGGCGAGGATCAAGGGTAAGTGGAGTGGTAAAGCAGCTGCTCTTTTGCCTATATGTTGTAGCTAATAAAAAGGAAGCTTTCGTGTCGCCATCGACTGTGGTGGATCGGTTTACTTTTCTTACGATACTATACCTACTTACCTAAACACTGTCCGGGGTTAAGAAGCGCACATTGCAAAAACGTGCAATGATAAAAAGCATGTGTACAATTCGAAAGAAAGAGAGAGATAGCGAGGCAGAGAGAGAGAAAGTGAGAGTAAGAGAGAGAGAGAGAGAGAAAGTAAGAGTAAGAGAGAGAGAAAGTGAGAGTAAGAGTGAGAGAGAGAAAGTGAGAGTAAGAGAGTAAGAGAGAGAGAAAGTGAGAGTGAGAGAGAGAGAGAGAGAGAGAGAGAAAGTGAGAGTAAGAGAGAGAGAGAGAGAAATATATATACCGTTTTCTGTCTAGAAACATTCGTGCAATTTAAGCGAGACGAGAATATGATAATCAAATAGAATTTCAAATAAAAATAATGGAGATGATTAGAAAAACAGTTAATTTAAATAATTTCACCTGGTGAAGTAGCGAGGAAACGAGTGAACGGTAGGAAGACATTTTTGTTACGAAATCCCAAGAGAAATAAAGACAATCGATTTCCTTTTTTAACGGGTTTCCGTTTAAACATGGCCGACAAATTCATTGAAAAAAAAAACTGAAAAAAATAAATACTGGCATTTTTGTTCTTTAAATGTTAGATGATATTAAATGATAAACGCATCTGAGTTTATCAGTTGAACATAGGATGCATAGATATGTTCGTGTGCTTTTGTGTTGGTGGCTTAAAAAACGTACTGATAATGAAAAGAATGTATGAAAGCCGCGAAAAAAAGGTGCGATGGGAAAAAAATGTCTCCTGTAAAAAAAAACTGTCGATCACAAACAAGGTAAAACGTTTCAACTCAATTTACTTAATTATTTGTATATTTATATTTGACATTCTAAAAATATAGATTTTGATATATACGAGGCCTATCTAAAAGGTAGTCGACCTTAGATCAGAAAAATATTTAAAATACGTGACGGGGTTAGGACCCTAATCCTCTTCAAAGTAGGCTCCTTGTACTTGCACACACTGTACCCACCGATCGATCCACTGCCGGAACCACATCTGGAAGTCATCTTTCGAATAGTGTTCATCTGTCGCGTTCCGCATTATCTCTTTTTTTCGCATCCTCTCAACAACAGTTGCACTCCGAGCAGTTTGGGGCTTGCCAGAACGCTGGGTGGTCTCCGCTGATTTGCGGCCATTTTTGAATCGGTTGAACCACTTCTAAATTTGTGTTACACCATCGCATCTTCTCTAAACACCTGCGACGGCGGAGATGAACACCATTCCAAAATAAGACTGTCATAGGTGTTTCCGGCAGTGGATGGATCGATGGGCTAAGTGTGTGCAAGCACAAGGGGCTTAATTTGTAGGGGATTAGGGTCCCAACCACGTTACGTATTTGAATTTGTTTTCTGGGTTAGGATCGGATACGTTTTAGACAGGCCTCGTACATTTTGTGTGTGATTGGCTGATAGAAATCAAACAAAGTTCTCAATAATTTAATAAGAGCATACTATTTATTTATTAATAATGTTACAGAAAATAGCGTTAAATCAACATGATACCATAGGTTTTAAGCCTGGATAGGGCCCAGATCAAATATTGATGTTTCTTTGTTTTTTTATATTTATAAACCAATTGCTTCGACTATCTTCAGCCATATTTTAATTGTCATATATACATATAAAGATTACAAAGTAAATTGAATTGAGATACACATGTGTATACTAGGTGGCTTCGCCAGATCGCTATCGTTTCGTAATGTTCGCTACTTTAAATACTTGAAACAACAATTTTAAATAAAAACATTTACTTCATAAGTTTCTAGTAAACGCAAGATTAAAACTTTTGCATTTATTCATATAAACAAACATTTAAATTTGATTGTAATTTAGATACAAATCTATTCGGCGTTTCGATGAGACCGTAATGAAATCAAAAGAAAGAAGAAATTAATTCGCCTGAGCGATGATGTGTGTTGCGGAGGCTCTTTATTAACTTACAATTTAAAACTAGATAGCAACTTGCTAAAAATCAAGTCACGCTCCCAAAATGTCGCAAGGAAACGTTTAAACAGGAAATAAAACCAGCATTAAAATTAAAAATCATAAATTGGCGTTTAAAGAAGGGGAAGGAGAGAAAAAAAGAAAGAGAGGAAGTGATGAGAGAGAGAAAACATAACCAAACCAATTTCTTTATCTCCTTTCTCGTGTCGCTACCTTTCTCTCCAGCGAGCGATATTAGTTTAATTTAAAGAAGGATTTTTTATTTGTCCGTTTTTAATTTAATCACTTAAATTAATTAGTGTTAATATCTACGAAAAATGTACATGTATATAGTAAAAATAAGACAATAAAATTACAAATGAATAACACCAATAGTAATTTATTATGAATTGTTTAAAAACTAGTTATGCAAATTAGGCGTTCAAATAACAGTATTTGGATCTTTCGCATTCATTCATTTAGATAATACAATATATAGTGAAGTGGGTGTGCCAAGTTCGAATCTTGTCGGTTTAAAGACACAACTTCCACTATAGACATTGGAAACCTCCTTTAAGTGTCCGATTTTAGCAAGAACCCGTCTTCCTACCACAACGGCAAAGAACTTACCCTTCTTCTCCACATCAAAAGATTTCGTTTTGTATTTTTACATGAGTTTACAAAATCACTTTTTCCTGTTTAAAACAATTTAACTTGAGCTTAATAGTGAACCATACGCGTCAAATTCTTTCTAATATATATATATATATATATATATGAGAATGATGAAAAAAAAAATGACTCAATACTGGTCACCCCTGAAGAAGGAATTTTATTCCGTAATCGATAAGATTAATGTAAGAAAAAAAAATTAATCTTGTATTGCTAATTTGGCTTTTATTTCAACTTTATTAACTTTCCATGCAATACTTTAAACTTGAACGAAAAACACACACATTATATATATATATATATATATATATATATATATATATATATATATATATATATATATATATGGCAAAGAATGGAAAAATGTTCCGACGTAATAGAAAATGAAATAAGGAACAGGAAAATTAGAGCAACAAGTACCAAAGTCTGAAAAATAAATTGTTTATTTTTCAGACTTTCGTACTTGCTGCTGGATTTTTTCTTTTTCTTCAATCTGCCGTCCTGATGTAAATGGTGAAACGTACATGGATATTTAATTAATATTTTGATTTTCCATATATATATATATATATATATATATATATATACAAAGAGAGAGAGGGGGGAGAATCTAATATTAGATTAGATAGCAATGGTTCCCTTTAAGATAAATAAATCTTAATTATCGAGCACTATTAAGATATGGAAGCAAAGCTTACACGCCCGCGTATTTAAACACTCTTTAATCTCGGAATGTTTGAACCCTGCCGCTGGCTTTAAGTGTATCTTAATTTCACTAATGTATGTTGCGATTTCCGTTGGCCTAATCTGCGAACTGCGTTCAAACCCGTCTGACCGCACTGATGAGGACGAAACAACGTCATAAATAAAAAAAAACTTTATAGCTCAGAAGAATACAAAATTCACGGCAAAATCAATATGAAGTAAACATGTTCTGAAAATTAAACCATCGACAAAAAAATGTATGTTTAGTAAGTGCTTTTGACATACTGGTGCAGGTGCAAACTAAAACTTTAAGAACATGAAATTAATTTGAAAGCAGAATACACGTGTGGGATTGCAAACAGTTTTCAAAGTTCAAGGAATCACATTAGAGAGCGCATATGTATGAAAAAGATGAGCTCAAGAAATTGAACCACTCTAATTTTTATTAGACGTCAAACAGCTTGCTGGTTCAACTCCGAGTTATTCTGGTTCGACTCAAACGATAATAGATTTAACGGCGCAATAGAATGTATATCAGTTGATATTGGTAACAAGGAATATCCACACGATGTGGCCCGTGTTGAAATATAATGCTGCTCGAGTGGTTTGTTTAAAATCATGTGAAGACAGTTTTGCCTTGAAAGAAAATTAAAAAACAAAAACATTTGCGGTATGAGGTCAAGTAATAAAAACTGTTAGCGCGGTAGTGATTTAAAGAAACAGTCATTTAAGACGAATGTAAAACTGCAAATGCTTTTTATATATGCCAAATAATTATTTTGTATATAATTATTTTAAACCTTAAATTCCAATAAAAATTTACGTTTTAATATATTTCAGTTTTTATGGACCTAACCGATAATTGCCCTTAGAGACTTCAGATAGAATTGAAGAAAAAATTCAATGGATTCTTTTAATACTGTGAAAAATTAAACCCTGAGTGAAACTTATTTGAATTTTATAACTATTAACATATGGATTTCTATAACACACAAAAATAATTTACTTATTTATATATATATATATGGGGGGTGAAAAAGACAAACGGAAAAATATTTTAATACAGGAAAAATCATCAGGAAACTTTTCTTGATGATTTTTTTCGTATTAACATTTTTATCTTTTTCGTTTGTTCTTTTCACACATCTTGTCTGTCACGGCATTTCATTTTATGATATATCATGCATTTTATCCACACCTATCTATCTATCTATCTATCTATCTCGCTCTCTCTCTCTCTCTCTCTCTCTATATATATATATATATAGTAAGCAATGAAAATATATATAGCAATAAAGCTACACAGAGGCTCCCGTGTTTCATCCCCGAGGGAATCGTCAGGCTAAATGCATGGAGTTATTTTTGTCAGGTGTGTTTATATACATGACTTGCTAGTTAACCAACCAGATTCTTTGTTGTTCCCTCAGCCAATCGTTGGGCTTCCTGCGAACAAAGGCTTTGTTGGTGACGCTCCTATGTCTATCCTATTGTTTGTTAACAATGGGTTTTCCTATATCCTGTTTCCTTTGTTTTGTCAATACAGTAGGCGAATTTATTTTAACACGTGGTTTCGTGTATTACTATTTTAGGTTTTAAATTTTAACTTGTTCAGTTTTTTATTTATTTATTTATCTATTTATTTATTTTTTATTTTTATTTATTTTATTTTATTTTTTTTATTTATTGTATATCATCTTTAGGTAAATTTATTTCTGTGTAAACAGCTGTTTGCTATTTCGCTTCTAGAGTTTTATAGGTTTCGGGGATCTTTAAAATTTATATATTATATTATTTATATATATATATATATATATATATATATATATATATATATATATATATATATATATATATATATATATTAAGAAAACTTGACGTATTTTTAAACTATGTTCATAATACAATATTACTTTCTTTTCAACTGACCTCTCCGGTTTTGCCCCTTACTATAGTCGAAAGAAGATTAAGTTTTGGAAAATCCTCACTGAATTGGTGTCATACATATGATTACAATTTCATTGAAATCTGATATACGTATTTGAAATTTTAAAAGGGTTTCTGCACCATGGTTCACTTAGCAGCTTCATGTAGAGATTAAGCACATAGAGAAGAACGTAGAGATTTGGAACCACGTTCATTGTCTTCCCGGAGAATTTTATATATGTAATATAAACTTCATCAAAACGTATATATTGTTAGTTTTAAAGAAAGCTGGCAACCATAGCTCTCTTATGTGAACACTTATGCGTATGATTTAAATTACATTAAAATATGATATATTTTTAGATTTTAGAAGAGTTCTGTCCTCATAGTCTCGATAGGGTGAACTTAGAGATTCGTAACCACGTCCATTGTCTACCATCGGCAAATTTGACAAAAGAACACACTGTTAAATTTTATGTAGATTCTTCTACCTTTCTGTGTATAGAGTACACGAAAACATGCATTGGCATTTATATATATATATATATATATATATATATATATATATATATATATATATGAGAAAGGGAGGATGGAAGTAATCCGACGTAATGTGAAATGAAAATGGAAAAAAATAAAATATAGTCGTTTATGTATTCATCTACGTTTCGTCTTTATTGTAAGACTTCCTCAGGATGATAGTTTGAAGAAAAATGTCAGGCAAGTACATAGAAGTTTGGTGTTGACATGGTGATGAGATGATATGATATAGCAGCCGTGGATCTCGTAGTAGCTACGGCTGCTATATCTCACCACCATGTCAACCCCAAACTTCTATGTACTTACATGACATTTTTCCCCAAACTATTATTCTGAGAAAGTCTTACAATAAAGACGAAACGTTGATGAATACATAAACAACTATATTTTGTATTTTCCCTTTCATTTCCGGTATATATATATATATATATATATATATATATATATATATATATATATATATATAAGCCACCTAAAAGCTTAAACATTATTAACTCTAAAAATGAGCTCATCTTAAATTGCAGGCCCAAACGAAAATTTAAATACATTAATTACATTACTCCCCCTGACACCCCTCCTCCCATCTAACAACCCCTTTTCTAGTATCAGACTAATTTTTAAACTCTATAATTTGTTAATTTGTTAATTTCTAATTCTTAACTCCCCCAACCTTACAAATAACCATCCCAAATACATAACATATCCTCCCTAGTACACCTAATAACTATATTAACCCATAGCACTTATTGTTTTTTGAAAACTAACATTATTCCCCTTACACCCACCGATCCTCAACCGCCCTATCTTCAATACCATTATTCCTACTCTACACTATAATTCCTTTTTCTTTTCATTTTCTTTTTTTTCTTCTTTTTGCCAACCTTCGCATACACTCTTCCATTCCTTCCATTCCTTTCATTATTTTTATTTTTATCTCCCTTGTATCCACTACATCGACCCTGTATATGCTCCTATCCACCGACTATATCTTCATCGTAGTTTTTCATTTATCTCACCTTTAACTACGCTCCTAAGTTACACCTTCAATTGATCCATTTGTTTCCCCTATTAAGCTATTCATAACCTCAACGCACTAGTGATAAACTTACATTTTACATGATTCAACCAAACCCTACCCTAGAATACTCATAACAGATATCAATTGTTACAAGCGGTCTAACTTTTTCCCCAAA
Organism: Sepiola atlantica; assembly: GCA_963556195.1. Lineage (NCBI taxonomy): Eukaryota > Metazoa > Mollusca > Cephalopoda > Sepiida > Sepiolidae > Sepiola > Sepiola atlantica. The sequence continues at coordinate 17,517,871 of OY744518.1, forward strand.
TTTATCCCTACCCTAAATGTTAATCTTTAATTTGATTAAGTGGGACAGACTTAATGTCTAACTATACATTGAGCTTGTCTTACTCATTTCGTTTTTTATCTGATTTATGTTATTTAAATTTTCAACTTTACTTTTAGGCTGGTCTTATTAAATTATATTCTTAACCGACTGAGAATCCCTTTTAAATTCTGCAGTACTTTTAAAATTTTAAAATATATAACAGTATATCTCTGCCCGGCTTAGTAGATTTTCAACATTTAAACTACAGATTCCCATTCTTTGGAACCCCATTTTTTCCCATCGGAAACTTTTTTAATTTCGAAATTATTTTTGTCTTTCGCTCTAAACCCGTTTTTAATCACGGCTCCCCCTCTCTTCTTTTTCAAATAATAAATACACTCAATTGACCTAATTTGACCTAAATTCTCAACCACGGCCAATTTCTACTGGCATCGGATCTAGCATATACCAAAAATAACCTTATCACTAGAACCCCTCCTCCACTCCCCTTACTCTCTTCCATCAGCAGTCATGGCTATTTCCTTCCCACCTCCTAATTTGACCCTGCTTTTAACTTAGGGCTTCTTTTCTCAGAACTACTTCAATTCTCCATTGCTAATGTCATTCGTCTACGACTCAATTCCTGGCCGATGAAGTATTGATTTTAAAATGGCCCGATTTCTTCATTTTAATTCCGTTTAAGTGCGCTCCATCTACAACTTGAACTCAACTTTCACTATTGGATTTACCTCATTTTGAACGCCTTCCTATGCTGCCTCCACGAAACTTTTTCTTCTCCATCAAAATTTCCTTCCATTGGACACCTTATCGACGGAGAATTACCACCTGGACAAACCCCATATTTTTTTACACGAACTTTTTTTCACCCGTTATTTTCTTAATATTTTTTTCAAATGTTGAATTTTGGCTTTTCTATTGTCAATTTATCTATCTGTATAATTCCTCTGATGATTAGATTTCGATCTTTGAAAAGCCCTGGCTAAAGGAAAGAATAATAAGCATAATTTTATTACAGAATATACCTTGCATTGAACTATCGAAGTTTGAAATTAATTTGGACATTCGTGCATGTTTATCACTCTTCGTTCATCTATCTTTATCTATATATATATATATATATATATATATATATATATATATATATATATTTGAGATAAAATATAGTATGTTATCGGGTACACAAAGAGCAGGAATTCAACACTAAGTATGCATTCTATGTTTTCAAAGACACTTTCGTAAACAGATATCTCATTTCCGCTGAAGACAAAAATGCCGAATTGACACCAGGAAGACAAACGCAATTCCTTCATGTCACCGAAGACGATAAGAGTTAATTCAATAATTATTTGCAGTTATCTCTAATATTGGTCATAACAGACCAATTACCGCTCGGCATACACGTGTTCTCACCTCAACTGATGAGGCCAAATGAAACACCTGTACCAAACTCTATTCACTAACAAAAAGATTTGTACACGTCACGAAGACCTTTCTTCTTCTTTTTTGTGTTTTCTTTTCGTATCACAATTGAATTGTCACGCAAACCTGCCTCACAACGCTGTAAATGCAAATTTGAAAATGAGATATGTTCGGCCTACGAGACTCTCAAAGAATAACGTGAAATCTTTATGTTAATTTCGTTAATTGGTGATCGAATAATTAGTCAAACAAGACATAATGTTCATCACTCGCTGATTAGCTCGGTTAACAAGTGATTAACGATCGAGTTTCGTTTCTTGCTTCGGGGCACAAAAGATAATGATTCACTCGTGACGGCTTTCTCGGGAAAACATTAATGGTGATCTATTCATTTCGTTCATGTTTCCGATAGTGTGGTAGAGAAACCACTGCTGAAAGTTCTTGTAAAACATCCCATCTGTGGAACAATATTCAACGAGTCTCCTCTCAAACCGACTACAAAATTTGCGTCTTCAAGTCTAATGTCGACAAATACTTTTTCTTTGAAAATCAAGTCGTCTTGTTTATTCCACCCACGGTTCCTAATCCTTTCATGGCGGCGATCATTATCCAATTACCAATCATTTTAACCCTTATCTTAGAATGTCCCCCGGGCCTTAATAAGAGGTGGCTCATCAGTACAAAATAGAGAAGAGTCAAGGGTAAAGGTAAAGGTTAGAGTTAGGGTTTGTTAAGTTTTTCAGCGGCAAGGTAGTTAATGTATACTATTATAAAATTATATTACATAATACGCATATATAATATAATATAATACGCATATATATCATAATATATTATAATATAATACGCATATATATAATAATATATTATAATATAATACGCATATATATAACAATATATAATATAATACGCATATATATAACAATATATAATATAATACGCATATATATCATAATATATTATAATATAATACGCATATATAATATAATACGCATATATATAATAATATAATATAATATAATACGCATATATATAATAATATATTATAATATAATACGCATATATAACAATATATAATATAATACGCATATATATCATAATATATTATAATATAATACGCATATATATAATAATATATTATAATATAATACGCATATATATAACAATATATAATATAATACGCATATATATAATAATATATCATAATATAATACGCATATATATAATAATATATTATAATATAATACGCATATATAATGTAATACGCATATATATATTTTCAGTATTTAAAGCAGCAGTGCTCAATACGTGACTAGAGCTTAATAGTAGAATCAAAATATACTCATGGCAAGTAAGCTACACAGAAACGTTTACCGAGAATGGAACAAACGTTTCTGCTTAACTTATTACTGCTTGTGGTTATATAACCCTATTTTTCATAATCAAAATATTAAAATCTTTTAATGCTTACATTACAGAGAGAGAGAGAGAGAGAGAGAGAGAGGGAGAGAGAGGGAGAGAAAGAGACAGGGGTAGAAAGAGAGAGAAAGAGAAAGGGCGAGCGAGAGAGAAGTGAGGGTAGATAGATTGTGTAGTGAATAGGAGACGGGGTCGAAGATAGACGGAGAGAGGGTGAGAGTAATAGACAGAATCTTCGGAACTGAAGACGAATTGTTTAATAAATTGCGAATAACAGCTTATTATGACAAATAAAAATTGATTTTTAAAAACATATCTCATTTCCAAAACCAAATATTATTTTTAAATGTATTTTGTGTAATTAAATTATGTTGGAGAAAAAAGTCATAAAGAAACAAACGTTGATTAACTCAGTTATAATAATAATAATAATAATAATAATAATAATAATAATAATAATAATAAATAAATAAATAAATAAATAAATAAATAAATAAATAAATACAAAAATAAATTTAAAAAATACAAAACTGTACCAGTCTAGGCTGACAATACACAAAATATTTGCATAGGGTCAATGAGGATGAGAAGACTGAGGAGAGAGAGCACAAACCAGACCTCCACTGGAAGTGCGGAGAGTGCTGGGACATTGGGGAGGCTTATTGCCACCCAAATCCCAGAGAAGACCAATGGTCCTTACCAGCGATAAATCAATGGTAAACGGGTGTTGCGATACTGCAAGGTTATTTGCGGTGGCTATCAAACAGAGGCGGAGAATACTGGAAATCTGAGGAGGCTTGTTGTCACTCAGACTCCGGGAAATACGACTGGTTGTTGTCGGTGAGGAATCACTGACGATGATCTGTGTGAGGATTCCTAGTGAATATAAATAATAATAATAATAATAATAATAATAATAATAATAATGATAACATACACACGCACATATATATGTATATGTGTCGTCTCCTGTTTAACGTACTGTTAATAAGTGCTAGAAGTAAAACAGCCAATATATAGACACCCCTCACATCATATTACACCAAACCACTACTCTACAAACATCTAGGTAATCTACCGTGCACTAAACGTCGCTGCCAGATCTCCAAACATATAGTTACATATCCTGCTATCATTCTACCCAACTCACGGGCCAGACTCGAACCAACAGGTCTCACGTGTTACAATGCCAATGTAAGTTACTAAATGTACTGCAAATATTGTAGCTAAGACAGTTACGACGTTGATACAAGCACTCTGTTCCGCATGAGTTTATAAAACCACAAACAGGGATCACTGACAACAACATCTACTCACAAGTGGCTCAACATTACAACTTACTAAACCACATCATAGGTTATATAAAATAAACGTTATTACAGACCGGCTTCTATTCCACACAGCACCGCATAAATAACGAACTTAAATGGATCTACAAAGTAAATACCCACACCAGGGCTTAAACTACGTTATCGGAGTTTTGAGCCCCTACAAATTATTTTCACACCGCCTCACTACTAATCACTCCGTTAAAACATAGACACTATATCAGAAAAAACAAATAAAATATTACAAAATGAACCCATACTATCACACACACTCACACACAACATGTACATTCTGAACTAAACAAGACATAGACAATTGTACAGTACGGACAAAAAATCACCACAAGACACTGACAAAACAGAGAAATTTTAATTTCACATATAGAGAAAATATTGCTGATAACGTAATAACCTCTATCAACACTAGATAACCAGATTTAACTAGAGAACATTCGTTTCTCTTCTCTTCTCCCTTCTTTTCCTTCTTTGCTCATATGTCGAAAACCCCATAGGCAGTGAACGCCCACACACAAGAAACTTCGCCGACCTCAGACAAAAATCCTCACTCACATAAAACAAGCAAATTTAACTAAAGAACATTTGTTTTTTCTTCTTTTATCATCTCTTTTTCTTCATTCAGATAGTAAACGCGCACACACATGCCCGCGATAAGTGGCCTCTGAGGGTCAGATTAGAAAACATTAATTTAAGTTCACCGTTTGCAACAACTCAGTTCACAATTCATTGAAGGCTAAAAAGGGGAATGGTTCATGAAAAATTCCTACAGAATATCTCAAGAAAAACGAAAAACGAAACAAAGTAATTGGGATTTACTTTGCTCCTAAAACCATCCAATTCACTCACCACAAAATAGTTAAACGAGTACTTGTTTATTGATCATTATTAGTTTATTTATTTTTTACTTAATTCTGTGCTTATGAATTTCCATCGACTAATTTCATATAATACATTTAGAAATGAAGCAAACGTGGGTACCATACTCTAATATATATATATATATATATATATATATATATAATTAACTTGTTACAAATATCCAGGGGGTATGAATCCGAAGGAAGTTGAAACCGGGTTTATGAGAGTGCTCAATGAAAATTCAGAGCAAAATATATATTTTTTGATTTTATTCCATTAGTTGCGACAAAACAAGTTTTGTTTCATTGGTGCAAATAGCGACCAACTCATCGGGCTGGCGAAGGAATTCAAATGGCATAAATTTTAACTTCAACTTTAACGGGAGATTTAAAATTGAAAATACATTGGAGGGGGAGGGGGACAACTGATACAACTGGTAACACCAGAAAACTTCTCTTATAAAATGAGTCCACTAGTATTGATCTCGGTATAATATAATCACAATTTAAAAAAATATATATATATATATAATCACAACAAAATTCACTACAAATAATAAACAAAACATTAAAATAAAATAAATAAAATGCAAAAGTAGCAATTAATACCCTAAATTAAAATTATCAAACATTTTTATCCACATGATAATTACTTATTAGAATTAAAATAAAATAGGAATGACGGTTATAATCATAATTTTATTCTCATTTTAAATTTAACTCACTCTGGCCGTCGCTCCATCTCCCTTCCTCCCACCCCGGCCGAAATTGAGATCATCACAGCACAGACACGTGAAAAACCTCCCACGTAATAATTTGAAACACAACTTGTTGGGGTCCTCCCCCCTCCCCTCTCATGTCCCATGTCACCGTTATAGACAAAGCCCCAACTCTGTCCCCCTCCCCCTCCAATGTATTTTCAATTTTCAATCTCCCGTTAAAGTTGAAGTTAAACTTTATGCCATTTGAATTCCTTCGCCAGCACGATGAGTTGGTCGCTATTTGCACCAATGAAACAAAACTTGTTTTGTTGCAACTAATGGAATTAAATCAAAATATATATATATATATATATATATATATATATATATATATATATATATATATATATAGAGAGAGAGAGAGAGAGAGAGAGAGAGAGATGTGTGTATCGAGGCAGCATTTTTTCTCTAAGGCACGTATTATTAAAAATATCCGACAACTTATGTCTGGATATTTTTGTACGAATCCCTCTGACAGTAATTTCACCATCGCCTTTACTCGACGTTAATCTGACGAGTTCGACTACGAAAACGTCTAAACGTAGACAAAATAACTTTACTTCGTAAAGGTGCAAACACAGCTAATAAGGAAAGACGTTTTTTTAGTGAAGACGGTTATAAAACGCAGAAAGAAACGAACGAACATTCAAGAAACAATGAAGCTTTTTTTTTTAGATGTTTACCAAATTGTACAGCCACACGGGGATAAGTGTTAATGAGACTGAATGCCACTTGGATGCTGAATTATACTATGAGAGAGTTGAAAACGATACATAAACACAACAGAATTTTATTACTTAATAGAACGGAACAACAAATATTTGTTGACATTGGACTTGAAAGCGACTTCATGATCTACAAAGACTCATTCCTGTGACAATGTATTCCACGGATGGGAGGTTCCTGAAATGAAAATATTTTCATGGAAACTACGTATTATTTTACAGAGGAAGAAATTAACGTTTTTGCAGTGGATGTATGACGTCGAGTTCTTTCTGTAAATGTTTTGCAGGCAGATTATATCTCAGTCAAGCACCTACCATTGAAATATCGATAGAGAGGAGAAAGACAAGCAATATATCTTTGGTGAGAAAAGGGATGTATGGAATCGAAGAGATCGTCCCTCACAAGATGTCGAAGTCGAATTTGTGCTTTGTCAACGCTAGAAAGCTTGCTCCGAGCGGCACCACCTCATATGTCGCAGCAATCCTTCATCTTGGGAGATATCCGTCTTTTATGAAGGTTGTGTAAATACAGCAACACTGGTAATTCCTCAAAGTATCATGGTACAATATTTAATATGTTAACATTATTGGTAAGGCGAAACTGAATAAGCCCGGCTACGAATCGTAAAAATATATACGAAACAACTTTACTTCTTTAACCTGCATAGACATTTAATAAAGAAGTTCTTTTTTTCATGAAATTGACTGAGAGAAACGAACGAACCTTCAGGAAACAATGAAGTTTCTCTCGAGATAGAATCAACAACTCCACACCGGAAATTCACCAGAGCATAACCCTCATGTACTGATATGCCCCCATAGCATATAATACATTCTTTAATATGATTGTTAAAGTTGTCCATAAGGCGTTAAATTGAAGAAGACAGACTACTAAATCTAAACAAATATATATACGTTACAACTTTACATCGTAAACGTGCAAACACAGCTATTAATGAAATACTTTTTCCTATAGCTAGCTATATAACATAGTAAGAAGCACAGTAGATTATTACACGACAGAAGCTTTTTGAACCTTCCACAGTAGTCCGTTACGTTACAGTTGTAATGTGTCTTATTTAGGGGTTAATAAACGTAAAAGTAAAAACAATGAAGCTTCAGTATAGATAGAATAAACCACTCCATGCTGGAAATTCACCGAAGCATAACCCCAATGTACCGATATGTCACAATAACATATAATGCAGTCTTTAATACAATTGTAAAGATTATCAGAAAAGACCTGCTAGCTATTTCTACAATTGAATATTATAGCCTTAATAGTGTCAACAACTAGATATTGTCTTCTATTTCTCTAGTGACAATCAATAAAGAGTAATGGTTATTATTGTGTTCCACCTTCCTGTTTTTTTGTCTTAGATATCATCGCAATTGCTTCACATTTTCGTCTTTCTTTGTCACACGGTTACCCGCAGCTTAGTTCAGGAGTAAACAGGACAAAAATAACGGACGAATGAAAACATGTTTCCTCTCATTTCGTTGTAGTCCGTATTTAATGTCATACGTTTATTCAGCTCCGAAAGACGCTCACACACACAGCGCACATTCTTTCGCTTTTCTTGTGTTAAAATAGTTGCATTTTCTCTTTCTTTTGAGAAGTCATTGTCTCATCATGTGAAGAATGTTTTTTTGTCGTATTGGGATCAGCTGTAAAGCGATGTTTAACGCGATAGCTTTTAAGGGGGGAGCCATTTCCCCATGGATGCATGCAAAGTGTGAATGAGATTGTCAGGATATTGCAACAGAAAAACACGTTACTGTTCAATATATATATGTATATATATATATATATATATACATATATATATATATATATATATATATATATATATATATATATATATATATATATATATAGATAGTAAGCTCTGAAAATATATTTATGGCAATATTTTCATAGCTTACTACCTAGCTCTACTTACGTATCGAGCACTTTTGAAGTAAATACTGAAAATTGATACATAAAAAATGATATCTCCTTATGAAATTTTATGTGGATACATGAAATACTAATATTATATATATATATATATATATACTGTATTTTCCATTCTGTGATATATATATATATATATATATATATATATATATATATATATATATATATATATATATAGTAATCCATATACAGGCTGTTTTGCTGTATCACAGCTCTTCAGTGCCTCAAGCCGGGATTGAAACTCAAACAGAGAGTCGCCGTCACTACCCCTGCGCTATCATACGACACCGACTGAATGTAAGTGATATCTCAATGTAAACATTGTCAAGTGTCGGGATCTCAAATTAGTGTTACTCAATGAACTATGCTTTAAAGCTAATGGCAGTTGGCGATATCCTTACAAATAAGCTCTACATAAGAAAGGGAGCTTTATATAGTCATCCACATCCAGACTGTTTCGCTGTATCACAGTTATTCAGTACAGCTAGACCAACTAGTGTCTAAAGCCGAGATTGAAACTCAACCGTCTCTCTCTCTCTCTCTCTCTCTCTCTCTCTCTCTCTCTCTCTCTATATATATATATATATATATATATATATATATATATATATATATATATATATATATATATATATATATATATATATATAATTTCTTTGTAATATAGCAGGAAAAATCCCAGTAGAGTTCTCGATTAATTAAGAATTAAAGTTAAAAATTAAAAATTAAGAGCGTAATATTTATTTATTTTGGTACAACATTTGTACTGTCGGTTTCACGCACAAAAGGACATAGCCATCTGAAGAGAGCCGAATGGCTAAGTCCTTCCATGCTTTAAACCGACGGTACGGATGTTGCACTAATTTTTCTGTACTAAAATAAATATATATATAGTAATTTATTTCCAAACAATAAACAATAAATTACAGCGTTTGTCGAGTGTACACGAGTTTTATTAATCTAGTCATGTCAGATCTTGGGTATAAACCGACTGGTAGAAGCAGATCGACTCTTCAGTACCTTTTAGTAGGCGAAGACTCAAAGAAGAAAATGAGAAACAAACACAGCCGCCTTAAGCTGCTTTCTATCCCATATCCGGTGTGACCAGATTGATAAAAATAAGGAACACAAGAAAAACACCCCGGTGTATAGTTTTAATAAATTAAAATTAGAACCTGCGATTGAGCACGTTATATGTTGTTTTTTTTTCAACTATATGGTAATGCATGGATCAAAATGTATGCAAATCTATAATATTTGAATTTTCGACATGATAATACCTTTTAGGATTACTTGTATGACTTGAATAAATACTGCTTTGAAACAGTTATGAACAACCATAATAGTTTGGTGCACGTCCTTTTATGCAATCTGATTGTGTAACATGGACACATTAGTTTTTGTAAACTTTTCCATTTATAGAGTGCGTCCACCATGACGCGCACCGGCGCTAAAAAAATTATATGCTAGATACATAAAGAATAACAGTGTAAAGAATTGATGTACATCAAATTTTGAGTTATATTAAGTAATACATATTTAAAAGGAATCGGTAAACTCCTAAAATATTGAACTCATCCATGTGGATTATAGAATATGCATTCTAAACAACATGTGAAGATTATTTTTTAGCCTGTGTGTGTGCATTATATATATATATATATATATATATATATATATAAATATACCTGCGCATGTCTGTATCTCTCCCCCTCTCCCTCGCTCTCTCTCTCTCTCTCTCTCTCTCTCTCTCTCTCTCTATATATATATATATATATATATATATATATATATATATATATATATATACTTTCTGTTCTTATTGTTGTTAGCGATAGTTTACTAATAGTATATTACGCCAACCTTGAACGTATGGGGTGGCCTCTCTTATACATACGCATGAGTGTTCTCCTCTGCATGTGCCTTATCGAACCATTTTAAAGGGCGTGTATACATATATATACACATACACATACACACACACATATATATATATATATATATATATATATATATATAAATAGATAAACATATACATATGTATATATGCATATTATTTTTGTATTATTTATTATGTTTTTTTAATATATCAAATAGTTATCCACGGACACGTGTTCCGCCATTACTGTGGCTGACTATGACTGGTCTCGGACCCTAGGCGAAATTTACTATTAGTTAATTATCGCTAAAAACAATAACAACAAAAACAAACTTTATAAAAGATAAATTGTCACGTAATTTCAGACGTATCTCTTAGCGTAACGGTTAGCGCACTCGGTCACAGCCCCAGTCACCGAAGTTCGGGTCCAGTCATAGGCAACCACGCTGATGAGCCACGAATTAACGGTGAATTAACGCGTCCGTGGATAACAATGTTATTTATAAATAAACATAAGTAAATATATATATATATATATATATATATATATATATATAACAATATTTACAAGTAAATATTAAATTATATATACCTACATACACCGGCGTTTCAAGGCTCAGAAATTATAATGTGAAATTAAGAAGATTTCTAGCCATAGCAATGTATTTTATGTGTTTGTTGCAAGACATGTTATTTGTGAATGTTAGCCCTAGTAGCTTAATTAATGAACTCTCAGTATTGGTAGCATTAAATGGTATCATCTATTTATGTCCCTATTCAACTACAGACTGGGGGTCATTTTCTAGGGATTCAGTCATTTCCTTAGATATGTATGAGTTTATTTTGCCCACATGTCAGAATAGAGCACGATGTCATCAGCAAATATACCAATCTTGGACAATATTTCGTCAGGGAGGTCATTTAATTGTATATTCAAAATCTATATATAAGTTATTAAACGTGCAACGGTGATTGTGTGTTTCGTTTCTCACGAATATGCTTGATATAACTTCTTAATTGTTCTTTTTCACTTATTTTTTTTCACTCAGTTTGTTTTTTAAATATTTCGCTTCTAATTTGACTCATTTTATCGCTTTCCGAAATACCTTGGCGAAAATTTAATTCTTTCGATTAATTTCTTTGCAACGTTTATGGACGTTAGATGAACAGCTGAAAAAACTATCTTCATAGTTATATAAACACAAAACAGTTCGCAAAGGACGTTTGCTACCTAAAACTGCAGAAATTATATTTTATGTAATTTCAAACCTGCCATTTCATATTTTACGTCATGCCCCCCCCCATTTTAAAAAATATCTTGAATAATTCGTTGCATGTTTTTTTCTTTCGTAATTCGCAGTTATTTCATTAATTTCTACTTGTTTGTATTATATTCTGTTCGCTTTAAAGAATTATGCATTTAAAATAACATTTTAGATAAAGGAATAAATTTGAATTATCTTTCGATTTAAATTTCTTACGATCTCTGTAATATCTGTCTCTCAGCCAATACAATAGTAAGTCATTCCTTTTTCTAATTTCTGTCTCTCACCCAATACAATAGTAAGTTATCCTCTTTCTAATTTCTGTCTCTCACCAAATACAATAGTAAGTTATTCCTCTTTCTATTTTCTGTCTCTCGCCCAATACAATAGTAAGTTATTCCTCTTTCTAATTTCTGTCTCTCACCCAATACAATAGTAAGTTAGTCCTCTTTCTAATTTCTGTCTCTCACCCAATACAATAGTAAGTTATTCCTCTTTCTAATTTCTGTCTCTCACCCAATACAATAGTAAGTTATCCTCTTTCTAATTTCTGTCTCTCACCCAATACAATAGTAAGTTATTTCTCTTTCTAATTTCTGTCTCTCACCCAATACAATAGTAAGTTATTCCTCTTTCTAATTTCTGTCTCTCACCCAATACAATAGTAAGTTATTCCTCTTTCTAATTTCTGTCTCTCACCCAATACAATAGTAAGTTATTCCTCTTTCTAATTTCTGTCTCTCACCCAATACAATAGTAAGTTATTCCTCTTTCTAATTTCTGTCTCTCACCCAATACAATAGTAAGTTATTCCTCTTTCTATTTTCTTTCTCTCACCCAATACAATAGTAAGTTAGTCCTCTTTCTAATTTCTGTCTCTCACCCAATACAATAGTAAGTTATTCCTCTTTCTAATTTCTGTCTCTCACCCAATACAATAGTAAGTTATTCCTCTTTCTATTTTCTTTCTCTCACCCAATACAATAGTAAGTTATTCCTCTTTCTAATTTCTGTCTCTCACCCAATACAATAGTAAGTTATTCCTCTTTCTAATTTCTGTCTCTCACCCAATACAATAGTAAGTTATTCCTCTTTCTAATTTCTTTCTCTCACCCAATACAATAGTAAGTTATTCCTCTTTCTAATTTCTGTCTCTCACCCAATACAATAGTAAGTTATTCCTCTTTCTATTTTCTTTCTCTCACCCAATACAATAGTAAGTTAGTCCTCTTTCTAATTTCTGTCTCTCACCCAATACAATTGTAAGTTATTCCTCTTTCTAATTTCTGTCTCTCACCCAATACAATAGTAAGTTATTCCTCTTTCTAATTTCTTTCTCTCACCCAATACAATAGTAAGTTATTCCTCTTTCTAATTTCTGTCTCTCACCCAATACAATAGTAAGTTATTCCTCTTTCTATTTTCTTTCTCTCACCCAATACAATAGTAAGTTATTCCTCTTTCTAATTTCTGTCTCTCACCCAATACAATAGTAAGTTATTCCTCTTTCTAATTTCTGTCTCTCACCCAATACAATAGTAAGTTATTCCTCTTTCTAATTTCTTTCTCTCACCCAATACAATAGTAAGTTATTCCTCTTTCTAATTTCTGTCTCTCACCCAATACAATAGTAAGTTATTCCTCTTTCTAATTTCTGTCTCACACCCAATACAATAGTAAGTTATTCCTCTTTCTAATTTCTGTCTCTCACCCAATACAATAGTAAGTTATTCCTTTTTCTATTTTCTTTCTCTCACCCAATACAATAGTAAGTTAGTCCTCTTTCTAATTTCTGTCTCTCACCCAATACAATTGTAAGTTATTCCTCTTTCTAATTTCTGTCTCTCACCCAATACAATAGTAAGTTATTCCTCTTTCTAATTTCTTTCTCTCACCCAATACAATAGTAAGTTATTCCTCTTTCTAATTTCTGTCTCTCACCCAATACAATAGTAAGTTATTCCTCTTTCTATTTTCTTTCTCTCACCCAATACAATAGTAAGTTATTCCTCTTTCTAATTTCTGTCTCTCACCCAATACAATAGTAAGTTATTCCTCTTTCTAATTTCTGTCTCTCACCCAATACAATAGTAAGTTATTCCTCTTTCTAATTTCTTTCTCTCACCCAATACAATAGTAAGTTATTCCTCTTTCTAATTTCTGTCTCTCACCCAATACAATAGTAAGTTATTCCTCTTTCTAATTTCTGTCTCACACCCAATACAATAGTAAGTTATTCCTCTTTCTAATTTCTGTCTCTCACCCAATACAATAGTAAGTTATTCCTCTTTCTAATTTCTGTCTCTCACCCAATACAATAGTAAGTTATTCCTCTTTCTATTTTCTTTCTCTCACCCAATACAATAGTAAGTTATTCCTCTTTCTAATTTCTGTCTCTCACCCAATACAATAGTAAGTTATTCCTCTTTCTAATTTCTGTCTCTCACCCAATACAATAGTAAGTTATTCCTCTTTCTAATTTCTGTCTCTCACCCAATACAATAGTAAGTTATTCCTCTTTCTAATTTCTGTCTCTCACCCAATACAATAGTAAGTTATTCCTCTTTCTAATTTCTTTCTCTCACCCAATACAATAGTAAGTTATTCCTCTTTCTAATTTCTGTCTCTCACCCAATACAATAGTAAGTTATTCCTCTTTCTAATTTCTGTCTCTCACCCAATACAATAGTAAGTTATTCCTCTTTCTAATTTCAAGTGTTATCATATCATTAGTTAGAGCACGTATTGTTTAAAATGAAACAATCTTAGATTTCTTTTTACTGCCTACAAACGACCTTTTATACTAATGAGTCACCACATATGAAGGCAAAAAGGCACTGGAAGATAACGATTAATGCGGTGGATAGAGTGTCAGTTTAATTACGAATAATGTTATGAGAGGATTGAAAATGATAAATCAAAAGAGTAAACTGTGATTTCTTATGAAGCCGCTGCATGACAAGTATTTGTTAACATATTTGAAGAAGATCATGCTGTAGCGTTCGGGGATGCAGATCCATGCTAATGTGTTGCACAAATATGTTATAGCAGTCGACCACATGCATTTATAAAGTGATAATTATTCGTGGTTACTTAAATGTATAATATGTTGAACACTCATGACTTTATAAGTGAATGGTCTATACTGCAAATGAGAGTTGTACGGAAACGCTTCTCACATGGAGTGGGCTAAATAACTATTAGACATGTCGATTAAGTAGAGCCTGCTAAAGTTCATATTAGAATTTTGTGTAATATCGGAATCGTACCAGTTATGTTTTGAATAGTGGAATTTAAATTAAAAATATTTTACTTTGTATACACTACTCATTTATGAATATAACTACATTTTTTCATTAAATATCTATCCATAGAGATATGTTTCTGCTGTATATACACCCACACACACCCGCATACATATATATATATATATATATATATATATATATATATATATATATATATATATATATTATAGTATAATTTTTTTATTTACATAAACATTATTGGTTACATATGTGCATACATGTTTCGGTTGTACTCTTCACAAAGAGTCAACCACTTACAACCAAAGTCTGAAGAGGTTGACTCTCTGTGAAGAATACAACCGAAACATGTATGCACATATGTAACCAATAATGTTTGTATAAATAAAAATGTATACTTAAGGACAGCTCTATTTGTTATTGAGCACTTTTTATAAGCACTGGAGTTTCAACAGATTTGCACCTACAGAAACTCATACAATACGTGTACCACAAACACACACACGTCATATATATATATATATATATATATATATATATATATATATATATATATATATATATATATTTTAAGAGAGACAGAGAGAGAGAGAGAATAAATTTGTGCCCTACATTTATGTAGGTAAAAATTTTTATTCCTTAATATTCGTATTATAATTATTTTTGTCTCATATATTTTGTATAGACAGTTTTGTGTTCCCTAAATTTATATGTATATACATGTTCTTCTGAACACATCATATGTACGTCCATAACTACTGTTGTAAGCTATATAATTATGTATAGAACATTTCTTCTGCCCTACATATGCATGTTTAGAACGAGCATTTGCACTCCGCATATTAATGTCTGAAGGTATTTCTATGTCCAACACCTTTATGCCTACAACTTGGTTCCATGCGTAACATATCGACCTATTTTACCTCCAGATATGTTGTGTAGTTTTTATGCCCTAAATACTATCTATAGAACTGTTCTTCTGCACTACAGATTAAAATGTATACTATTTTAACCCAACAATTATGAAAATAAACAATTTTGTACTAACACATTCATATATAAGATTATTTTTTAAATACTAATTATGTATACAACTATTCTGTGCTATCTAAAATTAAGTATAGATAATTTGTGTACATTTAATATTTGGGAATATATATATATATATATATATATATATATATATATATATATATATATATATATATAGTTCTATTTCCCTTCCCCAAAATAATTACCCTCAAGTGAATTAGAACTTTAAGAAATAAATTATAGAACTTATTTACTGAATTAAAATTCATAAATGTCCACACAACTTTCAGGATCTACTAGCTCTGAACAGGAAGAATTCAAAATGGCGTATTAGTGGGTTACCCAACGTGTGAGCTGGCTCTTTTCTTTGTTTTTTTTTGTTTGTTTTTACCCAAAAATGAACCACTGTATAGTGTAGGTTTTTTCAAGACAATTTACTCCAATAACTTTTTATTCTTTGTGAATTTTTCTGATGATTTTTTAATGTTGCAGAGACAATATTGACATAAACATGTTGTTTGGCAGAAGACAAATGAAATGGACCGTAAAAAATATCTCACAGAAATGTTATGTTTTTTGGAAATTCGAAAAAATGAAAATAAAAATAATAAAATAAAAACATGGTCATTGGAATATAAAATGAACCTGACTTATATTTGCTATGTTTTTACTAATTGACAATCATCGAGCTTAATCTTTTAAGGAGACTGCAAAGTAAAAGGGCACTGATAGTATATGCTAATACATATATTGTCATTAATATATATATATATATATATATATATATATATATATATATATATATATATACATATATATATATATATATATATACATATATATATATACATATATATATATATAGAGAGAGAGAGAGAGAGAGAGGGAGAGAGAGAGAGAGAGAGAGAGAGAGAGGAGGAGAGAGAGGGAGAGAGAGAATTATGTTTTTATTTTTAGACGTATTTTTGTTCCTGTACAAAACTATCCATATATATATATATATATATATATATATATATATATATATTACATATGTATGTCTGCAGAAATTTGTGTGTCCAACATATTTAAGCTTAGGATAATTTTATTTGCTCTATATATCTATGTAAGTATATTTTAGCATAAATATTTATGTATATAGTAGTTTTGTGCTCATAATATGTATGCATATATCTCGTTTTCTTCATCTAATATAGTTATGTATACAACTGTACACTACGCGCTACCTTTATGTATATATATATATATATATATATATATATATATATATATATATATATATATATATATATATATATAGGACTAATTTTGTTCACTATCTAAATGAGGGTATTCTCCAACGGAAAGAGCCGTTCATTTCACCTGAGGCAAAACGAGGGTCCGAACGTTTGTGACGAAAGCAGAGAAGCTTAGTTTTAAATGTGTTAAAAGTGAAAAATCACTGTTCCCTATTTCACAACATGCAGTTGGTTGGAGAGAGAGAATCAGTGTCCACCGAAGTGCTACTATAAATCGTTGTACCTGTATTATACTTTACTATTTGCCGTCTGTCTGTCAATTCATAAGAAATCTAAATGAACAGTGAATCAATACAAATCAACACTAAAAGTTAAATATAACATTTACCTTTTATTTTAATTTAACCGAGGTCTAAACAGAAATAGAAGAGTTTGATGTTAAGCTCCCATAGGAAGTCGAATCCGCCCACTAAAGGTTTAATATGGATTTAAGTCAAGTTTTTGTTTCATGAATTCTGTAATTATCACGCGTATTCACGAGATTGGCATTCTGAAAACTAAATATTTACAATCACGAATATTTATGTTCTATCACTTAACCTAAATTCTCAAGCCAAGCCGTTAATAAGTCTCTGTTTTCTCTGAGTCTCGAGTACTTTTAGTTCGTTGTGATAATTATTTCTCTGTTTATTCACATGTTTATTCCTAAATACAAGTCAGTAATTCTTTATTCGTTTTAGTTACTATCTTCAGAATATAAAAGGATACTTGTTCTCTGGTTTATTTTTGTATTGTATTCAATATACGGAATTAAAGATAAAAATAAACGAAAGATCTTAGTATATTTTATTTATAATCATGCCAAAAACAGTTTTATTAATATTTTTCATAGCATTAGTTTAATAAAGTGAAATTTTAATTTAAATCAAATCATTTACATTAATTAGAAAATAAATGTATCTTTTTCTCGTATCCTAAAACGGATTATTTGGAATTTTGAAAACAATACAGAAATAAACTAGAGACAAAGTATCTTCTTATATTTTGAAGATAGTAAGTAAAACACGTGATAAAAAGAATTATTGACTTGTATTCAGAAATAAAAATAAGAATAAAAAGCAGAGAAAGACATATTACACTGCACGAACGAGCTGTACCCTTAAGTAATTTACTCCGTTTCTTTCTCAAACATCGTCTCTAATCCTCTCATAGTGCTGTTCATCTTCCAATTAAAAATCTCATTAACCGTTATCCTCGAGTGGCTTTTAATCCCAATAAGTATTGATTCATCAGTATAGAAAGAATAGTTTTGTTGGGAGTCAGGGTAGGATCTACGATGTATCAGAATTGAATCTCACTTCTCTTTGATTTGATCGGCTTCCAAAGTCTAGTAACCATTTGTCTAATCTGTCGTGCTTTAAATCGAGTATCAGCTGCCTTTTGTCTTCAAATTGAGTACATGGCTTAACAAGATTCACGGAATCTGTACCGAGTTAGTTAGAACGTGCTCTCTTCTCCGATTATCAAATCTCTTTTCAAAACACTTTTAAACGCCTGTAAGTGGGGGGCTATGAACGTGTACGCTAAAGGTAAGTTTGTCTTTCAATTAAATAAAGCAGTCGAAATCTCAAGGGGCATACACATAGATGAAGTAGAATGAAGATGGAGAGAAGGTCTGAATTGAATAACGTACGCAGGGCAAAGGTGTAGGACTTAATTTTGTGAAACAAATTCGAAGTCGTACGGGTTGGGGGTGATTTTGTTACGCCTCCGCGTCGAAGATAATCAGATGACGGTAGAAATAAGATCTAGAGAAACGAGGAACAAAAGAAGGAAAGAAAGAAAAAAAAGAAAGAAAGGAAGAGTAATAAGATCTAGAGGAACGAGGAACAAAAGAAGAAAAGAAAGAAAAAAAAGAAAGAAAGGAAGAGTAATAAGATCTAGAGAAACGAGGAACAAAAGAAGGAAAGAAAGAAAAAAAGAAAGAAAGGAAGAGTAATAAGATCTAGAGAAACGAGGAACAAAAGAAGGAAAGAAAGAAGGAAAGAAAAAAAGAAAGAAAGGAAGAGTAATAAGATCTAGAGAAACGAGGAACAAAAGAAGGAAAGAAAGAAGGAAAGAAAGAAAAAAAAAGAAAGAAAGGAAGAGTAATAAGATCTAGAGAAACGAGGAACAAAAGAAGGAAAGAAAGAAAAAAAAGAAAGAAAGGAAGAGTAATAAGATCTAGAGAAACGAGGAACAAAAGAAGGAAAGAAAGAAAAAAAGAAAGAAAGGAAGAGTAATAAGATCTAGAGAAACGAGGAACAAAAGAAGGAAAGAAAGAAGGAAAGAAAGAAAAAAAGAAAGAAAGGAAGAGTAATAAGATCTAGAGAAACGAGGAACAAAAGAAGGAAAGAAAGAAGGAAAGAAAGAAAAAAAAGAAAGAAAGGAAGAGTAATAAGATCTAGAGAAACGAGGAACAAAAGAAGGAAAGAAAGAAAAAAAAGAAAGAAAGGAAGATTAATAAGATCTAGAGAAACGAGGAACAAAAGAAGGAAAGAAAGAAAAAAAGAAAGAAAGGAAGAGTAATAAGATCTAGAGAAACGAGGAACAAAAGAAGGAAAGAAAGAAGGAAATAAAGAAAAAAAGAAAGAAAGGAAGAGTAATAAGATCTAGAGAAACGAAGGAACAAAAGAAGGAAAGAAAGAAGGAAAAAAAGAAGGAAAGAAAGAAAGGAAGAGTAATAAGATCTAGAGAAACGAGGAACAAAAGAAGGAAAGAAAGGAAAAAAAAGAAAGAAAAAAGAAAGAAAGGAAGAGTAATAAGATCTAGAGAAACGAAGGAACAAAAGAAAGAAGGAAAGAAGGAAAGAAAGAAAAATAGAGAAAGGAAGAGTAATAAGATCTAGAGAAACGAGGAACAAAAGAAGGAAAGAAAGAAGGAAAGAAAGAAAAAAGAAAGAAAGGAAGGAAGAGTAATAAGATAAAGAGAAACTAGGAACAAAAGAAGGAAAGAAAGAAGGAAAAAAGAAAAAAAGAAAGAAAGGGAGAGTAATAAGATCTAGAGTAACGAGGAACAAAAGAAGGAAAGAAAGAAAGAAAGAAAGAAGGAAAGAAAGACAGAAAGGTAGAAAGGACAAGGGGAAAGAAAGAGTAATAAGATCTAGAGAAACGAGGGAACAAAAGAAAGAAAGAAAGAAAGAAAGAAAAAAGGACAAGGGGAAAGATAGAGTAATAAGGAAGCCGAGAAGGCAAGAAAGAAAGATGGAGTTTAAATGAGACGAATAAGTAAACAGTTATGAAGATTCTTTCGGTGGAGATTCTTAAACCGAAAGAGAGAAAGTAAGAAAGCTGAAAAGGAAGAAAGTGAACGAATTGAAATAATTAGTCAGATAAAAGAAAAGTACATAGAAGGAAGAAACGAAAACGCGAAAGTGAAGAAGAAATAAATTCACAAGACATGGAAAGAAAGAAAAGAAAACGGATGAACGAACGTGTAATTATGAAAGAAGATGAAATGAAAAGAAATAAGATAAAAAAGTGGTAATATGATTAAAGAAAGGTAGGATTGAATTTCAAACGAGGGAGTTAAGAACAGGGAAATGTTATAAGGGCAAACGAAACGGAGAAGGAAAGAAAGAGAAAAAAAAACAACAGATAGAAAGAAAGAAAGTAATAGAACGAGAAAGAAAGAGACAGAGACAGACAGAAAAAGAAAGAGAAGAAGAACAGATAGAAAGAGAGAGAGAGAGAAATAGAACGAGAAAAGAGAGAGAGAGAGACAGAAAGAGTAAAATAAGGAAAAAAAGAAGAAAAAGAAGAAAGAGAAAAAGAATAATGAAGAAGAAGAATAAGAAGAAGAAGAAGAAGAAGAAGAAGAAGAAGAGAGAAAAAACGTGGAAATCAAAAAGAACGAGAAGAAGAAAAAGATGAAGAAGAAGACGAAGAAGTAGAAGAAAGGGGTGTAAATGATGAGGATGAGAATATGTGAAAAAGAAGGAAAAGAAAAAGCGTATAACAAGATGGAAAGAAAAAGATTTTAAAAAACAGAGGTAATAAAACACGAGGAAACAGAGAAATAAGAACAAAGAGAGAAGGGGAGACGTGGGAGAGGAAGGAGTGGGATGAACACAGTGTAATGAATAAGAAAGAAGGGGAAGTAGAAAAAGATGCAAATAAGTAGAAGAGGAAGAAAAGAAGAAGAAGAAGAAGAAGAAGAAGAAGAAGAAAAAATGAGAACAGACATTAGAGTGTAATTATTCTGGCAAATTCGTTTTAAGATTTGAAAATGAATAGAAAATAAAAAAGTCAGGAAGAAATTTGAGAAGAAAACTTCGCTTCTTTTGTTATTCCATTTACCATTTACGCGAATTAAACTTATATGATTAGGCCCTTTAGTAAGTTAATTTTTACCAACATATATATTTAATTTTGAAACGTGTGCCGCCACACAGCGGTTGGCGAATACACACATGGTCCCATACATATATAAGTGTGTATACAACTATATAAGCACGCGTGTTTATATATACATGCACACATATACATATATATATACGTATACTTAAATATATATATATATATATATATATATAGGTAAGTGCTTGTATTTGCGTATATATACATATATACAACTATATATATATATACAACTATATATACAGATGTGTGCCTGTATATAAGTATGTATACATATATATATATATATATATATATGCATTTATCTACACATATATGAACTGCACAGATGCATATATATGCGTATATATTTATAGATATACAACTATGCATATATATCTATATGTACACTCGTATATATTTATATATATATATATATATATATATGTATTTTTGAGTATATATGTATGCATGTATACATTTCAACATGCTCATATATTTATACGTGTCTATATGTATATAAGTATAGTATTATGTATGTATATTTACTTATATATGTATTTATGTATATATATGTATATATACAGATATATACATATATATGTGTCGCGTTTACATATATATAGAAATACATATATATATATGTATATATATGTATATATATATGTATATATATGTGTGTGTGTGTTTTATACATGAATGTGTATATGTCTATACACTCACCTATATAAATGTATAGAGAGAAATCAGAGTGCGTGCGTGTTTTCATACAATTTCAAAGAGTTCCAGCGGGCAGCCAACGTGGATAGCATCTGTTCTTTTGAAAGCGAGTTAGTTACGTATGTTTACGTCGATTTAAAAGACGATTGAAAGAAAGGTGGGTTGGTTGGAAAAACGCACAGCTAAGCCACACTCTACCCAACAAACCTGCTTCTCCGTTCATTCACGGGTAGAGAAAGAACAGAAAGAACGAAGTGAAAGAAAAGAGAGATGAATTAGGCAAAGAAAGAAAGAACAAAAAGGAAGAAGACGAACGTAGAGAGGGAACGGTAAAAAGACCGATAGATATTTTTTTGGGGGTGGTGTTTCCGTTTTCCTTAATTGTTTTAACCATATATCTAATCTCGAAAGCCTCGAAGACAACGCTTGATTTTGAAACCACGTGACGAAGTCGGGGAGAAATCTCGGTGGGATAGCATCTTGGATTAGATACGAGATAAAGAAGTGGCCGCCGGTGATATATTTTAGTTATCTCTGCCCAGGGGTTGTCGGCGTAATTGTTTAAATCTCACTAAGTGCGCGTTCCTGTGTCAAACATAGATTTTTGAACATGCTTGTCTCCATGCATCGTCTCGAATATCACGACAAACCGTTTTCCAACGATACGAATTAGAGTTCGGTGAAAGATTTACGAGTGATGTGTGAAATGGTTAATATTTATGTTGGATATTTCCTTCGTGAAAGTCTATTGGCGTATATAGAAAAACACGTCGTGTACCGAAATGCTATGTTGGTCGATCTTAGGTCGTTTGGATATTACTTTGATTAAATCAAGGAACACGTATACCCTGCACATGCACAACATCGATGTATTGATTTCAAACCGCATGTAATTATCTAGAATACGAAAATGTGACGCAAGACATGTTTAAATTTTAATAAAACAGAGGAATCATCTCCAATTTTCTCAATGTCTGACTCATATTATTCAGTTGTGTAGCATGCTGTTTTCGCAGTAGGGGATTAATGTCCAATATAAACAAAGCCGGGTTAATGTTTGAGTGTGTGTAATGCCGTAGATCTCAAAACAAGCGACGAACTTTACACATTACTGAGGACTCAACTCGAAGTATCGTCGAGATATATTTTTTAATTATCTTGCTAAATAATTTTTACAGCTTGCATATATCATTACACACTTTCTATTACGATTGGTGACCTCTTTTCTACCACGTGATCGTCCACAAAAACGTAAGAGCATTTTATTAATTGTCAAAATCGTTCATGCAACTGTTATCGTAATATATAGTCAAAACAAAGTATATTTAAGCAATGTAGGAGCTTGAATGTCTGGTTCCTGCTTGTAAGATATTCACAAGATCTTGTTTTACAACCACAACTGAAAAACATTTACTTTCTTCTTAAGTGTGTCTAGCGTCAGGTAAAACTTTCATGAACAAAGTTTATTTGTAATAGCTTATCGTCTGTGGAACACATTACCTTGTGACTGTTTCCCTCCAAACTACAACGTTGTTGTATTCAAATCTTAAATCGTCCCCGTAATCAAACCTTGATAATTCTAACAATTGTTTCAATCCTCTCATAATATTATTCATCTTTTTACTGATAATCATTCTTTATTGTTAACCCTTATACTCGAGTGGCCTTTTATTTGATTAAAACCTTAACGAGTAATTTATTTGCGTATTTTTATGTGGAATACAAGATGATTGAAGAGAGGCAAGGCACAAAAAAAGAGAGATAGGGTAGGGGGAAAGAAAATAGAAGGGAAATGAATATAAATTCTTGAACCTAAGAAAAAGAAAATATGGAAAGAAAGAAAGAAAAATAAAGTTAAAAAAGACGAATAAGCCAATGATGAAGATACCTTAAAATCGAAAAGAAAAGAAGTGGGAAGAGAAAATGGATTCTGAAACGATTAATGTCCCCAAAAAAGGAAATTAAATGAAACAGAAAGAAATGAAAAGTGAAGAAAAAAGAAGAATGGAAATATTTTCAACCACCGATTGCCATGGCTGCTAGGGCCTTTCTGAAAGTCTAATGTTCAAACTCCTTGGCACTAAAGTTGGCGATATGAATTTAAACAAAAATGCATAAAAGATGCTGCCAAGTCTTCAACAAAGAATATAGTATCCCCCTGGTGCACCAACCACTTGTCTCTACCGCTTCAACAGGGTGTGAAAGAGAGTCTGTAACCTCATATATCCCACGTGGTCTACCAAGTTCTATCACTGCAATATTGCATCCATGTAATTGTTTGACAAGTACGTCCACGAAATTTGCTCCGACCAACTGACTGCACTTACACCTCAAAGTAAATACCCTTGACCAATCCGACTAGCAGAAAAAAATCCCCCTCCTACACTGTACAGATTTCAAAATGTCGAATTTTTTCTCTTCAAATAGCTTATTTCCTCATATCGCTTGCCTTTAAATTTCCCCCTCTGCCTTCTGTTTTCCAGATTGTATGAACCTGCGGAAATTTAAATGCAGTGTGTACAAACATTTTGCTTCACAACTCCCTGTAATAAAAACTGGAAGCCAAAAATAACTTACGGATAAGTTTTATTTAACTATTCGTTGCTTACTGCCACGAATAGTATTCAATATTTACTCTTAATATATTACACGAATGTGGAACATTCCATAATTAATCAAAGGGGTGAGACGGGCATCAATTACCTTTGATACTACACTCCCCATATAGGATAGCCCCGATAAATATAACCACTAATCACAGATACGTCTCAGTGATTATATGCCTTGTTTGTAGTGAAATGCATTTTTTAAATGTATTAAAATGAAGCTTAGAATGAATTTATATTTCAGAAATTGCGTGAAAATTAAAAGAATAAAAAGACTGTGTGGAAAAGAACAAGTGAAAAAGACTAGTATATTAAGTTCTGGTTTAGTCTAATTATACTTGGTCATTGCCTTGTTTGTAGTGAAATACATTGTTTAAATGCATTAAAATGAAACTTAGAAATTAATTTATATTTTAGAAATCGCGTGAAAATGAAAAAAAAAATAAAAAGACTGTGTGGAAAGGAACAAGTGAAAAAGACTAGTACAGGGTGGGCAAAAATAAGGGTCCTATTTTTAAAAATTCATAACTTTTTTATTTATTGATTTTTTAAATTTTTTTTTTTAGAATAAGTAAAGGACCCCTTCCGAAGCAAGCATGAGCCGTATTAGCCCTAAGGAACGTACCCTCATTTAGAAAACATTATTTTTGCTTAAAAAACTCAAAACAGTGTAAAAAACAATACTTTAGTTTTTGTAAGTTTTAAGAAGTGTTTTTCGGCTAAAATTTGTTTTGTTTATTTCAAAAAATCTCGGAAGGGTCAGTCTACACACACATAAAGTTTGGTGAGTTTAACTTTTATTTTGTGGAAGTTATTCAAATTCAAGTTATTCAAATTTAAAGATAGGACCCTTATTTTGGCCCACCCTGTATATTAAGTATTTACATGGTAAGTTCTGGTTTAGTCTAATTATACTTGGTCATTGTCCAAGAGAACAAGATAAAAGTTAAACATTATAACAAGATAAAAGTAAAACATTATAGCATCGTGGAGTTACTTGAAAAAAAAACGTTTAACTTTGATGCATAAACTTTTTAAGAAAATAGGAAAAATACCGAAAAATGTCGAAGATAAACCGCTTGCGTAGCGACATGAAACAAAAAATGAGCCAAAAAAATCCGAACTGAATGACGTAAGGAATAAAGGAGATTAAATGTCAGTATTTGATTCACAAAATTGTGTTAATACTAGAAAAAAAATTCACTTGGAATTAAGAATTAAAAGCAAACATGAATATAAACATAAAGAATTAAAAGCAAACATGAATATAAACATAAAGAATTAAAAGCAAACATGAATATAAACATAAAGAAAACTTAAAAGAAAATCGAAATATGTCTGCTTTAAACTAGTGAAAAAATCGAAGATCAATAATTTAAAACTTTCTTTGTTTACTTCAAACCTATTGATTACAGACGATGAAGATGCAGACCCCGAATCCACCCTTAAATTGACCATTTATCCCAAATTAACAAGACGGTTTATATAACAAAAGCATCAAAATAAACATAGGTCTTAACTACATGTAAATAAGTATTACGATAGTATTGTTCAAGTATGTCCCTTTGGTGTAAGGGTTGGCGACGTAGGCCCGACTGGTTTATAGTTCGATCCCAACCGACCTCTAGGATTTATTTTTCTCCATCAAAGGGGGGGGTAGAGAGGGGGCGACCGCGAAGACACATAGCGTGTGTGCTATTTTGTGTATCACGCTTCCATCAAAAGCAACTACCTTCCAAATCTTTGTATGCTACTCATGAATTGGAGCCACATTTAATTTAATATAAAGCATTTACAAAGTACGGTTGAGTTGTTGAAATATAAACTTCACTAGAAATATTGTATTTAAAGAAGTTTTTTTTTAATTGTTTCATGTATTGTTCGTTTTTTAAAATAAATATAAAAGTCAAATCTTATCATATTTTATTCAAACATGTATAGGTTAGGAACAAGATAATTAGTATTGAAAACATCATTTCGTGTAATTTACACAGGTCCCGCTAGTTATTATTATTATTAGTAGTAGTAGTAGTAGTGGTAGTATTAGTAGTATCAACTCAGTAGCAGTTCTCACACAGGTCATGATCAGTGATTGCTCACTATCCGATAATCATTACAAATGATTTTGCGTTATCGCAGCAGCCGCTTACCATTAATTTATCGCTGGTAACGACCATTGGTGGCAAAAAAAACTCTTTAAGATCACAATACTAGTGAGGGTTGGTTAGTGCTCTAGCTCATCAAGGGTTTCATACTCTTTTACGCTTCATAATGGGAGGTGACGGTGGTTAAGTGGATAACGACACGGACTGAAGACCTAGGTGTTCCAAGTTCGAATCCAGTCGATTCCACATTACCACTTTCACTTAGGAATGTCGGTAACCTTCTCATGGTCCTTTCCGTAAGATTTCTAACTAGAACAACATCGCGGTAATTCATGTCAACATCAGAATCATCTGATTCACGAAACAGAGGAAGATTCTTCATGATAATTTATGTGGTATCAGCTAAGGCTGCTATCACAGTGTGTGCTTGTTTTGTTTTTTCAGGTAGGTGTTGTTTATGAGATTACTTGCTGTGTTGGCTTCCTTAAATTTTGTGGTGTTCTTTCTAAAGAAGTTGTTTATTTATTTATATTTCTATTGCGCCTTTATGTGGGCTGATTTTTTGCATTCAAGGATGTCCCTAAAGAGTTTAGCTGTTTTCAGCATTGCTGTCTGTTGTATAGTCTAAGTCTTCCCTTTTATTCCATTTTCCGCTTGTCCTTGTTCCAGGTTTTTCGGGACTGTTTCTTGTGCTCCTACGATTATTATATTGACTTTCTTCATGTTTCATAACCTTTTTTTCAGTTCTCTGGCAAGTTATATGTGTTTGACATTCAAAACGTAATGGGAGAGCAAAGTCTAAGATCAGCAGTGCTTATCTTCTTATTAACTATTATAACATCCAGTCTCCATGCTTGGCTGAGTTTATCTGCTTGTACCTCCCTGTCCCAGAGGATTTTGTGATTTTCGTTTTTCTAACACTGCTTCCGGTTTGTGTCTATACCATTTGTCTGCGTGTTCAAAATGCAACCGTTTGCATAGTTCCCAGTGCACTGCCTTCCCCACACAGTCGTATCTGTTCTTGTATTCTTTTTGGGTCTAGTTGGCTGCATTCACTTATTATGTAATTTACCATTTGATCTCTTTGTCCACATTGTCTACATTTGCTGTTTTCCTGGGTTGTGTCTATCTTAGCTTTTATATACTTAGTTCTAATCGCATTGTTTGGTACGGCTGTTAGTAGTGATTCGTTTCTCTGTGTAGGTGTCCTTTACGTAGCAATGTCCACGTGTTTTGGTGAGTCTCTTGTTAATCTTATGAATCGTCCGTGTAGCTGTTTTTCTTCTGACTTTTCCTTTCTCGTCTTGTTTCTCGTTTCTCGTTTCTCTGTTCCCTGTATTGTTCAGTTTAACGGTGTTCTGGGTTATGTATTTTTCCAATTCTTATATTGTGTCATTCACACAGTCTTCTATACTTACCAGTCCGTTTACCTCACCTTTCTTTTTAAAGTACGATCTGTCAGTAGGATTTTTTAAGTGTAGAGCACTGTCATAGTCATGGGTTCCCTTGTCTTTTGGTCAAGATTCATCAGTTCTTCTATGCTCCAGTCTAAAATATTAGTAGTAGTAGTAGTAGTAGTAGTAGTAGTAGTAGTAGTTATAGTATAAGCTCACTAGAAGTGCTCACACAGGTCATCATAAGTGATTGCTCACTGACAATAACCGGAGGTGTTCCATAGATCTGAGTGACAAAATATCTCCCCAGATTTCCAATTATCTCCATCTCTTTTGATCACCATGGCAAATGATTGTAAGTTATCACAACAGCCGCTTACCATTGATTACTCGCTGGCAACGACCATTGGTCTTCTATGCGGTCTTGGTGGCAATAAGCCTCCTCAAGGTCCCAGTACTTTCCGCACCTTTCGAGTAGAGGTCTGGTTAGTGCTATCTCGACTCGGTCTTTCACATCCTTATTGACCCTTTACGTCTATTTGTGTAGTATCAGTCGAGGTTGTTGCCATCACATTGAACAAATCTTCTGAGATCCAAGTCTGTATGAAAGAATTGCACCAGATTTGATATGAAACTCATTTTGGATGCCAAGGTGTAAAAAAAAACATAATAATAAAATTGCAACGGTTACTAATCCTGCTGTTACTACTACTACTACTACTACTACTACTACTACTACTAATAATAATAATAACAATAACAAAAACAACAACAACAACAATAATAATAATAATAATAATAATAATAATAATAATAATAATAATAATAATAATGATAATAATAATAATAATAATAATAATAATAATAATAATAATAATAATAATAATAATAATAATAATAATAATAAAGGACAGATTAACTACATGGAATCTCCATTGAGCCGAAACAAAATATAGAACATGAAGAAAATTCCGTAATCCATATAATTTTAAGCGCACTAATAATAATTCCCCCCCCCCAAAAAAAACGTAGAAATACATGAGAAATTGGAATCAAAGGGAGGATTGACGCCATACATACTCATCAAGATAAACGGGTCTCAAGATTTAAACTTAATATAGTTCACATGATAACCCTTACGTCTATCTAGCAGCTTTGTGCGAAACCTCATAACGGGCGGTTCATTAGTTTAGGAGTGAATGATGTACATGTGTTGAATTCCCCGTTCTTTCGGGGTATCCGGGAAAATCCAACAAGAATGACAAAGAACAGAACGTATATGGAAAAACTTCGGTTTTCTTTATTTCCCACCAGCAGATCGTTTACGCCGGCTATGCACACACATTTGAAAAAACATCTTTTGACATCTTTTGTCTCATTAAAGTCTTTTTCTTGCTGAAGTCACACACTTAGTTTTCGCTAGAAATTCGTTCATATATACATCCGATTGGAAAGCAATTTTCTCTGCGTTGTCTCTCCAAGCGTGAATTGAAGCAATTGTTCCATAAGCACTTCCAATTGTTTTTTTGATTAAATACAAATCAGGAGATTCCTTCCCTGTACCAACTTGCTTATCAGTCGCATTTTTAGTCAGCTGACACGAAAGCCTAACAGCAAGACGGGCTTGGGTACCATAGCCAATAAAGCTTCATCGGTGCCATGAACATAGGTAAACTCCCATTCTTCCGGTACTTCGATACTTCGATCACCAAGTGTTCCGGCTCTTCGCGTGTCTGAAACCACCGCCTTTCAAGTCTCGTATGCACTGCGAAACCTTCTCTTTTTAACAGTTATCAAGTCGCTTTATTTCTTTCTCGACGTCCCACCCACAATGGACTCGTCCACGAATCATTTTTGCCACTCTTCATTATCTTACACATGCATATATATATATATATATATATATATATATATATATATATATATATATAATGTATACGTATATATTCCTAATTTTGTATGAGTAGAGATTATTATTAAGAAGTAAACTTCCATAATGCCAATAATTTAGACAATTCCGAAAAAATGTAGAAAATACTAGAAGAAATTAGAATCAAAGCGAGGATTGGCGCCATAAAAACCACATCAATTATAAAAACACCCATAACATTAAGAAAAATCCTCGAGTGCAGAAACCAACTCACAGAGCCAGGTTACACTGTTGAAGCACAAGCAAGTTAAAATAAAATAATATTTCGCAAACGCAACGAGATATACAGAGAGAAAAGACTAAGATGAATCCGATGAAACTGAGACTGCGCGAATATATATATATTAGAGAGTTACTATTACCTGTAACACTACCATCGCTTGGCATCACAGACAGTTGCTCTGGAAGGATTTAAAGGATGAGAGGACCGAGGCAGAATAGCACAATTCAGACCTCGAGTTGAATGTTCCAGGGAGTACTGATATCCTAGGAATCATTTTTGTCACTTAAATTCACGAGAAGTCCACCTACCGTTACAAACGAGAACACGGTGGTAAACGACTGGTACGAGAACACCTTATTAATTACAATGATCAAAAGAAACGGATAGGTACTGGAAATCTGTGGAGAATTCTTGTCATTCAGTTTCCAAGGTACATTTATGTGATTTAAAAAAAAAAAACAGGAAAGAACAAATATATTTTAAAATGATATGTCACATATAAGTTTGGTACTGATATCGATCCCGAACCAGCTTCCGTGACGTTCGAATCGGAATCGTTCGGCTGTCCTACGCAAACGGCCGAGTGTTGACGAACCGAAGCAGCGAGCAGCCGATAACTTTGTTACAAATTGAAAATAAGTGCTTTCAAAGACGGAGTTTTAGTCAGGAAGTTTTTTTGAAGAAACTAAACCCAAAATGAATCACGAACAGCTTTGCACTGCAGTATCATCGCGAGCAAGTAAGAATGAATAATAAAATTTAAAAAATATGTCGTGATAAAAGTAATTTTTGTACGTTTTTTTTTTGTTCAAAAAAATTCCTTGTCGATAAAAAATACAGTATTCATTTTATAACAGTAACCTCGCTATGTTTTTCCCTGTTGTTTGTTTAAAAAAAAATCCATGTAAAAATGTTTAATTTTCTTTGTTTGTTTCTTTAAATAATCCCTAACCCTTACCCTAACCCTAAACCTAATCCTAATCCTAATCCTAATCCTAACCCTAACCCTAACCCTAAACCTAATCCTAACCCAAACCCTAACCCTAAACCCTAACCCTAACCCTAACCCTAAACCCTAAACCCTAAACCCTAACAAAAAAAAAAGAAGCAAAACATTATCATCATAGGACGCAGCACCGTATCAAAAATGTCGTCTGGAACAAATCGGCTCGTCAACTCTCGGGCGTTGGCGTAGAACAGCCGAACGCTTCCGAGTCGAACGTCACGAAAGTAGGTTCGGGATCGATAAAAGCACCATACGTTTTATAAATATACAGGTAAAATACGTTACGTGTTTCGGACAAGTAAAACGCCCGTAACTGAAATTTAAACAAGGGTTCTTTTCTTTAATATTTTGGTGTAAATGTCGTAGGAAAGTCAAGAAAGCCGAAGTTGATAAAACATTTTGAAAGACGATTGTAGATGGCGGCGGGTGTTCGAAAAGCCAAGGCGCCGTACAAATATTCTTAATCAAATAATCTCTAGTCCCAGAGAGAGGGACCCTCCTGCACGCAGAAATTTTTAATTAATTAAATAAATTATCCTGCAAGTCTCTACGGGTTTTATCTCGCTTTCTTTATTGTTGTTGCCGTTGTTGTAGTTACTGTTGTGTGAGTGAGAAGAAAATCTCTCATTCAGTTTTTTTTTTCTGCGAATCACCTCGAAAGAAGGTGCCGTTTTTTTAACTACTTTGTCGCCATAGCAATTGTATTACTATGAAGAAAGTTTTACGCAGAATTCAAGTATTCTTTCAGCGTATAAAGGGAGAAAGTTACACCGGAAAACATGTTTGTGATAATTGTTATATATCATCTGGACAGTAGCCGTTTTATAATGAGCACATGTTCATATAAAAATAAAAAATTAAAAATTAAAAAAGTAAAAATCAAAATGGCTGATTAACTTGATAGTACACACGTGAGTGTCTGCTCTGTAATTTTCGTTTGTTCTTTTGTTTATTTTCACCTTAAAATGAAACTGATGTATGATGTGGGTGTTTTTTCAAGACACTCTAATCTAAGAACTCTTATTATTTGTGAACTTTTTCTGATGATTTTGTAGTGTTGCAGAGACGATATTGACATACAAATGTTGTTTGGCACAAAACAAATGAAACGGACCGTTAAATATATCTCACAGAAATTTGGAATTTTTGGAAATGTGAAAAAAATAAAAACAAAAATAAAAGTAATAAAACTAACCATGGTTATTGGAATATAATACATATCTGTTCTATATTTTGCTCTGTTATCAATAATTGACAAACATTGAGCTGAATCTTCTAAGGAGACTACAAACTAAAAGGATCTGATGATATATGAGTATACATATATTGTCTTCAATAATTAATTATATATATATATATATATATATATATATATATAGTGTGTAGATTTCAATTTTGTGTTGAGAATCTGAATAACAGAGCTCAATGTAATTTGAACAGAGCAAAACAGAATTATAAAAAGAAAAAATTATACACACATTAAGGTTGTACACATTATAACTTATTTCGACCCCTTAATTGGGTCTCCTCAGATGTATAAACAACCACGTCAAAAAACCAAATAATGAGAGAAATTGATCATCGTCTTAAAAAGATAAATTCACTTTTTTGATTGGTCTATGTAAAAAAGGAGGTAAATGTTAAAATAATCGAGGAGGGGTGACAGAAGTAAAAGATTAATTTGACTATTTTTATTTTTTTTTATATATGCAGAAATATAAAAATATAAAAATATATATAAAAGAATTCGTTTTTACTATTTAAACAAATAAATCATCTCATTTAAAATTTCGAATATGAGCTTTATGCGTAAAAAATGCGTGAATATTTCATCATATTTTTACGCATAAAGCTCACATTCGAAATTTTAAATGAGATGATTTATTTGTTTAAATAGTAAAAACGAATTCTTTTATATATATTTTTATATTTTTATATTTCTGCATATATATAAAAAAAAAATAATAATAAAAAAATAGTCAAATTAATCTTTTACTTCTGTCACCCCTCCTCGATTATTTTAACATTTACCTCCTTTTTTACATAGACCAATCAAAAAAGTGAATTTATCTTTTTAAGACGATGATCAATTTCTCTCATTATTTGGTTTTTTGACGTGGTTGTTTATACATCTGAGGAGACCCAATTAAGGGGTCGAAACAATAACAAATATTTTATATTTGAAGCTTCTCGTTAAAAAGTAGAGCACCGTAAAATGGTAGTAGTAACACAGCGTAGCGTCACTTGCTTTATATGCATCGTTCCTTCACTTATAGAAGTTTGAATGCCTTTTCGCTTCGCCGCCGTTAACGTGTAAAAGTTATCATTGTTTAGATGCTGTTCAGAACTGGCCTAGCGGTTAGCGACGTTGGACGGGAGTTGGAAAATACTTGTAGTCCAGGGTTTCGAATCGTGTGACCGGTGATGAATAGTCGTACTTCTATGCTGATGAGTCTTGATTGAAAAAAGACGAAACGTATACGTCCATAGATATAAACAATAACAAATATTTTATATTTGTAGCTCCTCGTTAAAAAGTAGAGCACCGTAAAATGGTAGTAGTAACACAGCGTAGCGTCACTTGCTTTATATGCATCGTTCCTTCACTTATAGAAGTTTGAATGCTTTTTCGCTTCGCCGCCGTTAACGTGTAAAAGTTATCATTGTTTAGAAGCTGTTCAGAACTGGCCTAGCGGTTAGCGACGTTGGACGGGAGTTGGAAAATACTTGTAGTCCAGGGTTTCGAATTGTGTGACCGGTGATGAATAGTCGTACTTCTATGCTGATGAGTCTTGATTGAAAAAAGACGAAACATATACGTCCATAGATATAAACAATAACAAATATTTTATATATATTTTATATATATATATATATATATATATATATATATATGCAAACATTGTTAAAAATAACAGAATACGTCTGTTTAATTTTACCTGTTTTTATTTTTTCTATTTTTCTTGTGGTCTTTTTTGTATTAAAGTAAAAAAAAAATTAATAAATGTTCCATAAGTTTCATAGGTTTCACGAACGGTTCGATTCTTTGTCGAATCATCCTTGGGTGTCAAAAGCAAATGAACAAAAATGCTGGAGAAAGCAGAGAATTCTAAAAAGACGGCGGAGAAATGCTCATAGAAGGCTTTTTCGCATTGTTCCAGGAAGTCGTTGACGATTTAAAATTCGGCTACGCTGGATGGCATCACAGAACAAAATCGCATTAGGTTAAGCATTTTTAAATGTTACCACTGGTTTTATATGTGATGTTGTTAATTTTAGGTTGTTGTGTTTGATGTATATAGCTTCCAGTATTTTTGATTAAAAAAAATTGGTTTCGGAATGTATAATTGTAGTGTTATTAACTAGAATTTGTCTTAAATCAGAAGGAGGGCAGTTATGTTTTTGTAGATGTTGGTAAATTAAGCTAGAGTTTCCGAGATGTATGGTGAGGCGGCAGGACAGGGTAGTGCTTGTAAAACCAAATGTAGGTATTAGCTTGATTATTATTATGGGAGTTAAATTCTTCTAGAGGGCATTTAAACTTATAAATAACATTGGTTCTTTCTAGTGTTTTTTGAGTGAAATTGATAATTGTATGATTATTTTTTCTGCATTTTTATTCATCATGAATAAGTCTCACAAGATAGACGAAACGTTGATAAATAAATAAATAATATAGTTTTTTTGGCTTTCTTTTACATTTTAATATATATATATGAATTAAATTTAAAATATATATATATATATATATATATATATATATATATATATATAGAGAGAGAGAGAGAGAGAGAGAGAGAGAGAGAGAGATAGATAGATAGATAGATAGAAAAAAAAAGAGTGATAAACATGTACGAATGTCCAGATTTATTTCAAACTTCGATTGTTCAATGCAAGGTATGTTCTGTAATAAGATTTTGTTTATAATTTTTCCTTAAGCCAAGGCTTTTCAAAGATCTAAATCTTGTCATCAGAGGAATTACACAGATAGATAAGTTGGCAGTGGAAAAGCCAAAATTCAACATTTGAAAAAATATTATTAAGAAATATATATATATATATATATATATATATATATATATATATATATATATATATATATATATATATCATTCCCCTTTTACTGAAACATTTTAAAAGATTTTGGGTTTGAAATTTTTCATAGTAAATAATGAGCCTAATTGTATTGTTATTGTCAACAACCTAAAATTAACAACATCACATATGAAACCAGTGGTAACATTTAAAACAAATGTTTACTTACGAATATAGTAGATGTTGATATCCTATAATTATCATCACTAAAATCCAACGTGGCTGTGGATGTACTTTAGATAACCTCCTAATTCTGGCTAACCCTACTTTGTCATTTAGTACTCACATATCATAGCTAGGTTTTCTGACAAAGGGCGAAGAATTGCTGTTTCCCGGGTCGGATATAGTTTAGTATTAGCGGTATCTGGAGAGGCTTCGAATATTTTTCATTCTTTGTTGTCCTGTCAGTAATACGGGTTCTGAAAATAAACATTTTTTCTGGACTGATGTTTTCAGCCTGACAGTTCAAAGACCTAAAACTTAGAATAACTCCAAACTAGGCTGTCCTATCACCAGGTGGCTGCTGTGTTACCATTTTCCGAATGGAGTCTGGTAATTTCTCATTGGGCCTCACGTTGTTTGTTGGAATTACTCCGACCTTTCCTTCTTTAATGGTTTACAAATATAGTTTATATACTCATTCTCTCTGTGTTCTGCTTTTTATTGAACATTTCCACATATTTTCTATTTTCATTATAGTATGCTAAAAAAAAACCTAACCCCTAACCCAGTACATTAACTCCTAACGAGGATCCCTACTAGCAGATTTGCTTTTCCAACATTTGAAGTCTGCGATCCACGCTTCCAGAGGTTGGAATCCATCCAAACATCTAACGAAACCCGACTTGTTATTTCTGTGTGAAAATGGCATTGGCTAATTAATTTCTCTCGATGAGTTCAACAAGATTCCAGGTTATTTTAACATAACCTTCAAACACGCCCTTCAAGATATCTATGGTCATGTAATTTATGCTTATGTCAGGGATGATGTTCCATGCGGTATTGACATCTCAAATGAAGATCCCAAGTCGTTCATTATGTTTCCGTGTTGCTTTTGTTCAAAGCACTTTTGTCTATTTTTGATCTTAATCGACGCTACAACACTTGAATTACTGTCACCTAGTGAACATCGGAAAACATTGACAAGATTCTGCCGGTTTTTTTCTTTTTTGCTAACATTAATATCTGTATTGAGTTGAATGTTTACAATGGAAAATTGCAAAGCTACTCAAAGACTGGTTATTATGTCAGGACTTTCCCACTGTCTGTGAGTTAACTCAGAGTGTTGCCAAATCGCTTGCCTAATTCCGATGCTCCGTTTTCAAGAATCTAAATTCGGAGTCAGTGTGTAATAGATGATGAGACCACGTTTCGTAAAAATCTTAGAAAATCAGAGCTCTTATGATTAAAGTATTGGCAAACAAGCATCAGATATTATTCTCGAGAGCGTTTGCCTCCGCAGAATTTATACAACAATTTTAGAAGCACCTTATATTATTCGAACAACGTGCGATAAGTCCAAGTGATAAAAACATTAGACTACTATGAAGACTGGATTATAATTTTCAGTTAATTTTGATGACGTTGTGACTTTTGCGCAACCCTTTATCAATCAACCGTAGATTACCTACGGGATTGAAACGCGGAAGCTTCTGTGTAGCTTAATTACCATAAATATATTTTCATAACTAACTTGCTATATATATATATATATATACTCGTGCTGGTCAAAAAAATAGAACATATGTATAAAACTGTAAAAATCATTCCGTTTGAGATAATTTTCGGCTTTTAAATTGTGTAGGCGAAATATTCTATATGTAAATAACAATTACAACTACTTTTAATCATTTGTCATATTTGCATATATCAGACTTGATTGTCACAGAGTAGTGTATTGTCACATTAGGAAATTCAACGTTTCAATTTAATAGAACATTATTCGTTGAGTAATCTCAAACTCAAAAAATTTCTGTGTTTAAAAAGATTTTGCAAGTAATTTAATCATAATCTCTCATTCTTATTGAGGACAATCTGTGAGATGTGCAAAGGTGGTAGGTTTTTCATTGCGAAGCTTCCTCTTCATCTGATCCCACAAGGCTTCAATAACGTTAAAATCTGGCGAGTTCGCCGGCCATTCAAGAACAGGGATCGATTGTTCTCGGAGCCAGGAAGTTGTGGACTTGGCAGAGTGTGTCGGTGCCAAGTCATGTTGAAAAATGATGTATGTGGCGTCACTGTCAAACTGATTATCCAGCACTTACAGTAAATTAGCTTCCATGATATCTTGGTACACTGTTGCGTTTACATTTCCTTTGATGAAGCAGAAATTACCAACACCCTTAGCACTCATACAGCCCAAAACCATGAAAGACTGCGGGAACTTCACAGACTTCTTGACGCATTATTGGTTATACCGTTCCGTGGATCTTCGCCAAACACGTGGCCCTTGGTCGCCGAAGGAAATACAAAATCGAGACTCATCTGAAAAGATCACACGCCGCCATTCGTCTGTAGTCCAGGTTTGATGAGCAGTTGCCCATCGTAGCCTCTTCAACATCTGATTTTTGTTAAGGTGCGGTTTGGTGGCAGCTATACGATTTTGGTATCCCAGTTGCTGGAGCATTCGGTAGGTAGTGCTTCGTGAAACGTCGGCACCAGAAGCCTGTTTCCACTTTTAGTAATGTGGCTTGTTGACTGGAATCGACTTTTCTTTGCCACCTTGTCCAGTGCCCGGTCTTGTCTTTCAGTGGTGCTTTTCTTTCGTCCGCATTTCTTGCAATTGCTGTTGGAAACAACCTTAACATCTTTCTGGAGCACTTTGGTCACTACCGATTTTGAACATCCGACCTTGATTGCGATTTCCATGTGCGTCTTTCCTACTTCCCGCAAATCGAACATTCGCTGCTTCTCAAACAAAGATATGTCTTTAGAGCGACCCATAATGAGAGATTATGATTAAATTACTTGCAAAATCTTTTTAAACACAGAAATTTTTTAAGTTTAAGATTACTCAACGAATAATGTTCTATTAAATTGAAACATTGAATTTCCCAATGTGACAATAAACTACTCTGTGACAATAAAGTCTGACACATGCAAATATTACAAATGATTAACAATAGTTGTAATTGTTATTTACATATAGAATATTTCGCCTACACAATTTAAAAGCCGAAAATTATCTCAAACGGAATGATTTTTACAGTTTTATACATATGTTCTATTTTTTGACCAGCACGTGTATATATATATATATATATATATATATATATATATATATATATATATATATATATGTTTGCTATTGTTTTAAGTTATAAATGAGGCTTTCTTTAGTATCTTTGACTTTTTCATGATGATATATTTTAGAGTAGATGTGAATCTTCGAAAAGAGATCGTAATTCATAATAATAATAATAATAATAATAATAATAATAATAATAATAATAATAATAATAATAATTAAAAAAATTTTAAAATTTTTAATTAAATTTTTTAATTAAAAAAAAATTATTTTTTTTAATTGATTAAAACATTTTTTTTTAATGGTGCTGGCCGAGGCTGAAACCGGACAAAATATTTGTAGAAGGTCGAGGAGGTTGAGAAGACCGAGGAGGGATAGCACAAACCAGACCTCCACTGGAAAAGTGCAGAGAATGCTGGAACCTTGGGAAGGCTTATTGTCACCCAAATCCCAGAGAAGACCAATTATCCTTACCAGCGAGAAATAAATGGTAAGAGGATGTTGCGATACCGCATCGTTATCGAAAAGAGGTGAAGAATACTGGAAATCTGAGGAGGCTTGTTGTAACTCAGACTCCAGGAAATATCACTGGTTGTTGTCGGTGAGCAATCACTGACGATGATCTGTGTGAGAACTGCTAGTGAGTATAAATAACAATAATTTAAAAATAATAATAATAATAATAATAATAATAATTATTATTATTATTATTATTATTATCACCATCAGTAGCAGCAACAACATAAGACACTAAAGTCCAACCGTGGTAGGTGTGATGGCAAGGTTGTACTGTCATAGCTACCCGAATAACTAGGTTCTGGTGAAAATGCAAAAGTCAGCATCCGCATCCGTCGTCCTCTGGTTGTCTTTTCCTCTGCGTTTGCCAAGTAAAGATGTATCAAGCGCGAAACTGCAAAACAATAGAATAAAAATGAAAATGTAATATGTGCATGTGTAAACTCCATTCTTTTGTGTGTTCTGAGTCAAACCATTTCCGGTTTCTGTATGCAACCGCTTGGACTTGCTGCCATAGGTGTCGAGGCAAAACTCTGCAATCTTGTCAATCTAACGAATAGAAACGGCCAACGAAAAAGGCTTTATGCAGACCAGACAATCCTGACTCACGATCTTTGTTGACTCTGTGTACATGTACGATTCGTTCTTTCTCCTACTCTCCCTTCTTCTTCTAGTATTCCTCCTCCTTAGCAGCAACAACAACAAAAACGATGACGGCAGCAGAATAATTATCAACACTTATACAGTAAAACGAGGGTTTACCGCGAGGAACGCCGAGGATTGAAGGTGAATATGTGTGACTGTGACCCCACACACGATTTGTAGGATACAATCTCTTTTAGTAATCCAGAAAACAACAAGTAAAAAGGCACAAACTGAGTTTTTACCAGTCACCTTATTTCCCAGAGCGACATCCGCTCTGGGAAATGTTAGTTCATGTCTAAAAGCTCGAAGTTCCAGTCGATTCCACATTACCACTTTCACTTAGGGATGTTGGCAACCTTCCCGTGGTCCTTCCCGTAAGTACCCGATGTCTTTCCAGAAACATTTCTAACTAGAAAAACGTCGGGGAAAATAATGCCAACACCAGGATCATCTGATTCACACGAAAGAGGAAGAAGCTCGAAGTTTTAGAAATATAAATAAAGCCCATCGAATGATGTCTATTCAACCCTGTAGAAGAAAAACTGAATTCATTAAATCAATGTGTTGCAGACAATTATTCCAGTTGAACTACATGTGTTCCGATTATCAGTGAAATGAAGCCAGCCGTCTTTGCAATACTTCTTCTCTCGCAATAATATAAATTCCGCGGTCAATTGTTTATAGAATGCATCGCTTTGGTGAAAATGTCCATGTGCTTAGCGATTTGTGATACCCTCTGACGTAAATTAACATTGTCAGAGTAAAGACAATACGCGACACTCTAATTCTAGCTGACATCGGCAAGAGAAGCCGGAAGGTGGTAACTTTGCAAGAAGAATATCAAGCCAACTCAAATAAAAATAAAAATAAAATTGAATACATTTTGAAAAATCGAGATGCTATAGAGGGTGGGGTGGGGTGGGGTGGGGGGCGATATAAGTGATAATCAAGAAAAGGAGAAAAGAAAGAAGCCATCTTGGAAGCCAAGAATTCCATCAAAGCTGTGATAAACAATTTCACTAATTTGTCTCAAACTTTAATTATAAAAGGAGTAAATTGATTTCCATCGAATCGGTAAATTATAAAATACGACCAAATTGCGGGTGAGCACGCATGCGCACGAAGCTCTTTCGGTGGGAATAATTAGCTGTGAGTTAATATAGCAATAGTAACAGAATAACTAGGTTTGATTCTGTGGTTATAATAAACTAGCAAACACGTGACGTTAATAATTAATAGTTTATTAATGCATATGCAAATGTTGTATTTATTTATAGGTCCATTCATTAATGTGTGTACCGTCGACGAATAACGAAAAAACACGAAAAAAGACGAAAATTCCCAGAAATTGACGAATGTATTTTCACTTAATAAAAACGTCACGAAAGAAAACTAAATTACAAAGAGTCAATGTGATATACTCATTTTATTGATGCAATTATATATAAGACATTCGTGTAGTTTGCTGTAAGCATTAAGAGGGTTGTATAAAATA
The DNA here is from genome assembly GCA_963556195.1 of Sepiola atlantica. Classification (NCBI taxonomy): domain Eukaryota; kingdom Metazoa; phylum Mollusca; class Cephalopoda; order Sepiida; family Sepiolidae; genus Sepiola; species Sepiola atlantica. The sequence continues at coordinate 17,559,417 of OY744518.1, forward strand.
TCATATTGAAAGATAGTAAAATGTTTTAACGGATTATAATAGATCAGTAATGCATGATTACAGAATATACATCCCACTTTACTGCAGATTCACGCCTTCGCCGATACTCAGAAGTTTCTCCAACTGAAACCTAGCAAAACGCGAGCGGGAAGGTTTACATGAACCTGCCCACATGACGTTTCATTTCAGGTCTTTTATATCGATATATAATAGTAATAGTAGTGACATATTGTTGGCTCTGAGTAGAGGTAGTACCTTTCAGGTTCGCCAAACTGCATCCTACCTTGAATGGTGGACATCATCACTGGTCCTCACGTATAACCCAAATCTCTCATATGTTGGCCCCAAGCGCCATGCCCCACGAAACCGTATCAGCTAGCGGGCTAAACCATGTTAGGGTGTGGTGTGTTTACACGGTACCATTGGGTGTGGCAGATCACCAGTCATAGCAGAATAGTTCCAAGAATACAACGTGAAACCCAGTCATTGGATTATGACTCCACTGTCGTGTGGGTATTTCCGGGAGGAGAAACGGGTATCAGAATAAACCCTAACCCTAAATCCGGTAGGTAATTCGATATCACAATTATTTCTGTTTGGCATCTAAGCGGGTGCTAAATGTATTGCTCAGCTCTTGTTTGGACCACATCAGCGAGGCTGAGAATGGAATTATGTCTGAGAAGCTCAGGATCGCCATACAAATTGTCCAGGCTTGCGCTTTTGAGGGGCCACTTCAGTGCCGCTGTTTTCAGTGTTAGAAACAACACGGGAGACAGTATTTACAAGTAATAAGCTAGGAACGATTGGCGTAACTCCAGGAACTACGGGTTGTCTCCGACGATGGGAGAGACCATCACAGTCCCACTGGTCAGCTACAGCCCGCCTCAAGCTGGGCAGCCCCCCAGCTAGAACGGTTCTAATCTGCCACAGTCTGACTTCAATGGGTGCTTGAAGCTAGGGAAAAGGCAAAAAAAAACCAGTTATCATCGACTGGGAGCTCACAAGGCTAAACATCGACATAGCTGCACTACAAGAAACAAGACTCGCATTAAACGACAGCCTAAGAGAACAGAAGTACACGTTTGTTCTGGCATGACAAAGAACTTGGGGAAATAAGACAGCATGGCGTTGGATTCGCAGTGAAGAATTATCTACTCATCACTAGAAAAACCACCCACTGGCATAGCCAAAATTTCGTCTCTCCGCTCATCAGCCGCCTCTGGCTCAGTGGATATCCGAAACGTTTACGCTCCCACGCTATGCTAACCAGCCGAGACCGAAGACCAATTCCATAAGGATCGTGACACCACGATCTACTACACCCCTCTCACGGATAAATTGTATCTGCTAGGTGATTTATATGCACGAGTGGGTTCCGACTATGACTCTTGACTCAACTACATCGGTCATTTTGATGTCAGCATGCTGAACTATAATGGGCAGAGGGTTCTTACGTTTTGCTCCTACCACAACTTCTGCATAACCAAAACATTCTTCGCTACCAAGCCACATCATCGAGTATCCTGGCAACACTAAAGATCCCATCACTGGCATCAGCTGGACGTTCCTACCACACTTACCTATCACAGTGCTGACTATGACACCGACCACTCCATGATTGACAGTAAAGTCCGTCTCCAGTCAAAGTGGATCTATCGAACCAAGCAGAAATACCCCATTAATACTAGCAGAACGGCAATATCAGACATACGCGAATGTTTCGCCAACACTTTAGTAGATTCTCATAAATACTGCCATACTGGCAATGCTGTAGAGAGGTGGGTTCACATCCGTTATTATTATTATTATTATTATTATTATTATTATTATTATTATTATTATTATTATTATTATTATTATTATTATTTGTATTATTATTATTATTTTTATCATTATTATTATTATTATTATAATTATTATTTTTATTTTTATTATTATTATTATTATTCACATATTAGGATATTTTACAGAAATCATTATTAGTGAGTGCTTATTATTACTATTATTATTATTATTATTATTATTATTATCATTTAATTATTATTATTAACATATTAGGAGATTTTACACGAATTATTATTAGCGATTGCTTATTATTATCATTTCATTATTATTATAATCATTTTGTTAGTATTATTATTATTATTATCATTATTTACATATTAAGAGAGTTTACATGAATCATTCTTAGCGAGTGTTTATTATTAGTATTATCATTATTTCATTATTATTATTATTATTATTATTATTATTATTATTATTATTATTATTATTAGTCTGTTGTTAACTAAATTAATTATTGACGGGAAATCTATATTCCCAAATATAGCTAATATGACATTAAAAAGCGAATAAATATTGTTAGTATCTTTTCGCCACGCAAATCGTTCATTTATTAATTAACAAAATAATCAGATTTGGAAAGATTTATTAAAATCATCAGTGAGCGAAATCTAGAAGATTCTTTAATGTCGAAAGTGGCAAGGAGGTAAAAACAATAAACCGACAATCTGCCATGTCGAAGCCAATTAGAAATTAAGTTCATTCAATTAACTTCTCTATGAATTTTTAAAGATTACATTTTCCCGAATCGAAAGTCGCAGTACACAAGCACGGCGTGACCTCTATTTGACGGGTCGAGGTTTACTTTCCACAGATTTTGTCAAAGATTTGTACTGATTTCAGTTCTTAAATTAATTCGACCTTCTCAGTAGATATACATGTATATATATATATACATATATTAATATATATATATATATATATATATATATATATATATATATATATATATATATATATATATATATATATATATATTATAATAATAATAATACAGGTAAAACATCCACAGGGTAGTAATCCAAATAATTTCAACCGGGTTTATAAAAAGTGCTCAATATCAAATAGAGCTTTTATATATGATTATTTTTATTTACACAGATATGTACAAAATCTGCGACACTGGCATGTCGATCTTATCGATCAACAGCTATTATAAACTGAGATATTATCAGGCAGAGTAAGAATCCGATCTTAACCTTAGAGCATATATGATCCAAGGTTAAGATCGGATTTTTACTCTGCCTGATGAGATCTCAGTTTATAATAGCTGTTGATCGATAAAATCGACATGCCAATGTCGCACATTTTGTACATATCTGTGTAAATAAAAATAATCATATATATATATATATATATATATGGGAAAATGAAAAAGGAAAACCAAAAAATGGATGTGTTTTATGTGTACATCAACGTTTCGTCTTTATTTATAAGACTTCATCAGGATGATAAAATAGAGAAAAAATGTCATGCAAGTACAGATACATGTAGGGTAGACATATTGGGAGGAAAAATAGAATGAAATAATGGCCACTGCTGGATGGACGTCCGTATTTGTTGGAGAAATAGAAATGAATGTTGAAGAAAATGAGTGGGGGAAAAAATGGAAGGATGGGGTGAGCAAGGACTACTGTGGCTGGTGGTAAGAGAAAGAGGTGGGGATGAGCAGGGGTAAAGTGGATGGCAGAGAGGGAGTGGAGGGAGAGGGGGGAGGGAGGTGTTTGACCAGATGGCTGCGGTCAAGATTGAAGGGGAAAAGTAAGTTGGAATGTTTGTGTATGGGGGTGTATGCAGGGAAAGGAGGATGGGTAGAGAGGGAGAGGGGAGCTGTGATTTTGGTGGATGGGCGAAAGTTATGGTCTTAAAGAGCGTTTTGAGAAAATGAGGGAATTTAAGAAGGGGTATGGGAGAAAATAGTTGAGAGGGGGAGAGGGGGGATTTATTGTGATAGGGTGTGAAATATTTTAAATATTTGGATTGGAGGGGTAGAGGAGGGCGGTGATTGAAACGGTGGGTATGGAATATTTGAAATATTTGGAACATGAGAAAGTTTATTTGGACTGCTGTATTAAAAGAGTGAGGAAAAAAGTAAGGAGAAAATGAAGATTCAAGGAGAAAAAAGGAAGGGAAAAGTAAATGGAAGAGTGTTATAAAGGTTGGAGATGAAAATTAAAGTTAACCATGATCAGGCAAGAGTTTTTGTTCTGTGAGGATGATCTTGCTTATTAAGGGTGATAGGTTAAAGAAACCATTTCGTTGCTTGATGGTGGTGGAGGCGGTTATGAGGGCAGTTTCCAATAATCTTCGCCGAGATTTGTTGTGGATGTATTTAGTGATTTTGGCTTGTTCAAATTTGAACGCATGACCATGTTCTAGTGCATGGGAGAAAAGTGCACTAAGAGGGTTGTTGTTTTTTATGTCCCTTTTGTGTTCATTTAATCGTTTCTTCCTCACAGAACGAAGACTCTTTTTCAAAGAATAATGAAGTTCAATATTATATATTCTAAACAGACACCCCACTGGTCTTCGGCTCATTGGGGAAGGTAGCTTAAGCACCCATGAGGTCTAACAAAATCGTATTAATAAGCTCTATTGAACAAACGACCATCTACACACACCAAGCTATGGGAAAACAGCGTTGCCAACCAGTAGAACCTAGTGTGGAGACTATAGCACAATATTCTGAATGACAGACCCCAACAAAACAAGACCACTTAGTTCCCAGCTGCTCTGGATTCACCATGCAATGTAGCAAGTAGATTGACAATAGAGCATAGGTTATAAGAACCCATGGATTAAAACAGGCTGCATTTGTTACTAAAGGATTTGAACATAAAATGCCAGGACCCTATCTTCAGACATGCATATAGAAGGATTGTGGGATGAGCTGTTCAGAATAAAGTTTGGGATCATCAGTATTAGCGAAATCAGAATCTAAAGATAAAGGTGCATGACCCTTAACAAAAGTGGCCATAACTTATAGTACAAAGGTGGAGACACCTGCGTTGGTTTTCTAATACACAAGAACATCACAGACAACGTTACCAACTTCAGAAGTAAGTCTGATAGAGTAGCCTAAATTACGATAAAGATCAGTGGCACTTGGACATTATAAAGGCATACCTCCAAACCACTAACCACATATATGAAGAAGTGGGAAGGAACAGGTGTCTATATAAACGGAGAATACCTCGCTCATCCAGAATTTGCCGACGATATAATTCTCATTAGCCAGACACTTATAGAATGGTGTTCATGTCTCTTAAATATACCCGGGTTTCATCAATCTAGTTAACCTAGCTTTAAGATAAAATCCGGCTTGTTATCACAGAACAATTCATCAGCTCCCTTTGTTATCAAAGATTCCAAAATCGGGATTAAAAACGATTTACCAGGTAGTTGGTTGGTTGGTTGGTTGATCGCTTTACGACATATCAACCCTTTTCGGTTTATTTAATGTCAAATCCGGTCATTTTAGTAGAGCTTTTTATGTTTCAAGTTCTATATATCTTAAAATATGTTTAGTTCGATGGTTTTCTCAAAAAAAATTGTTTTCGTTTTTGCAGAACATGATTGAGTTTTGCAAAGGGGGAAAATAAATAAAAAATAAAATAACATCAATGTTTGGTTTGGTTTACGGCATAACAGCCATCTAGGGGTTATTTAATGCCGACTAATGTTGTCAAATGAAGTCCCAATATGGATCAATTTATTTTATATTGTTGTGGAAAGAAAAATTGAGATCAATTTTTTTTGAACAGTCTAACTTCTTTAATGAAGTCTAAGATGTTGGTCAGATTTGTGTCTTTAAACAGGTCCTTTAGATTTTTTGAGTTGTATTTCCTTCAGCTTTGTTGTAGATCCTGACAGTCTATTAATATATATTATATATATATATTTTACTGTAAAAGGTTCTTGACATGATATAAACATTGAGAACAGTTTACCTTTCAATAAATGTTTGTTGGTAATATATGTATGTCCTATACGAAGTCTGGCTACTATAACCTCTTCTCTTCTAGCTTTTTTGTAGCCTAAGGTCCACTCAACAATAGTTGGCTAAATCCTGTGTGAGTTATTACTTCGGCATTCATCTCACGATTCTTGCTATTTTTCTTTGATTAACTTGTTTATAGAAGGTCAAAGATCAGTGTATGGAATCCTAGTATTGGTATCATGTTCAGCGATTCTTAATTTGACACTGCTTCTCGTTATAGATATAGCTGGTCTTATTTAACATTTTTTTGTGATTAGAGGGTTGGAGTTTGTGGTTGTTCATTGTTTTCGTTCTCGAAAGATATGACATAAAATCAGTCGTGTGTTTGAAAGGATGTTTGTTGCTTATTATTGTTATAAGATTTTTGTTCACTATCAAATAATCTTTATTTGTGTTCATTATGTATTTAGGTGGTGTGTCTTTTTGGTAGATTTGATTGGAAATGTCTACATTCTATAGCGTGCACATATTTACGCTAGTGAGTGGAGAGATAGTAGCGCTCGGCATATGTAATATTGAAGTGTTATTTTAGGAAGTCTGTTACCTTAGGAACGACAATAGCATTCCTGCTTCTCTCTCAATTGTTGTCATCTGCAAACCAACTTAAGCCAACTTTAGCGCGCGCCGCTAAACGGTGTCTATTATCATTTGGTACCTCCTACAAACATCCATCATGGACAAGGGTTTCATTTGAGGTGTAGTTCAAATAGTGTCTATAAGTAGAATTTGGTATATTCGGACTAATGTTCTCATCTTGGGTGTTTTTATCACAACGTTTCGGCCGATGTAACCAGGTGTACTTTGTCGAACTCGGGAATCTTTCTGTCGAACTCGGGAATCTGAACCCTTTATTAAATCCACAGGGGGTAACATGATCTTGTTCCATCTGCCATAAATCGTAAGAAGTATCCAGTAATCTGCAATTCTTCGTATCGCCCGCACTGAGGATTGAACCTTCAACTTCAGATGACTGTCACTTAGAACTGAATGTTACTTTGTACTATATCCACTGCGTCACGAGTTCGACAAAGTACACCTGAAGAATTTCGGAGATTACATCGGGCGAAACGTTGTGATAAAAACACCCAAGATGAGAACAGTAGTCCGAATATACCAAATTTTAAAAATTATCAACCCTCATCTAAAAAATTCCGAAACATAAATTCCCATATTACAAACGTATATATCCGGCATTACACCATATTTTCCCGCCGGGGTTGACGCGATTGCCTATCGCCTGAGGCTTCCTCATTTATGATGGGGTGCTGACGGAACTAGACAACTACGTTTGTTTCCATCCAGAAGAGGCTTTCCATCCAAATAAGCTAGGTATCACCTCCCTAGCAACCACTTTATGGAACCTCAAAGACTCTAACACTTAAATGAAAAATCATCAAATAAAAATCTTACAAACCCATATCTAAGAGATGCTTACTATGCACCACGGGATTAGGCCAATAAAAATAAGCTCGATGATACCTGATTACAGAGTACAGAGCATTTATATGTGATTTTTTGAAGGCTTACCAAAACATTCCGTTCAGGAGATCATTCATCACCACAAAAGACTTTAAACTCTTGAATTTGATATATATGATAAATAAATTAACTTTGAAAGAAAAAGTATTTTGTGGTGATGAATGATCTCCAGAACGGAATGTTTTGTTAAGCCTTAACAAAATCACACATATATATATATATATAGAGAGAGAGAGAGAGAGAAAGAGAGATAGAGAGAGAGTTAGAGAGAGATAGATAGATATATAACACATTAACTTCTCAGAGAGAGACTACATAAATATTATATAATATATATATAAATATATAGAGAGAGAAAGAAAGAGGGAGACGAAAATATTTATATATACAAGCTTTAAAAATATGATATTTCTTCTATTTAAATATATATATATATATGTGTGTATATATACATACATATATATATATATATGTGTGTGTGTATATACATATATAAATAGATATTTGTCTATATATACATCTATATATGTGACATTTATATGAGGAAATTAATTACATACATATATAATTTGTTCACATAGATACCACATATATATATATATATTTATTTATTTTCATACATATACAAATAGATATTTGTCTATATATACATCTATATATGTGACATCTATATGAGAAAATTAATTACATACATATATCATTTTTTCACATAGATACCACATATATAAAATATACATATATATATATGCGTTAATATAAATGAAGGAGAATGGAAAGGAATTAGAGAAAGCAAAAGCCAAATCAAAATTCAATTCAAAAGTTCAAAGCAAGGTATAATCCGCAAAAAGGCAATTTATTCAAGTTAAATTTTCCTTAAGCCAGGCTTTTCAAAGATCAAAATCTTATCATCAGAGGAAGTCGCTGGGATAGATAAGTTGGCAATGGCCAAGATTTAAAATTTGACACCGGACTTTTTGGCAATCGGACATTTGCTTGCACCCTGGCACAGTTTTGCCCTACGTTTCCTTCCCTACAATTTTTATTTTATTTCATTTTTTCAAATTTTAAATCTTGGCCATTGCCAACTTATCTATCCCAGCGACTTCCTCTGATGATAAGATTTTGATCTTTGAAAAGCCTGGCTTAAGGAAAATTTAACTTGAATAAATTGCCTTTTTGCGGATTATACCTTGCTTTGAACTTTTGAATTGAATTTTGATTTGGCTTTTGCTTTCTCTAATTCCTTTCCACTCTCCTTCATTTCTACCTGCTCTATCCTGGATATATGCGTTAATATATATACATATGTGAACATTTAAGGAATAACTGTAATTATATATATATATATATATATATATATATATATATATATATATATATATATATATCTAAAAATCGATAGCTGACACCTTTAAAGTAATAATGTAGGTAAATCAAATCATGTGATTTTCGCGTCTATTTTCCGCTTACCAAAAAAAGGAGAAAAAATATCAAATGTCGAATTCGAGGATAAATAATTGAAAGTAACTGCTTGATATTTTATTAATTCCAAATTAATCCTGATATTTAAACCAAAGTTGTTATAAATCAATAATTTCAAAACCTGGGAAAAATAATTCGATTAATTCAAAACTAATTGAACGTTTTATTTGATAATAAGAATCGATTCTTTATAAATAAAAAAATCTCTTAATCTCAAAGTTCCATCAATGTTATTTTAAGAAAAAAGCAAATCAATTACAATTATTAAGCTTTCTTTTGGATATATATGGATATATATATATATATATATATATGGATATGGATATATAAATATATATATATATATATATATATATATATATATATAAATATATATATATATATATTGTTATGTATATGTATGTGTGTGATATGTGCAAGTCTTTGTATCAGTATTTATATCTATATATATTAAAGCTTAGATATCTGTCTTGGGTGTACGTGTATCAGCTATATATAATATTCTACACTTTTTAATCGGTTTATATAAATATTTGAAAAATTTAGGCGGCATATCACAATGCATCTATGTATCTTGCAATCGATATTTCCTCAATATAAATATGCACACATATATATATAGAGAGAGGAGAGAAAGAGAGAGGGATAAATAAATGTTTCTCGTGCCTTTTAACGACCTACCTATCTACATTTCATTTTCTCCGCTGGACTTTTCGACACCGGACTTTTTAGCAATCGGACATTTGCTTGCATTCGGGCAGAGTTTTGCCTTGTGTTTCTTTCCCTACAACTTTTATCTTACTTTTTCAAATTTTAAATCTTGGCCTTTGCCAACTTATCTATCCCAGCGACTTCCTCTGATGATAAGATTTTGATCTTTGAAAAGCCTGGCTTAAGGAAAATTTTACTTGAATAAATTGCCTTTTTGCGGAATATACCTTGCTCTGAGCAATTGAATTGAAATTTGATTTGGCTTTGGCTTCTCTAATTCCTTTCCAATCTTCTTCATATGTATATATTTATATGCATACAATGTATTTTATATGTAATTGTTTTTGTAGTTAATTGCAGCGTTCGTTACTTTACATTTACTTCATTCAAGTCGTTCACTACCTAAGTGATATGTATTAATGCAGAACATTTCATTATTAACTTTATAGGACGTATTTTTTGTTAATATATTTATTTGTATTAATTTTTTCTAAGTTAGCCTTGCTGATGACGGCGGTGTGGCAGAAACACGGATCAATTGATTACTTTTATATACGTATGAAATTAATTAAATTAATAAAATTAATACCAACCAATATATGTATTGTTTTTTCACTGGACATTTTGTCATTGGACCTTTTTTAATTGGACATCTTTTGTATTTTCGATAATCTTCTCACACACTCACATATACATATATTCTCAGAATTTTAAAATTATGACTTTTGGCGTTTCCCTACTAACTTGTTTATCTATTTCATTCTTCTAATTATAAGATACAATCTTTGAAAAGCCTGGCTTAAGTAAAAATAAACCTTTCTTTTATTGAATTGAATAAATGAAGATGTAATAGATTTGTCATTCTTACATTTTTTATTTCTCTTCTTTCATTTATATATATATATATATATATATATATATATATTATATATTCTTCTATATATATTATATTCTTCTATCTATATAAACTAGTGACTTTGTCTGTTTGTGTGTCCGCTTGGCAGCATTGCTTTACAATTGAAAAATAGTCTTACGTAAAACATAAAAGCATGTTAAATTTAAGGTCTTATTATGATTTAAAATCTATTATTGCAAGCTGTCCTCCGCTCTTTATCAATAGGTATGCATTTTTTGATAAACAAAATGAATGAAATTTAAACCGTTGTGAAAACATAGAATTGTAAACTTTGTGTGTATTATTCATCTTAACGTGCAAGTACGCTCACGCGACACTTTTCCACGGAATGACAAAGAAAACTGTTGGCTTTAAAAATATAAAACTTGCGCGCGTTCATCCCGTCGTGAATTACCGTTACGAGCAAATGATTACTTGAGTCAAGCAAGTTTTATTTTAAAACAAAATTTCTTCACAGTCTGTAAAATATTTATACATATTCAAGACTCCCACATCGTTGCTTAGAACTGTTTTTGTGTGTTCGGTATTATAATCCATTTGGTTTCTTTTTGTGTGTGCGCATACGTGGAGAGAAATTTTGTGTCTATTAAAATACATTTGATCTTATGGAGTATATGGTATGTTTAGTTGATATGTTAGGGAGTATATGGTAAGTTTAGTTAGTATGGTAGGGAGTATATGGTATTTTTAGTTGATATGTTAGGATATTTGAAAGTATGATGTGTTATGTCTATTTGTTAGTTTGTGTTTATTAAATCTACGTCTAAAATAGAGTGTTGTCTTGCCTATGTATCCACTTTTATAGATTGTGTATAAAAATGTAATCTATGACGCTATCGCATGTAAGGTGTGGCGGTTGTATTACGATGCGTGTAGGGAAATCTGTGATGAAATGTTGACAAGCTAGATATCTAGTTTTTTTAGCAGGTATAGTTACCATGTTGTGCAATGTTGTGTAACTGTTTTTTTTTTTCGATTTGGTTAGCTTGGTTAATAAATTAGATCGTAGTCTTATAGCATGAATAAGTGTTTTCCTGAAGAAAATTGTTTGTGGCGTCTAATCTAAGAATTGTAAGATTTATCTTAATACAAACATTTCAATTTCAACATTACGTACAACCTAGAGAAACTACCATGGTCACTAAAATGGCGCTCAGCTATGGAAGTATATTTATGCATATATTAGAAACAAAATTAAGTTGAACCTATCTAATACTGTAGTTAGAGAATGTGTAAAGTTATACATATGTTCGCCATGAGGTTATTTGTGTTTGTTCTTATATGTAATGAAGTGTTGTCTGTCTATACATACTGTCTTTTATGACTGATTTAATAGGTTTTATCAAGAGGTGACTGGCAGAATTGTTGTGTAATTTATAAATATATTCGATGATAAATGCCAGTATACTGAAATCATATGCCCTTAATAGGGTTAAGATAAAAATTCATATACACTAAATGTACAAAAGCAAGGGAATTCCAAAATGTTTACACTTTTATTGTCATTAATTAAGGGTATGACTACATATCAACCAAACCATTTCATTATCACATCACTACAGTATAAATCTCTATGCATGAGTGGATGAAGTGTTTGAGGTGCGCAGAAGAAAAATCCCTACCAGCAAAATACATAGCCCTGTTGTGCTCGCATATGATTTCAGTATACTGGCATTTTTCATGGAATGTCACTACTTTCGTAAAGGCTATGCCTCAATACAATGCCTTCTCATAACTGATATAGTTGGTAGTTTGAGTAATCAAGGTATACGGTAAACTGAAATTAAAATGGCATCAACTAGACCCTAGAACCTCTATCTCTGCCAAAAATCAGCTGAATCCATCAAATAGTTGATGAGATGCAGAGTGGCGCATACATATGTACGTACGTACGTACACACAGATGACCTGATTTCATGATTGAACTTTCTGGATCTCTGGGTTGCCTTGACTAACGGTGCTGAAATTCTACACACTTATAGAACCTATGAAATAAAAGGTGTGTGCAAAATTTTAACTAATTTGGTTTATTGGTTTTTTAGTTATGATTGATCAAAGAAATGTGATTTTCAGCATAGGCCATTCGTGAAGTCTATTAAGGGACAGAGCGCCTTCGCGCCTCCCTTAATTAGACATAATCCTGGAGCCCTGAGCGAATGCGTTTGATACGGATGATGCATTATATATAATGGATTCTTTTACACTAGGAGGGCGGTGGCTATAGTAGTTGAGGAATGTATGTGTGTCTGTCTGTTTAGTGTAGATAGAGGTAGATGATATGTTATTTGGGGATCGGATTATAATATCTAGTAATTAAATTGAGGCGTGCGAATATTCAATAGTAAATATTGTTGTCTAATGAAAATTGGTGGCGTATTAATGAAAGTTTAGTAGGTTATCTAGTCCATGTGTCCATTGGAAGAAAATACAGTAGTAGATAGATTCAACTTAATTTAGTTTCTAATATATACATAAATATACTTCCATAGCTGAGCGCCATTTTAGGTTCTAAGTAATGTTTAATCATAAATTAATTTTTTTGTATTAAGATAAATATGATGACATTTAATAAATCTTGTATTTTGTTATTCGAGAAATCTTTACCTGTAAGAATCTTTTATAAGCTTCCATACCCTCAGTAAGTCGGATGTTTGTATATGATGCAAATACATCAATTGCTGCTAAAATTGCTTTGTTTGGGAGAGTATTTCTTTCTTATAGCTTTTTGAGAAAAATCGGTGGAATCTTTAGTATAGCCTGGTATGCATGTAAGTGGAGGTTTGTGAATGTGATCAATGTATCCTGGTATTTATTCATTAACTGCGTTTATTCCTAATACTAAAGGTCTACGTGTAGATGTTATTTTAAGAGATTTTGCGAGTCTGTGGACGTCATTCATGCTATTAAGGGTTGAATGTAGGTTACTTGTAGTCGAGTTACTGATTTTTGTATAATATGAGTTTGGGGAGTTCGGTTTGTTTTGTAATGGTATAAAACATTTTTGCTGATGTATGAATAAAGATTGGAGAATTAATAATTATGTTTGTGTGATGATGAAGATTCTGTGTGAGTTGTACCAGCTCTGTTTTGTATGGAGTCATAGAATTTAAGGTGATTGTCTTGTAACAGTTTGTGTCATGGAGTTGCAGTTCTGCTTCAATGATATATTTCTTAATATCTATCATTGTAATTGTCCCTCATTTATCTACTGGGATGATAATTATTTATTTGTTGTTTCAGGTCGTACATGGCTGTATATTTCTTTGAGGGTAGATTGTAGTGCCTGTTGCGATATACTTTGTTATTGAAAAAATGATCGATTTGGTCTGTTGCTTTCGTACTATAATGATCGATTTGTGTGTTACGTCGATCTTGTGCTGATACGAGATGCTGAATGAAAATATTTGTCATAGTTTTGTGTCGTCGTGTTATTGTGGGCTGTAAAATATTCTTTCAATTCAATTATTCTTAGATACGTTTACATATCAAAACAAAAAGCTTTTGAGCTTAGATCTTGTGTGGGGCAGAATGATGAACTTTTATTTTGAGGAAATTCCATTGTTATTGAGCTTGTAGTCAGATTAACTATGAAATTATTGGCAGCGCCACTTTTTCTGCTTTTTGGTTGTGTGCATTATATTATTATTCAACACAGTGAGGTAGTTTGCTTGAAGCATTGTGTGTAACACGTATATAAGGGAGTATTAGAAGCCTATCACCATGCAAAAAATGGAAATATGCCGGCGTTGAGAAGTAAGACAAAAAAGTGATTTTATATATATATATATATATATATATAGCAAATATTACTTGATTAAGCAATACTTTAACACAGTGATAAAATGTATGTGATTATGTTCCACATATACTACTTCTTTCACACTCTTAACCACCCACCCCTCCCACTTTCAAATCACCTTCATTCCTTCAATTTTTTTCTGAAACTATGACCTATACAACAAAACACAGAGCTTCCCCTCCCCCTCTTTCCCCACCCCTCCACTTTTTCACTCACATCCATCCACATTAATCTAACTCACTCCCACCCTTCCACTTTTTCACTCACTGTCATCCACATTGGTTTCATTCCCCAACGCCGACTTCTTTCGGCCCGGTCCTGTGCTCCCAGTGGTGGCTCCTGCTTCTTCTCATCAACCCATCAGGTCAAACCAACATTTTCACGTACTTGCATGACATTTTTCTTAAAATTATCATCCTAACGAAGTCTTACAAATAAAGACGAAACGTTGATGAATACATAAAAAACATATTTTGGTTTTTCCGTTTTCATTTCCAATATATATATATATATATATATATATATATATATATAAGTGCAGATTAGTCGTCCGAGGCTATAGCAATGAGATGTAGTTGCCGTAAGATGGAACAGTGAAAAGAAATAAATGAAGAGAGAAAGTGAAACTCAAAACGATTTATTAATAATTTCACGAAAAACTGATTAAATACCAAAATAGTAAATACTGTCTGGTAAGTAACAGTTCGGCAAAGGGTAATCTTAAATTTTCGAAAGAAAAACTTTCATTTTCAGAAGACAACAATAAAAGACCGAGTGGGTCGAAAAACGGGAAAAACCGTTGTCAAAACATAGAAATACGGCAACAGACAATTGGAAGTAGTAGGAACGCAGAGAATGTCAAAATCAACTAAAGTTAAAATACTATAAACATTTGCTTATTAATATACTAATTATTATAATTTTATTATATTTTATTTTATATGATTCATTAATTACTTTTTTTTTCTTTATTCAATTCAAATTTAAATTTACGTGTGGGCTGTTATTATTGTAATATGCGTCATCAAAGGGAGATAACTTATGGAAAAAATATATTTAGAAATGAGATTTGAAATTTGAGAAGGAATTTGAATTATGAAATGGATCAAAGCCAAGGAGGGAACCGTTGGAACAGGCCACACGTAAATTTATAGCCTCGGACGACTAATCTGCACTTATTTTTACCAGCAATGGTTCAAGCAAACTACAATTTCCTTTTATATATATATATATATATATATATATATATATATATATATATATATACGTAAAAGTAAGTATAATTATATGTGCAAAAGTAACGTTTAAACTAGTGACCATCGGTATAGAATTTTGGAGCAGACCTGCTAGGTGTTTGATGTCAACCATAAAAATTCAAATATATCAGATTTGCGTTAATTTTGATGTATTATATCTTGATGTTAGTATTCTTGAAGTAAAACATCAAAGAAGTGCAGCTGGTATTGTTCTATTAGTTTTATAATGTTTGGCATGTCAATATGTTTGCATATTTTTAAGTACAGGATTCACTCCTAAACTAATTACCCGATCAGATTAATTTTGAGGTTTATTTTGTAAGCCGTGTCGAATATGAGTAACTCGTTGGAACTGCACTGCTCCAAATCAGGTGTGTCCTCGTTACTTTTGTTCGTTAATTGAATAACGGAATAATTAAGATTTAATTGACATGGTCCACACCTTTCAGATTAATAATGAAATCTCAAAGAATTCAAACGCATACAAAGAGAGAAGAATCGTGCACACGTGCGGATACGAAACTAGTTAGTCGGTGTCGGGTGGCGCTGTCTCATTGGAACAATGTCACAGAAGCGACGGATCGTTTATGTTGTTGACATAAATATGGCCGATGTCAATATCGAACGGCTTCCATACTGACTAGTATTACAGAACCATAATGGTGATAAAAGTAAGAGAAATGTTCAGACGATTTGAAAATTAACACTGTTTCAAAAATAGGACGTCATTGTTGCATATTTGTTATATATATATATATATATATATATATATATATATATATATATATATATATATCAAAACAGGTGAACGTCTGTTTGTATGTCTATGTATCTGTGTATCTGTTTGTCATCCTGTACAGTTACAGTAAAGAGAACACTTTTCACCGACTAATATTGAAGATATATAGTAAAAACCAAAACAAGAAATTAATTTGATTATATATATATATATATATATATATATATATATATATATATATATATATATATATATATATATATATATATATATATATAACGCGCAGAGAACGTTTTTCGCATTGTTCCAGAGAGTCGTTCACGATTTAAATTCAGCAAAACAGGATGGCATCACAGAAAAAAATCACATAACGTTAAGTATTTTCAAATGAGATGTTGTTAATTTTAGGTTGTTGTGTTTTTATGTAGATAGCTTCCAGTATTTTTATTTTTTAAATTGGTTTCAGAATGTATAATTTTAGTGTTATTAACTAAAATTTGTCTTTAATCAGTGGGAGTTATGTTTTTGTAGATGTTGGTAAATTGAGCTAGAGTTTAAAGATGCATGGTGAGGCGGCGGGATAGGTTAGTGCTTGTAAAACCAATGTAGCTATTAGCTTTATTATTATTATGGGAGTTACATTCTCTCAAATAGAACATTTATTATTTTGTTTGATTTTAGTACAAAAAAAATCAGAAAAAATGAAAAAATAAAAGAGGTATAATTAAACAGACGAATTCTGTTATTTTTAACAATGTTTGTATATATATATATATATATATATATATATACATTAATATTTTCTTATATTTTATTTTTGCGTGGGATTGTACATCTTACCGGATGCTAAACATTCACAAGCTATTTCTGAGATTCTATGATTCTAACCGTCCCTTTAAGCTCAGTTTTTTAAAATCTCACTTGCACTTGGTTTACAGGATATATTCACCAGGTAGAATTTGAAATTATTTTTCATACGGTCGATCGTTTCTAAAATTCTAAAATGATGGCCATCCACTCTAAGATTCCAGTTGCTTTTCATGTCATTCATAATACCATACTGAATCGACTTAAATTCTTTTTTTCCCTTTCTTGTCATATATATATATATATATATATATATATATATATATATATATATATATATATATATATAGTTTTATAACCTCATAATATCCGAAAATTACAAATTGCAAGCTCAATTAAGTCGAATTACAGAATTTAGAGCATATATAGTATATTGAATCATTTAAACGACCATGCAGTAATCAATCTAAAGTCAGAATTTTCATGCGATCCCTCAATTTTTTAATTATTCATTTTTTTTAATTTTCTAATTCTCTCAACTCATCGGTGGATGTTTATCATTTACATTTAATAGATAAAAAGTGGTAGAGTACACTCCTCGCATGTAAGTGACTCGGGTTTCGAATCTCGAGTTCAGATATGTTCTACTGATGATGAATATAGAGTCTAGGACTTCCCGTCTGTTTGTTTTCATGGTTTGTGTGGGCTATATATATGTATATATGTATATATATATATATATATATATATATATATATATATATCAACCTCAAAACATTAGAACGAACCAATGTTATTTTTGTCAAAAATAAATGTTCCATGAAATATCACACGAACTTTCGATTCCTTGTCGAATCATCTTCAGATGACAAGAAACACAAGATTGAGAAAGATAATTTTTAAAAACACAACGCCATATGTGAAATCGTTAGACGTTAAACAGTATGTATGTATATATATATATATATATATATATATATATATATATATATATATATATATATATATATAAGCAAAAACAACTAGCCCTCTGGATACCAATTACTGTAACAATAGTTTTCTATACAGAAAAAAAATCATATTTGATATTTTGGTAATTTTGAGAGAAAACAACAAAATATGATTGTCGTAATGTTATTTGATATATTCTAATGTTCGGGAATTTACTGTGCGTGAAAATAGTCAAATTTTATTTATTAGAAAAAAGGTTAATTTATATGGTCTTCAAGATATTCAAAGTCGAGGAATTTTGTTTTGTTTCAGCATAAAAATGAAAATGAATTCCCCATTAAAAACTGGTTATATAATGAAATAAATAAATTAAAGACTGGAACGTCGATTGGTCAAATAAAACAATTTTATATTACTGAGTAATTCGAAATGGTTACTTTGTGTTTTCGCCTGTATTATTAAAGACAGAAAAAAGAATTAATAAACAGTAAAAAAAATTGTAATTTAGAAAAATTAGAGGGGGTATTTTTCATGACAAATATTAGCCATCATCATCATCATCATCATCATCATCATCATCATCATCATCATCATCATCATCATAAAGTTGTTCAGAGTATTGACACGTAATCGCCTAAAAAGTTTAATTTCATTGGGGGGGGGGGTGAAAGTGTTAATCTAAAATAATGCCCAAACTTTTAATATATTTATTTACGCCTTAAAAATAAGATATTTAATTAGCCAATTTGAAATAAGTTATTTAATTTTCACGGGAAAGGTAAACACAACTAAACAAATCAATTGCTTATAATTAAATGTTTAAAAAAGGAATTATAGTAAAAAAAAATACAATTAAAGAGCCGCCGCTAAATCTGCATCCCCAAAAATGAAATTCAGCTTTTTTTAGGCGATTACGTGTGAAGAGTTAACACTGTGGAAAACATCAAGACGAAGAATAAACAATTCTTAGAATTTGGAGTAGGCGATCAGTTTAATAAATATTTAACGTAAAATGATGACCTATCTCCGGGCCATTTAAACTTTTTAGACAAATGAATGAAACCTATTTTAACCACTAACCGTAAGTCTGAGTGACAATGTCACAATACCGCACGTAAAATAGACCCATCCCACCCAAAAAACGCAACGGATTTAGGTCGCATAGCAAAAAAAAAAAGAATTTACTTAATTCTCCTAAAACAAATGGTCCGGAAGTGAGAAGATCATTTTAAATTAAATGTATATACGAAATTTATATTCTAAAATAAGCGTTTTTTTTTCATTTTTCTGCTAAGTTTTTAAGGGTGTTCATACATAATCACCTAATAATAGGGGTGGGACGTAATGGGTGAACATTTCAGATTCATGCGAGTAGTATTTTTAATGTTCATTTATACATAAATAACACTAAACAATCAAACATTTTGTTATTGTTTATTATCTATGTACGTATACGTTTCGTCCTTAAATCGGGACTCATCAGCATCGAGATATGACTATTCACTACCGGTCATGAGATTCGAAACCCCGGATTACGAGTATTTTGCAACTCAAATCCGACACCTGAAACACACGGCCAATTTAAAATAACGAATAAACTGTGATAATTGTAACCCTTTATCGGCAGTTTAACGTCTGCGAGCTTTCTAATTTTTTAATGGAAGGAACGATGCATTTAAAGCTAGTGACGTCATGCTGCGTTAATACTAAACTTACAGTGCTCTTTATATATATTGGAAAAAGTACAATATTTAGTAGATCATCAAATAGTTCAAACAGGTAATAAACTTTTTTTCATTAATCCATGGATTTTTAAAAATGTATGCTTTTTCATAAAAGGAGATTATAGGGATTAATCAGTAAAATTATATTACTGTTTAGCACGAAATTAAAAATATAAAAATATAAAAAATATACAAAATTCTTTTGAGCAAAGATATTATCTATTATCTTTGATCAAAAAATGTAACATGTCCAAAAAAGCACACCTAGGAGACCATACATGTTAGGCAAATGTCCGAATAGTGTAAAGATCCGGTTTGGTAAGTAGAAGGATTCATTTGCTTAACATTTATGATCTCCTGGATGTGAGTTCTTGGGAGATATAACATTTTTTCATTATATATTGTATATTAAGCATTGACTTTTCAGGATAGGATATAATTTAAAGATAAAAGTTCACATTAATCATATTTCAATTTATATATATATATATATATATATATATATATATATATATAAGTATACATTTTTATTTATACAAACATTATTGGTTACATATGTGGATACATGTTTCGGTTGTACTCTTCACAGAGAGTCAACCTCTTCAGACCAAAGACTTCAGAGAAGAGTACAACCGAAAAATGTATACTTATGAACAGCCCTACTTGTTATTGAGCACTTTTTATAAACACTTGAGTTTCAACAGATTTACATCTACAGAAACTAATACAATACATGTACAATATATATATGGTTGATTATTTTTACTTACACAGAAATTTACAAAATCTGCGACGCTGGCATGTCGATGTTATCGATCAACAACTATTATAAACTGAGATCTCATCAGGTAGAGTTAGAATCCGATATAACCTTAGATCATATTCTTTCCTAATATGATATTAGGTTAATATCGGATTCTAACTCTGCCTGATCAGATCTCAGTTTATAATAGCTGTTGATCGATAACATCGACATGCCAGTGTCGCAGATTTCGTACATGTCTGTGTGAATAAAAAGTATCATATATAAAAGCTATATTTGATGTTGAGCACTTTTTATAAACCTGGTTGAAATTCTTTGGATTACTATTCTGTGGATGTTTTACCTGGATTATATATGTATGTATATATATATATATATTTATATATATATATATATATAATTCCAACCAGACATGCGTTAGTAAAACTAGCGTAAACTTAACAAAAGGCTTGATGAACATAAAAGAGATATTAAAAGTAGTAATTCCAGAAACGCACTATTCTCTCATAAATGGCAGCATCCTTATTCGTTTAAGTTTAAACAAGCTAGACTCCTTGAATTCATTTAAAGTAAATCTCGACGAATATAGGTACATATATATTATGCGCATCGGGACGGAGATAGGTAAGTATATATAAGGCGCGCCAAGGTAGAGATACGTACGTACATAGAAGGCGCAGACAGAGGTGGTACTTTTAATAGAAATATGTCATACTTTTGTCTCAGGCAACGGAAGAGGGAGGATGGGGAAGAGACAGCGTTTGCCGAAGACAACAGGGAGAAGGGAGTAACGGGAAGAGGGGGCGGTGAAATGGGGTGACCAGGGAAGAGAGAGAGAGTCCCGGGCAACGCTGGGTGGCCCTGCTAGTTTAAAATAAATCAGCACTCATAATAAACTCTGACACAACTAAACAACGTAAAGGTTTCTATAATTTATCTCTTTTAATCAACAAATTAATCCTAAGATAACAAAACCCCAATTCATATTTAGGCTAGCTATTCGATACCACATTACCAACAAAGATAATGCATATTAAAAAAAAAACACATTCATTCAACTTCATATGACCCAAAAATATTTTGAATTCTAAAGTCTATGTTTCGTTCCAAAAAAAGAAAACACGATCTTTTCACGTCAAAGACGCATCACGTATTTTAAAATATTGGTTCCTATGCTTTTTTTTATCGAATCAGTCATTTTGAGAAAATTATTAAATAAAGACGAAACGTTGATGAATATATAAACAATTTTCAGTTATCCTTTTTATTCATTTTCCATATATAGCGTGTGTATATGTAAAGTAAAATGAAAATAGATTTTATTTTTAAGAATCAGTTTTGCTTATATTCACTTATAGTAAATATCAGTATTCTTCATGCATCCCGTTTTCCCGAATTCTATTTTTGTCTTGAACGCGTGTACTTTGATCTTTCTATTCCCAGTCAGCCCTACACCTGCGTAGGACAATTTCCATTTTCTCTTCAACCCGATTTATGTCCATTATTTTCTACAATCGCATTATTACTAAATCGTTTTGCCTCTTTCTTTTTTCAACCTTTCTAACGCCCGTTTTCATTCAGTTTCCTCTTTCCATCTTCATTCCAACCCGATCTTACATTTTTTCTCGCTTTCCAAAGAAACATTATCCTATCAAATTATTCATTACTATTTGAACGAGTTCTCCAGAATCTTATTTGAAATTATTTCATTCAATCTTTCCTCGGGTGCTGACACTCTTGTAAGCCGTTTCAATCTTCCACTCAGCGCTTCCCTTTTTTCGAACGATTAAGATTTTCCTGAGATGACATCCGAAAAAAAATTGTAATACCAGCTCATTTCCCAACTGTCATTATTCTCTGTCGTCTTTCTGTAATCGCCCTTTTTCTCTTGCACTTAATTGTATTTTGTATTGTTTATTCGTCTCTTCTTGATTATGGATTCGTCCCAGTCTCGCGTCTATTCGATAATCGCTGACTTACGCACGAGGACTCGTTCCGGCGTCAAATGTTAACGTTTAGTCTCTTCTACAACATGTACACCTTTACTCTATAAAAGATACCCATTTTAATTTACACACATATATATATATATATATATATATATATATATATATATATATATATATATATATATATATAATTTTTATTTTATTTTTATTTTATTTTACTCTATTTTACTTCATTTTTTATTTTATTTTTATTTTTTATCTTTTATATTTTTATTTTTTATTTTTTTATCCCTTTATTTTTATTTTTCCATTATATATTTTATTATTTTTTATATTTTATATTATATTTTATTTTATTTTTGTTATTATTTTTATTTTCATTTTAGTTTCATAATTTGAATAATTTTTATAATGTTTTATTATTATTATCATTTTATCTTTCTATTTTTATTTTATATTTGTAACTTATTCCTTTTTCTAATATTTGTCTCTGTTGCTCCTCCTGTCAATTGATGTTCCTCTACGACGAGCTTGTTTTTTTTCCTTGAATTCATATAAGACGTGGTGCTAAAGGGGCTGATGAAAAGGCGTTTTGGGGTAGCTTTGTTAATTTTTAAAATAGAATAAAGTATTTCCAGAATGTTTTGGAAATGACCGTACGCCATACTAGACTTGACATTCTAATTCTTGGAACAATTGTCATGTTCTAATTCATTAAATCCTCTTATATATATATATATATATATATATATATATATATATATATATATAAAGATAGATGAAAGAAAAGGGATAAACATGTACGAATGACAAATTTATTTCAACTTCGATTGTTCAATGCAATGAGTACTCGGTAAAAATATGTTTATCATTCTTTCCTTAAGCCAAGGCTTTTCAAAGATTAAAATCTTATCATCAGAGGAATTACTTATCTATCTATGTAATTCCTCTAATGATAAGATTTTAATATTTGAAAAGACTTGGCTTAAGGAAAAAATAATTAACATATTTTTTACGGAGTACACCTTACATTGAAAAATCGAAGTTGAAATAAATTTGTCATTCGTATATGTTTATCCCTCTTCTTTCATCTATCTTTATAATTGCTTTATCTCGTATATTGAGCTTAAACCATTTCACTATAGGTGCTATCTACTAAAAGTATACTTTTAGTTTCATATTATATATATATATATATATATATATATATATATATATATATATATATATATATATATATATATATATATATATATATATGGAAAATGAAATCAAGTAAAACCAAACATATCATTTATACATTCATCAACGTTTCGTTTTATTTTAAGACTTCATCGTGATGATTTGTTTGAAGAAACTACACACAAGTACAATTATTTGAAACAGTTCTGTCCGTTTTTGACGTAAAGTAGCAGTAGGATGAATTAGACCCAAAAGGCTGTTTATGAAAAGATAATTGATAGGCTCAAATAGATAGTAGCCGTGGGAGAAATTAAGTTAACTCTGGAATGTGGAGGATTAGTAGCGGTCGGAGTTATTAAAACCATTAGGGAGGAGGAAGCGTGCGTCATCTAAGCTCAAAATGTCGATAATGAAAACATGAATAATGGGCTCCAATAGATGATAAAAGTGGTAGAAAGTGTAGACAGATAAAAAAATTGGTAGCGTCGAAATTATTGAAAACATTACGGAGGAGGTTTTTATAACTCCGACCGCTACCAATTCTTTTCATCTCATAATTTATATTTTCATAAGATGTACGTTTACATCCATAAAGAGGAAATACCAATGTGTTTATTTATATTAGTTCTTATAACTTTAAAATAATAGAAATATAAAGAATAAGAATAGAAACATTAATAAGGTGTTCATGGATGTGAGCAGGAATTCACGGGGATTATTATTGACCTTCGCTAAACGTCAGGTATTCTCTGAGGAGGTAAAAACTATGAACAATAAACTAGAAAGTTTAAAGATCTCCAAAAAATTACTAAATTGTAGAAACAAAATAGCAACAAGCTGTAGATACAGAATTAACTTCACTTTCGAATAACTAATATATTACAAAATTGAATTAAAAAATAAATGAATAAAAATTATTTTTAAAAAAATACAATCGCCCTAACAAACAAACAATAAAATAGCGATAGGTAAAAAAAAAACAAATAAATGATTTTTGAGTCCCCACATGTCACAGGAAAGTCACATCGTTAATTTGGCCCACTAAATTTAGGGGATCGCTAGAACCACTCCAGAACAAATGGCCTGAAACCCATTGCGCCTAGAAAGACGTAAACAAAATAATTGCGAATATGATTAGTTAGTTAGCTAGAAGAAACATTAGTTACATATAGAAAATATCGCAAACCACACATCCACGCAATTTCCTTCAGTAATGTAACACGAACGTGTATGTGTAGCTTACTTGCCATCAATAGAATTTCGTGTAATTCTCCCTCCACTAACTATCTCTTTTACCTAAAGTCTATATATATATATATATATATATATATATATATATATATATATATATATACTTTAGGTAAACTTAATTACAGCATGATCTTTTATTTACGCGCCATGCATTCAACATAAACAGTTTGGGTACGATCGTTTCTGAGACAATATGGCTTTTTTTAAACATCGATTCTCTTCATCATCACAGGGTATAAACACTAACTTAGTAGTGAAACAAAACCTCAACCTATAGACTTATATTGTACTTATTGTGTATGCGACAATTTCATGAAGTTTAATTAGTAAATTTTTGAACATATAAATATTTATAATTATCATAATTCTTAATGTTACATCCCTATGGCTGGCTTTTTCTCTAAAAACTTTTCGTACTAATTGTACTATATACCGTTTAGAGGTTCTAAGTGTTTACTAATATTGGTATTATAATATTTTATAGTAGCCGGGGCAATATTAGTTGTATAAATATGATCACACTCATGAAGGGTTCTTCATACCGTAGTTTATGGAATTATGTGTGATGGCTTTGTAGCCTATAATTGTTTGCTATTCTTAGTTATATGAAGAGTATTGATTTACTCCTCTCCAGGAGTTAGGCACAAGGCCAGTTTTTATCTTACTCCCACAAGTAAGATGTGACCCAAGGTCGGGTCGGGAAAGTGGGGTTTAAAAATTGCCTGGGCAGCCCCGTCGGCATTCACCGGTAGGGGCGCCTCAGGCAGTAAGCAATAAACTTACACCTCCCCCAAAGAGGGGAGGCGAAGCCTGGAAGGGTGGACCTCCTAGAACTGCACAGGACAGACCCATAGACCGGCGTAAATCAAGCCCCGAAGGCCAAGACAATACCAGTCTATGGGATGCAGTATCCATCGGAACAGATACTACACTTTGATCTTAGCCAAAAGGCCAAGTTATATGAAGAGTATCATCAGAATATATTCTCCATCCTAACCCTGCTATTAAGAGGTTGTTTCACGCCAAAATTGATGCCATTATATCGATACATTTTCAAGTATAAATTACTAACACACATGCACACACACAGAGTCAGATAGACAAATAAACAAACGTGTTTACTTATAAAAGCGATGTCTGAAACTATATAGTAGATGGCTAGCAAAATCTGATACTTATATGAATTTGGTAAAGTATTTATTAACGAATTAGCATCGAATATCTGTGATCGGTAGTCCATCTGTCCATTCAAAATCTGCTTCCCTAACCGTCTGTTTTTCCTATCTCTATCAGTGTCCAGCCGTTTAGCCGCAGGGTGAATATATTTATGTGACGACCATAGCCAAGATCAGCGGTTACGTTTAGCGAGATATTAACGCGAAAATCAAATTGCCACCATTGAATATTGAAAAGTAAATAGGTCCGTCGCATCGATTAACAAGACGCCGATTGGTAGGGGAAAAGTGATGGGCTTTTCCAATCTCAACCGATTTTCGATGGTTCAGTGACAAAATTACTAGAGACAGACATGAGGTCGGGGCTATTCAAAACTTAACGTATGTGGTTACAATGATATTATATACAAACACACACACACACGCACATATATATATATATATATGTATATATATATATATATATATATATAAGTATAAATTTTTATTTATACAAACATTATCGGTTACATATGTGCATACATGTTTCGGTTGCACTCTCCCAAGAAAGTCAACCTCATCAGACCGAGTCTGATGAGGTTGACTTTCTTGGGAGAGTGCAACCGAAACATGTATGCACATATGTAACCGATAATGTTTGTATAAATAAAAATTTATACTTATAAACAGCTCTACTTGGTATTGAGCACTTTTTATAAACACTTGAGTTTCTACGGATTTACATTTACAGAAACCAATACATATACTATATATATATATATATATATATATATATATACATATATATATACATATATATGTATATATATATATATATATATATGCCGTTAAATGACTATATGTCTTCTATTCATAAGCTGGGCTCTCTTATAGAAAAGATAACGGTTTCCATTTAGCGCACACGAATAATATTGTGTAAAGAATATATATATATATATATATATATATATATATATATATATATATATATATATATATATATATATATTAGTATTTCATGTATCCACATACAATTTTATACGGAGACTTTTCATGTATCAATTTTCAGTATTTACTTCAGCAGTGCTCGATATGTATGTAGAGCTAGGTAGTAAGCTATGAAAATATATTTATGGCAATTTAGCTACACAGAGTCTCTCGCGTTGCATCACAGGGGTAATCTCCAGGCAAAAATGCATGGAGTTATTTTTGCCGGGTGCTTTTATATACACGGCTAGCTATATATATCAAAACTAATGTGTGTTTGTGTGTTTTAGAAATGTATATGTTAAGAGTTATAACGTTCACATCAGCTTCTATAAAGCTTAAATTTCTCAAGAAAAGTAAGCATTGAAATATACTTTTGATTCCATCTTACGTCATTAGGTATAGTTATCGGTTATGTAGATGAAATAACTGAAATATATTAATTCATAAAGAAACAAAATTATTTTTAAAATAGATTTTCTTCTTTTTTTAATGAAGCAAAAACGGCATTAAACAAAGAATATCTTAGTGAAGAGTGTATTTAAAAATGTACAATTATTTAAATAATTATTTTTTGGGGGTATTTTAAAGATTTAAAATACACGAATTTGTTTCGATTCGTTAAAGACGTTTTATGTTTTACAGCCTTTTTGTATTTAGTAAGTTAGATGTTTTTAAGAACACGTCGATGCTGACAGTTTTTTTTATTACTTGACCTCATATTGGAAATGTTATTTTTTACATTTTTTCGTGGCCAAAATTGTTAACATGATATTTGAATTTTTTTCTAAAAAAACTTCCGACCAGCAATATATCTCCACTCGGAAAGTGTTGGGTCACTACGGCTAGTAAAATATTGCTACAAAACGATGTCCGGGTTTGAATGGAAAACATTGAGGGACACCATAAACGGCACGGATCCTCAGAACGGAAATAAACGAAACCACGTGACTTCCGGTCGGGGATTTTAGCTCCTCTGTGACTGAGGAGATCTTAAGCAGAGAATCACGTGCTGTCCCTAATGGGAGTCGGGTGCGCACAATTTAACAAGATTTAGCGTGACAAGCTATCACTCTACCCGTCTTTTACCCTCTCTAGCTCACACAGATACAAATAGTCTATCTCTCTGATGTTTCCTGTGACTCTTCTTCTCTTTTTAAACAAGCCGTTTTAAAAATCAACATCGGCGTCCGAGTGATTATATCTATAGACGATCAATAACCTTTATTTCCGACGACGACACGGTATATACGGGTCCATACCCCCATCGATGTGTAATATATATAAAATAATAAAGCGTTATTAGTGCCAACGCTGCCTTTTAACTAATGAACTCAAACACTGTTGAGAGAAAATCCATTAAAGTCACATTTGTTCGGAAAGCGAATACAATTTCTATCGGTAGGAAACAAAAAACAAACACTCAGAAAACTGTATTAAATACTTTTTGGTGCTACCTTCTTATATGAAAAAATATCTACGTTTTTCTCAACGCCGATCATTCCGTCATTCTGTTATTCCGTTAATCTTTTGTTTTTTCTCAAACTTGCTTTATTTAAATCAGATCTCTATAAATATCGGTATTGCCGCTTCTCATATATCCACGTATTAAGAAGCTTTCCCATGGATATTTAGGTCTATTACTTTTAAACACTTATCTATCCATTTTATATTTTATAAATGAACTTATTTTAGATTTCTTTGTTTATTACTTTTGTTTATGTGTTAGAACGAATAGAAACCCGATGAGTCCTACACACTTTTCTGTATACTCTTTATGCAATACTTTGTTTTTTATTGTGATTATTTGCGTACTTATATTTTATTTATTGTCTTTATATGCTCTTTATTTTGGTATTTTGACATATGTATTTGATGTCATATTCGTCTTTCATATATTCATTTTATTTAAATGGTACGACTTCAGGTGTAAAAAATCAGCATGAGAAAAGGTAGTTTGGTTGCAATTTCTGGCGACTAGATCAACGAGATCACTAATGTCGACCAACGGGCGCATAACCAGTTATCCCCTGAATCTAATCAAACTACGAGTAATCCACCTCTCACCACCTTGTTTGATATTACGTTAAGAGAATCTTTTTTTCAAAAATAAATCATGACCCAGTCTGATATTGCGTCTAGATAATTATTTCCAACTATCTTATAACGTTGATGACAAACTGAGAAATATTGTTTTTCGAAAGATATCAGACCAGACATATAAAGTGTATTTTTCTCAGCGATAACCTGAAATGAGAGACTTACGTCAAATCCGTTGCTAACGTCGCTAGATAAATGGTTGAATTATTCTACTGCTCCATAAAATAAATCACTCCTGATGCAATCCTCTCCTGTATAAGAGTCAGATCCAACCCAAGATAGGGGTACTGTTGCAACACCTAGGGAGGTGCTGCTTAGAGCACTCTCCTTACCTTGACACAGTAAAAAATCAATTAGGTAGTCTATTGAGAGATGATTGTTTTCTCTTTCGTAATTCTATATCCTCACAGAAGAGATGTTTCTAGTGTTTCCCGACTGTATTGGCATTTCGATGGTAGCCGCTTAACCGGGGTTCATGCTAAAGTTCTTCCAACAAAACCTTCTCAGGAAAAAAAAATCGTATTTCTACTGATACTGCAAAGAACTTTCTCTTTTTACTCTGTGTGACTAAAATCAAATTGATTTTCCATAAACAAAGTTACTTTCCAGGAACGTTCTACACGTAGAACACGTTACTGCGTGAATGTTTCTCTATAGACTACAATATAGATGTTTTCACGTTCAATGTCAAGAAATATCTGTCGAATCGTTCTGTGAATTAACCAGAGTCTTAATCCTTTATTAGTACTTTTCCATTATTCAATTGAAAATCTCACTAACTTTTATTCTCGAGTGGATTTTGGCCTTAATAAATAGTTGAACATTAGTATAAAAGAGTGACATACCAAATCATCTTACAAATATTTGTGTGTGTATATGTGTATGAATTAATATTTTGTCCTGAGAAACTTACAACATAGACTATATTAAACTATATAAATAGCTAACAAACGCAGAACAAACGGAGCAAAGCGTTATCACTATATATATTTTCATTTTTGTTCTTTTGTGAATCTTTAGAAGAATCGACTATGAAAACAAAAGACAATTAAATAAGAGTGAACATAAAATAATAAACGAAACAATTGTCTGATAATAGAGTAGAAAGAAATAAAAAGTAAGTCAAGAAGTAGTTGAAATGATTAGCAGACGAGACTGAAGGTAAGGCAAGCAGAAGAACAAGAACTTTTTTGTTGGAAAACCAATAAACAAGAGAAATATGAAATAAAGAGTGTGAAATTGGAGTGAGAAATAAAGGAATTGGTGGAAATAGAATTGGAAGCTGATAGAAATGGTCAGAAGCGAACGAAATGATGTTAATTAGGAAAATAGGATTTGGTCTCAAAATTGATACGAGATAGGAAAAATCAAGGATCGGGAATAACAGGATTGGAAAACAGGGTAGAGAATTGAATAAAGGTAAGTGATAGGACAGGAAACAGAGGAAAAGGAAAACGAATAATAATAATCGTGAGAAGTTAAGGAATGAAATGAGATGGCCATTAGGAAGTAATACGAAAATGGTAATTGAAAAAGAGAAGAGAAAGAAGGAGATGAAACAGGCGAGAAAGGTAAATAGAAAAGGAAAAAGAAAGGAAAGTCGGAGACAAAAAGGGAAAAGAAATGAAACAAGAAACGGTGAAAGGAAACGGTAAGCAAAATTATAAAAGAAAATAAAGAAGAAGAAGGGAACAGAAATAAAAGAAAGAAGGAGATGAAACAGCTAGAAAGGAAGAAGAAAAAATAAACAGAAGTGAAAATCGAAGACAAAAAGAGAAACGAGATGAAACAAGAGATAGCAAAAGGAAACGATAAGCAAAACGATGAAAGGAAATAAAGAAGAAAAGAAAAGAAATTAAAGAAAGAGGAAGTGCAAATTATAAATTGGATATAAAAGCAAAAGCAAAAAAAGAGAAAAGTACAGAAACCGGAAAAAAAATAAAACTGAAAAAGAAGAAAAAAGATAAAATGGTAGACGAAATTAAGAAATAAAAAAATAAACAAGGGTGGGTCAGAAATTGTAAGCTAACAATGAAAATGAAAATAATGACAAGAAACAGACGGCAAAAAGAAAAAACAAATAAAAACGAAATCAAATGGAAAGATGAGGGAACAGAAATGATGACGAAAATGTAGCGAAAACTAGAAACATACAGGAAACAAAATTGTCAAGAAGAAATTTAAAAAGTAAAAGGTGCATAATAGTACTTTATGCTTTTTCATCATTTCAGAAGAATTTTAAAAGATATAATGTTTGAGAAAAATGGAGAACAATGTAATAAGATAGAAACTCTAATGTCATGAAGTAGAAACAAGACGAACAAGAAATTTAAAAAAAGAAATTAAAAACTTATAAGGTAAAAAAATATAAAGAAAAGAAGTAGAAGAAAAAAGTCAAACAGGGTAACAAAGAAAAGGAAAAAGAGAAAAGAAGACTACATATATATATATATATTTATATATATATATATATATATTTATATACATATAAAAAATATATATATGATGTATTTTCATGTTATTGTTTTTATTATTGGTGATTGCAGCGTTCGTTGTTTTTTTGCTTACTATTATTTCGATTTTTTCACTCCCTGAGTGATTAAGATTCAGACAATTGCATTATTAATCGTTCTTAACTTTATAAGACGTATTTTTCGTTAATATATATACATATATATATATATATATATATATATATATATATATATATATATATATATATATATAGCATAATATAAAATGCAATAATAAAATACGGTGCGAATCAAATTTTATTAGAATTCAAAATTCAGGCAAAGTATCTCTACGTCCTTAAATTAAACTATTAAATTATTAAATTCTAATTACTTTAATAACTTCGTAATTATTAATTTCATAAATCTTCGAAATTATTTGATAGGGCAAGATCTGTGAAATTTGTTGTTTTATGCTTAAGCTAGACAATTGGGTAGCTACGTGGAATGGGAGGGCAATTAGAGGCTTTGACCTAAATTTACACACCCCTTCCTGTTTGAACTAGACTCATGATTTGACCCAGACAACTAACATCCGGTATGAGTTGAATTGATTTAATATATCTGTCGGTGTGTGATGACGTTTTTTTCTTTGTTAACTTCGACATATAACATCCGCTCGGATAACGTCGTTTGATAAGAAGGCAGTCTGCGACTTTAGTATTGCTTTCTGATCGGCGAGAAGGGGTTCTGTTTACTTGGTTTGCGGGAAAGTGATTACTTTCAAATTTAACATTATTCATTGGAATAATCTTTATCGGACCCGGAAGAAAAAATGGCTGAATATATTGACTCAGTTTAAATTAATTTTATTCAAATCGGATTCAGCGGATTTTCCATTTAACCAGCGAATGTTGGTCTGTGCTACTCCGATCAAATCAATTGAACCCTGAATTTTTAACATGATGATTTCAACACAAAGTGAGTTGATTGAACTTTTTATTTGATTTGGTTCATTTATCATTGTATTAATAAACATAAACATTGGATGCATTTTTCACTGTAATTTACTGCATCGATTGCGGACGCATTTCCCGACTGGATAACTTTTTCGGTTTTTCAGTTCTTTCAATTTTTTCGCTTTTCGACTGTCACTCAATACCTGGATCAATCTTCAATCGACCTCTAGGATATCTTTCCTAAATATGTTTTAATTTGTATGACTTGGATGGATTTTATAACTTTAACAAATACGTATGTTTTTGGCTTGATATATTTGATGTACTATGTACTCTTATGTATTTTTGTATATATTTTTATATATTTTCAAAGTGTAATTTTATAACCTGCAGTGACGTCACTGCGGTAATAGTCCTCTGAGGAGAAGAATTATCTTTGAAAACTCATAAGTTAAGGACGTTGATATACTTTGCCTGAATTTTGAATTCTAATAAAATTTGATTCGCACCTTATTTTATTATTTCATTTTATATTATGCTATTAATGCTCTATCCAGTATATTGAGCTTTAGTCTCTAACTTCATATATATATATATATATATATATATATATATATATATATATATATATATATATATATATTGGGAAAGTTCATTTTATAAAGCACCTTTGAATTTGAATATAAATATACAGGCAAAATGCCTTCAAAGAAACCATGTCTTAGATGCCGGTAATTAATTAAATCAAAATAATAAAAATATTTCAAAACATTTCTCAAAATATTTCAAAATGCCTTCCGTTTTTTTTTCTTCATCTTAATTTTTTGGGCTAATATTTCGCTTGATAAAACAAGCTTCGACAGAGCTTAGACAAATAAATGGATAAACCTTTTTTTCGTAATATCCTTCTTGGTCTTGTAGAAGTGTCTCGTCCGATGTTGTGGACTAACGGAAGGTATTTTGAAATATTTTGAGAAATGTTTTGAAATATTTTTATTATTTTGATTTAATTAATTACCTGCATCTTATACATGGTTTCTTTGAAAACATTTGGCCTCTATATGTATATTAAAATTCAAAAGATGCTTTATAAAATGAACTTTCCTAATTTATAACTACCAGCGACCACGCGCAATCAAGTTCTATTTAAAACAGGCATTTGCACCGTTAGTCCAAATCATCGGACGAGACACTTCTACAAGACCAAGAAGGATATTACGAAAAAAAAAGGTTTATACCTTTTATTTGTCTAAGCTCTGTCGAAGCTTGTTTTATCAAGCGAAATATTAGCAAGAATAAAATCAAGATGCTATATATATATATATATATATATATATATATATATATATATATATATATATATATATATATATATATATATATATATTATCAAGAAACATTTAGATAAAAATATTTTACACTGACCAAGACCACGACAAATCAGACGTGGCTAAACGTAACTCACCAAACATTGTTCAGCTCACTATAGACTTGAGTCGGCCGTGGTACTAATAAAAGGTTATCACCGCTAATTACCACCTGGTCCCCTTATTTGCGTCTGAATCTTCCGCCTGCACTTTTGTCATGGATGTCAAATTTAACAATTTTTAATCATTGACAATTACGTCTTATCCCAGATTTTTTCAAAGTCATTTAATATAACACACCTCTTTTGAATATTTATTAAAATATAACCATCGATATATTTTACTATTTAATCTCTATATATTCTTCTTTGTTAAGATCGTAAAAACAACAGAAACCATATTTTTATTCGGCCAGTTCCCATATTCCTTAATATTCTTATTCTCTCCTAGAGCGAAGTCTAATTAAATTTTATAAAATCGCCATTTTCCTCTTATTAATCTAACATTTAACATCTTGATTAAGTCATAGAAAAGCCATCGATCCACTCGGAGATGTTGTTTATATAGACAATGTATTACTCAAGTAATGGACACAACTAAATACTCTTGACTTCACAAAATAGTCCTGTCATTATCTTTTTTAAACCAGTCAAAGATATACATCGGTTTGTAAAGTCTGCTGGTGGCTTCATGATAAAGCTTATTTCATATAAAAACACTTCATCGCTTGAGGGACATTAAACTTGATCAACCAAAAAATAATTACTCCGTCTTCGACTGGTTTCCTTTATCTTACCAATTTTATATGACTCTATTTAATTACTAACTGACCACTGACACTCCTCACTTTTTCAAACAACAATTAATCAATTGTAACAATTAAACTAAACCATGTTCTTTTCTAATTACGATATAGTTTTTATTTAATTTTTAGAGTCCCGATGCCTGGACTCCAGCGACTAGATATGGAAATTAAAATGTAATATTGAAACTGGAAGGCGTACAAAGAAGGGTGACAAAACTAATAAGTAAAGTAAAGGGGTGCAGTTACAGGGAGAGATTGGACGAAGTGGGATTGATTACTTTGCTGAGAGAAGAATGAGAGGTGATTTGATTGAGACTTTCAAGATAATAAATGGCATTTCTAACTATGGTGGGCATTTTTTAGTATTTCTATTAGATCTGGAAGGTTATTGTCAAGGCAGTTTTCAAAAACTAGATCTGTTAACTAGTTAAGTTTTCTTTGCTCACAGAGTAATATGTTTTTGGAATAAGTTGCCAGATCAGGTTAAGAACAGCAATAGCGTAGGTCAGTTTAAGATGAGATTGGATGAATTGAGAGAAAGTGGTTGGAGGGAGAAATTTAGGGGGCACTTTTGGGAGTTATCAAATTAAATATTTAACAGAATTTGATCTGGATATCGATATTGTACTAAGAGTTTTTTAACAGTTGAATTGAGAAAATAGTTAAAAGGGAAATACCCAAGGAGGCATGAAAAACAAATAAATAAATAAAATTACTTTTAATTTGTACATCAATTTATATACGCAATAAAAACTATACAAAAATAATACAAAAATATAACTTGAAAACACAATAATTTTAAATAAGATATCAGACAAATAGCACGACAAAACAAAATGACTGCTAACTCTCATTGTTCCCGACTATACCCTACTCTTACCCTCCTCCCTCCTGTTCACAGCTGTCGACCAAAGCTTGCCCTCTTTTTTATTTTCCTACTTAATATGATTTGAGTTAAACGGTTTTGTAGAGTAGTATTTTTCTGATATGGCCTATTTGTGGCATCCCCTGACTGGTGTCCATGAATCCCAGCACCATAGGATGCGCCAAATACAGCCTTACTATAATGAATGGCAGTTCGTGCGTGATGAAGATCCACATCCTTTCTAAGGTTAGTCTGTTGATATACAGAACACGGCGATTTTTTTAATGAAAAAAAGGTTGTTGTAGTTGATGAGCGACCATCACCAAATGGATGCTTCGGTAGAAAAAAAAATTGCAGCTTCGTGGAAGACCATTCTTTATGTTGTGATCCTGTAGATTGGTCGGAAGTAAAACACGAACTGGTGTGGATCCAGGTATTTACTTATTTCGCACTGCTGGAAAATGTGGTACAAGGTCTGTAAATGGGGATAGTCAAGCCAGCGCCCCTGAAGAAGGAGGACTCTAACTTCTAAAGTATTGCCTGTGCAGCCCCGTCGACATTCCCCGGTCAGGGTGTCTCAGGCAGTAAGCAATAAACTTACTCAACCCCAAAGAGGAGAGGAAAGGCCTGAGATGGTTGCCCTATCGGTGGGGCTTAGAATTCGACGACTGCAACCTCACACAGTTGTGGCAACCCTTGATTTTTTTATTTCGAGATCCTGGTGACTGAGTAATATGTGGCTTTGTCACTTCGGGTTTTTACTTTAGCTAGACGGAAGGTCGGAGAGACCGATCCGATCAATCGCTTACACGTCATGCTCTAGTATGTATAAGTTCATCCCAACCGAGGCTTGACTGAAAGATTCTAGTCGAGAATCTGTTCTCGACAATTTGTTGGGCAGAAACTGAGCCATTTCAGTGGGTTTTTTTTATCTGTCGGGCTCAGGTATTAGTCCTGGGTAGTTCTAGGAGGTCCAGCTTTTGGGGAAGGATTTAGTTTATTTTTAAACGTCTAAGGCGCTCTGGCCGGTGAATGTCGACTGGGCTGTCCAGGCCATGTTAAATAGGCCAGAGTGTTATATTTAGGGGCGCTTGCTTGATTCTCCCCACCTTCCGGTCTGTGGTAAGAAGGAAGTAAATACCAAGTCGTTAATCATAGAACTGGCTACGTCGAGTTTAAAGCTATGAGTTAAAATAGCAGTTTGTATTCAATTTATCTAAATATGAAATAACTAGTGTTTGTTTTCTCCAGGACGTTTTACTATGTATTTAAATAAATAAAAATGCATGTTGAAATATACCTTAGTATTTGAATTGAGTTATGCCTTAAAAGATTGATTTAAACGTTCTAATTAGACATGATTTATAATTAACTGAAGAAGTCACCCATCTTTCTTTCTCTCTCAATCTATATCTCTCTTTCTTTTTCTTCTCTCTCTCTCTCTCTATCTCCTTCTCTCTCTCTCTCTCTCTCTCTTTATTAGTAATCTTCTAACTGTACGGTTCTTATATGTCTTAATTTCTCTGAGAGAAACAGAGGTCCGTGTGTAAATTAGATGGCAAAATAATGACACACGTTGCTTATAAGTAAGAATAATACATAACAATAACACTTTTATATAATAATAATTATAATGATAATTATAATGATAATAATGATTATAATGATTATCAATAATTATAATGATAAT
The DNA here is from genome assembly GCA_963556195.1 of Sepiola atlantica. Classification (NCBI taxonomy): domain Eukaryota; kingdom Metazoa; phylum Mollusca; class Cephalopoda; order Sepiida; family Sepiolidae; genus Sepiola; species Sepiola atlantica. The sequence goes on from OY744518.1 coordinate 17,596,648, forward strand.
AATTATAATGACAATTATAATGATAATAATGATAATAATTATAATAATAATTTTAATAGTAATGATGATTATGATAATAATGATATAATAATAATGATAATAATGATAATCATTATTATCATTATTATTATATCATTATTATCATTATCACCATTATCATTAAAATTATTATTATTATTAAAATTATTATGATAATAATGATAATAATGATAATAATAATTATAATGATAATAATGATAATAATGATTATAATGATTATAATGATAATAATAATTATAATGATTATAATGATAATAATGATAATAATAATTATAATGATAATAATGATGATATTATAATGATAATAATAATAATAATGATAATAATGATAATATTATAATGATAATAATGATAATAATCATAACAATAATTATAATGATAATAATGATAATAATGATATAATAATAATGATAATAATAATAATAATAATAATAATAATAATAATAATAATAATAATAATAATAATAATTATGATGATGATGATAATAATAATAATAATAATAATAATAATAATAATAATAATAATAATAATAATAATAATAATAATAATAATATATTTTCTTTCTATGAAGCGGCACATGTAATAGCATTTCGGACATTTTTACTTTTTGCCAACAGTTTTTTTTCCTGACAGGAAGAAATGACCCCCTCGGTGAGATTCAACTCTTCTACACAGCTTTTTGTAATTATGTTTTTTTTTTATTTAAATTTAACAGGAAATAAACATGCACTGGCTTTGATCAATCGCTTCTGGGTTTAACCAATTTCAATACTTGTTAGAAAATTGTCGTTTGGTTACTGACAGTTGATTGGCTAATCGCTCGGTTTCTCTTTCTCCCATCATTCGGCTCGTCATCTCTCGGGTGTTTATGTAGCATGTCCGAACGCTGCCGACGCGAAGTTCACTATCAGGATCGATAGAAGTACTAAAAATTCAATAGAGACCCTTCTTATCGTTAATAATTAAGGCAGTTGTCAAAGAGTCCTGGTGGACTCAAGCGAGAAAATATTGATTATTTTCCATTCTCTTATGAATTTAACAATCACTTGGTTAACAGTGGAAAGTGGAATCACGGGATTTGCGACGATTTGATGCTGATTTGATTATCTGCAGATAGAGAAGTGCAATGCTTCTTTTGTCACTTAAATTAAGGTACATAATAGATATATTGATTACTGAAGCCTGAAAATTGCCAATGTGTGTAAAATATCGATCTTTTAAAAGTGTTCGTCTGCTTTGTACAGCTCCGTGTGCTGTCTCTCGGCGAGGGAAGCGGAAACTTAAACCATGTATAAATTATATTTGAGGGGTGTGTATTTACTTCTTTCGTGCCTGTGTAGTAATAATTTTTTCACAAAATTGTATTTCAGAACGAAATAAGCCATGAATATTCAATCTATCTTTTAAAAATCAAATAACTTTTCAAATAGACTTTTGGCTAGGTTTGGTAGTTTGGTAGTTTTGTTTTACGGCATATCAACCCTTTTTGGGTTATTTAATGCCGAATCTGGTCTTGTTTTCTTCTCTTTCTTGTTTCTTTCCCCTTTTAATATCTGTTTCTATTTAACCCATAGTTGGGACCCTAACAGGTACTACCACTCCGGGTCAGGGTGGACCTGGGAGCAATGGTAATTAAGAGGAGGCTCCACATTCCCCAAAGTCCGTAAGCCGGATCTCACCATCGGATGTAGTTTAAGGTCATATCCAGGACCGGGAGTAGGGTAGGAAAAATAAAAATAAAAAAGGGGAGGGAGAAAGGGAGAGGGGCTGTTGTTTTTGTTTTTGGTTTTGTAGAACATAATTAAGTTTTACAAAAAAAAAAAATACAAAAAAAAACAAAAAAAACGTCAATGTATGTGAATTTCGTCTCAGGGAGCCACAGGGCAGCCTGCTCTGGTATCACCAGCTTTTGGCTAGGAACAAGGTGTAGTACATGTTCTGATGCTACACATAGTCTAATCAGTACGTGGTCAGTGAATGAGAAGTCCTTCTAGACTGAGGCAATTTTAATCTTTGAACCGCACAGTCCCTTCGCATATTACAGTGGAAGGACTCAATGAAGCCGTAAAGCTTGGGTGGACATCCTACAGACCGGTATTGTCCGGGCCTTCGGGTCTTGATTTACGCCGGTCTATCGGTTGTCCGTCCTGTGCAGTTCTAGGAGGTTCATCCTCTCAGGCTTTGCCTTCTCACCCTTTGAGAAGGGGATAGTTTATTGCTAATCGCCTGAGGCTCCCCTACCGGGGAATGCCGACGGGGCTGCCCAGGCAATTTTTAAATGGCCAGAGTGCTCAAATATTCCCCACTTTCCCGACCTTGTGACACATCTTACCTTGTGGGAGGAAGATAAATAGAAGCTTGGGTGGACATTCAATCTTGGGCACGATTCTGAAGAGACCTTTTCCTTCGAAGCTTGATTTTCAACGCATTAGAATTCGACCTTGTGTCTGACTTTGGCCTCGTCGAGGGCCAAGTAAATAGGAACTTTTCGTATAAAAAAGCAAACAAATCGGTAGTTCTTTAAAAAAAATCTCCCTATATTAAAAGAAAAAAGAAATCGTATGAGATGGATTCTTTTAAATGTCATGAAAGTTTCCAGTTAATAGAACTTACCTTTTTGTGGGTTGGCGTGTAATCACTTTCAATCCGACGTATATTCGACGTCTGAAAATCGAGTGAGTGAAAAACTTGTGAGAATGTAATTTTGTTACCTCTCTCACTTGATTGCTATAATTGTTTTCAATTTCAATTGACAAGAAATGGGAAAACGAAATTCCTTAGATTAGAATGTAGATTTGAAAAATTACCAATTTTCGAATTCGTTGATTTACAGATGAAAATAAAAAAGATTATTACTATATATTTTTTTTTATTATTAAAGTCAATTGAATTTTCGAGAGTGCACGGAAATTAAAGAAAAAGAAAATGTTCAATTGAAAACAAGTAAACATATATTTGGCATTATACATATATATATATATATATATATATATATATATATATATATATATATATATATATGCATATATATATACATGTGTTCATCATGTTGTACGTACACACACACACACATATATATAAATATATATATATATATATATATATATATATATATATATATATATATATATATATATACTAGACGTATTCGTTACCCGTTGGGTCACAATGAATACCACTTTTTATTCTACTTATTTCATTCGAAAAATATCTTTATTTCTATACAGTATATCTGTTATGTGTCCATCTAATTTCCATACTTGTTTGTACTGTGTACGAACACACTTGTATTAGTTGGCGATGCTGGAAAAATAGAGGCATTCTTTCTCAATGTGCTCAGTAAGACATTAAAGAGTCAAAACACGGTTAGGATTGATTCAGCATCTGTTTTGTGTTAGTAATGTACAGGGTGAGGCCAAAATAAGGGCCCTATCTTTAAATTTGAATAACTTGAATTTGAATAACTTCCACAAAATAAAAGTTAAACTCACCAAACTTTATGTGTGTGTAGACTGACCCTTCCGAGATTTTTTGAAATAAACAAAACAAATTTTAGCCGAAAAACACTTCTTAAAACTTACAAAAACTAAAGTATTGTTTTTTACACTGTTTTGAGTTTTTTAAGCAAAAATAATGTTTTCTAAATGAGGGTACGTTCCTTAGGGCTAATACGGCTCATGCTTGCTTCGGAAGGGGTCTTTTACTTATTCTAAAAAAAAATTTTTTTTAAATCAATAAATAAAAAAGTTATGAATTTTTAAAAATAGGACCCTTATTTTTGCCCACCCTATATATAGGAAAAAGCGATAGGAAACAAATGTTGAATTATTCAGCTTTTCTACAACAACAACGACAACAACAACGACAACAACAACGACGACGACGACGACGATGATGATGATGATGATGATGATGATGATGATGATGATGATGATGATGATGATGATGATGATGATGATGCTATCTCACCGTCCACCAGTCCAATTCTGTAACCCTTATCTCGAGTGGTCTTTGGGCCTTGATAAGCGGTGACCTTTAATGTAAAAAAAGTGTATGTAAGTAAGTACAGGATTCACTCCTAAGCAAATGAATCAATCATTATGAATTCTTGGACACAGCTACTAGCCTGTAGGGCTATATCTACTTTAATTTAGTTTAATACAAAAAGAGAGTTGAAGCCTTCTATGAGAATTCAGATGCCTCTGTCACATTTTAGAAATAGGTATCAAACTTGAGTAGACATCAATTAATACATATTCCCCAAATTTATATTTTTAGTATTTTAATTGGGTTTAGCGGGCATAATATGGGAATAACACAATTCAAATATTTCAGATTTGCATTAAATTTGATCCATACTTATTAGAAAGACAATTTAGATTCGCTGAATTTAAATTTCTTCTTACGAACACATTAAGCTTTAATGTTATAACATTTTTTTTTAGAGACAAATCATTTCATGGATTTTGATAAATATTAGAAAAGGGATTTTAAACATAAAGTTTAATATCATTATATGTTAGTTTTAATCTTCGTAAAGGGACCTAAACGTGGGCTAAAACTGTTCTTTCCGGGCAATTAATGCTCCCATGTGCGTATTCGTTAAGAGTATGTATATATATATATATATATATATATATATATATATATATATATATATATATATTTCAAGCTTATTTCTCTCATCAGTGCAGGAAAGTAACAATTTCAGACGGTCGGGAGGAGCGAACCAGGTTAACAGAGTAGGCCTAGAATCTGTAATATATATATATATATATATATATATATATATATATATATATAATTTTAATGGAAATCGCTCTAGACAAAGCATGGATCTACTTGATGTAAGAAACTTAAGAAATATCACTTGAAGGTCAAAGTCTAGCCAACGATAACTGTTAGATGGATAGATTCCAGAAAACAGCAATTATTCCCCCCTTTGTCAGAAACATCGCTCATGAAATGTGAGAACTAAAGGACAAAATAAAGGAAGGAAGTTACGCAGCTGTCGAAAGTCAACCCAAGATCCACTTTCTACTCTCCTAAATATTTCTACTCCCCTACTCTTATATATATATATATATATATATATATATATATATATATATATATATATATATATATATATATATATATATATATATATATATATATATATATGAGAAAGGAAGGATGAGAGTAATTCGACGTAATGGGAAATGAAAAAGGAAAAACCAAAAGATGTTTTTTTTATGTTTTTATCAACGTTTCGTCTTTATTTGTAAGACTTCCTCAGGATGATAATTTTAAGAAAAATGTCATGCAAGTACATAGAAATATAGGGTTTAGCTGATGAGTTCATGAGAAGAAGTAGTAGCCACTACTGGAGGCGCAGGAGAGTATATATATATATATATATATATATATATATATATATATATATATATATATATGATAAATAATCAGACTTTCGAGTTTAAAGCTGAATGTATGTTATTTGTTTACGCTAGAACATGCATAAATAAAAAATAGAAAGGTAGATTCCAGTAACCATGTCTCTATTTTTGTTTTAAAATACCATATATTGACTGATTGTAACGTCAACACATAGACAACCATAATAAAGACTTATAAATCCTGAATTGTTTATAAGTGCGACTCGTAAAAATGGATAGTCCAAAAAAACGTGTCCAAAAACATCAGAAAAAACACACACATTATTAAAGCATTTATATCTGTAGCTTCGATTAAGAACCTGAGATTGTGTTTAGTCTATGGACGCCATATTTAATACTAACAGAGCTAGGCAAAATATACGTATATATTACCTAAACATTGCAACTTTAAATCAGATTGGGAAAACTTAACTCTTCCTTTTTAGTTTCTATAATCTTGTAAAATATTTTACGATCTCATTTAAAGTTGCAATATTTAGGTAAAATATACGTATATGTTGCAAGCTCTGTAAGTATTAAATATGGCGCCTATAGTGTAAAGAGAATATTATGTTACGAATAGCACTTACATATATAAATGCTTTAATAATGGGAGTGTTATTATTTTTGTTTTTTATTTTCTGATATTTTAGACATAGTTTTTGGACTTTCTGAAGAATCGCACGTATGGAAAATCCAGGATATATAACTTTATATTATGGGTGTCTATGGGTCGACGAGACGGTACGTCAAGATCTCCATTTATATATATACTAACTATCTCTACTTACGTATCGAGCACTGTTGAAGTAAATACTGAAAATTGATATATAAAAAATTATATCTTCTTATAAAATTTTATGTTGATACATGAAATAGTAATATATATATATATATATATATATATATATATATATATATATATATATATATATATATATATATATATGTCGGCCCCAATTCTAGGCTGAGCACTCTAGTGAGTAGTATTAACACAGCCGTCAAATTCATAGCTTTAAGGCATGTTCCTTCATTAGTTGAACACTGTTGATGTTCACTGCCTATCGCGCTAGCTCAGCCTTATAAGTGTAAAACTCTTACCGAAATATGTGATTGTTTATTGTAGCCGAGTGTGATAAGGCGTCAGAATTTGAGTTAAAAACTTGACTTGTGATCCGGGGTTTCGAATCCTGCAGCCGGATTGAATAATTGTCTATACACTGATGATTCCGGAAGGATGAAACGTATACGTATGTAGATAAATAAATAGTTATAATTATATATATATATATATATATATATATATATATATATATATATATATATATATATGAAGAGCAAATAGCATCGCTAACCCGCAGTGCCTAGTGTTAAACCCCTGAATGATAATTACCAAAGAGAGGTTCCTCCTCCAGGAGTGATCAAACCCCTGATGGTGATGATGATTATATATGTGTGGGCATATATATATATATATATATATATATATATATATATATATATATATATATATATACGTATGTAGATTAATAAATAGTTATATATATATATATATATATATATATATAATTTGACTTTTATTCAACATATTTGACATCGGATAAGTAGGACAATTATTATTTAGTAAAATGTAATAACAATGTAAAACGCTTAACAAAATCAGTCATTATTTAAAAGAGAAATGTCAAAAATTAAAGTTGGTTCAAAGAATATGAACTGCTATTTACCGCAAAGATTGAAAAGCTTAAAAACTAAAAGAAGTAAAGCAGAGAGTAAGGTAGAAGAAAAAAACTGATATCTAATTCTTGTAAATATAACGTGATTTGCATGAGAGTGTGAATTTAATATCAAGATTGCGAAATTGGAGAGAACTTCTTGAATTAAAGAAGCGATATCTTTGTTTGTTTGGCTTTGCAGATTATATCTAATATCAAAAGATTTGGAGATACATCGAATCACGCGATTTTAATACGTACTCATAATATGGACATTTTTCTTTAGATAATCGCAAATATAGATTTGACGTCATTGACGGTCATGACATTAACACTGTGATTGCAATCACAATCGAGTGAGGTAGGTTTTTACTGAGAACTAGCAAGGCTACCCGGCGTTGTTGGGGGGAGTAATAAATAGTTTATTTTCATCAATAAGAATTGATATTCTTAATTTTGTCACACGCGACGTAAATCTCACTGTAAAAACTTAAATAACTAATCGAGGTTAAACTTACCAAAAATATATATGCGTTAATTAAATTAAATCTATTTATGAATAGGCGAATGAAGTTTTACAAAATAATCTTTTAATACGCGAGATAAATTTTACTTAAAAAAATAAACTATTACGCTCTCTCTCTCTCTCTCTCTCTCTCTCTCTCTCTCTCTCTCTCTCTCTGCCTGTCTGTCTGTCTCTATGTATGTCTCTCTCTCTCTCTCTCTCTCTCTCTCTAATCTATAAATAAAGCACCTGTGTGCCCGTAGATTAATTCCTATTTTAGTCACAAAAATATTAACAAAACAGGAATATTTTTATGTCTATAAAAATGAAGAAAATTGTTTATTTTTAATCATCAGATATTAAGCCTTCTCTCCTTTGTTCATAAAAATAATTTGCATATGTGATTATCCTTCTTATTCTTGGTTATTATCAGCTATTATTAAGATTAATATTAAGCTTTCTATATCTTTGCTCATTAATAATTATATATATATATATATTGTAATGCTAGTAAAATACGTCTTGAATTAATAAACCGGAAACGAAGCTTGCCTCTATATCCATATCATGTTCAAACTTGTATAATATTACATGCTTACTTGCTTTCATATTTAATGTTTTAGATTTAGGTTTGGATAGAGAGCGAATGAGATGAGGAGTGGTTGGAAGAGGGGAATAGAGAGAGTAGTAAAGTCATCAGTGTACGAGTAAAAATATGTTGTAAATAAATAAATAACCTAAATAAAAAAGAAAGGGAAAAGACAAAAGCAGGAGTAGTATCAACCCCAACACTCCTTTAAAATTCATCCCTTTCGTCGCCGTCGTAGGAGTGATGGCAACGTGTAAATGTCATAGTGATTCCGTATGGAACTTGTAGCAGGAAAAGTTATTTTCCCTGTCGTACGTTTAGATGCCAGTGTTTGTAGCAAATAAAAATCTCAACGACGGTCGAAAACGCCCAAGAAACTATTTTTAGTAGACACCGGAACAACACTCGCAACGGACTCTGGATTAGTGCACACCGCCTTCTTCTCCAACGTCTTCTTCTTCCACGTCTTCTTCTACGTCTTGTTCTTCCACGTCTTCTTCTTCTTTAAAAGCGTCGCCGTCGTCTTCCGTTGACTACGTTTTTCCTCTCCCATCTTGCCTCCAGCGACCCGTTTTTATTTCAAACCGGACTCTCGTGTGCGCGAGAGAACACGAGATTTCACGTGATCACCTGGTAATATTAAGCCACCGACGCCATCTTGCCATTTTGTGGGCGGTCCAGCCCTGCAAAGCGCGCACCGAGACCGTTTGCCAGGTAATCCCATGTTTTCGCAATTTCTTACACAGAACTCGGGTTTCTCGCAGGGTCACCAATGATGGACAATTGTGGAAAACAACGGTATAAACGCCGCAACCCGAATAACAAGGCTTTGATGAAAGTGTCTGCGTATGTCGCTTCGAACGGCAAATCCATGGAGTGGGGATAACAATGTTGCTTTGGGAAATGTGCAACCGCCAGTCCTACGTAGGTTCCGGAAAAAACCTTCTCCGACTTCGTATGCAACTGCTGGACCTTTCTGCTTTAGATTCCCGAGATAAACTTGCAATTACGCGAGGAATTACGAATTGCTACGGTCAACGCGGAATAATTCATACACATCAGACAATCTTGAGGGACTATTTTCTTGGGTTGATGTAGATGTCTGGTTTGCTCAACAAAAACATCAGCATGAACAGCAGCAACACCCCCATTAATGTCCACTCTTCATCACCGTGGTAGTGACAGTGGTAACGTGATGGTGTCAAAGCTATGCCCTCTGCAACTACGGGTTCTGGCAGGGTCACGCATGGTGGACAGGTTTGGCATCAAGAGATATAAAGCCGAAACCTTGCTAACAGGTATCTGGTATAAATCAAAGAATAGCCACCATCAGGATCCTTCGTCCTCTGGTCGTCTCTGCTTCTGCAACTTGCAATATTGCAGGTTAACGAACAGCTGTGACTAACGAGGGGGGTCTCATAAAGACCAGACCATCCTGAGGCACAGTCTTCGTGAGTTCTATGCAGAAGGCCAACTATATTAACAACAACACCAGCAGCTGCAGCAAGAGCCACGTAATATAAGGGACATAAAATATGACGTAAACAATGGAAAAAAGGAAAACTGTAAAATTCAGGGCTGGGAGTAGTTTTACACTTAGTGCCGCACTCATAACCGGGCAACGCTGGGTAGGATTAATAAAAAAAATAATAGAAAATTAGATTGTTACAGCTTCGAAAATAAATTGTTATTGTTTACGATTTCAATAGATTCAAGTAAAAAGTATTATTAAATAACACTCAATCAAACGTGTAATATACATTAAAATAATTTAGTGATTTAAGTTATTGTGATTCAAGTTTGGTTTGATTTGAAGTGTCACATCCCGGAGGTGGCAGTGTCTCGACTTTATCTGACTGAGTTGACTTGTAATTAAAGAGAAGAAAGCCAGCAGAGTTCCATCTGAAATACCACCATATTCACTATAATAAAACTGACTTTGTTTAACGTTTCATTGAAACAGGAATACAAGAACGTACGGCAAGTTGGTTCTGCAGGCAGACTTTAGCTGAAGAGAGAAGACTGAGTTATGGAGTTCCATCTCGTCTTATTGTTTATTTCGTGTTTATTATTCGTTTCTATCATGTTTTTAGCGTATTGTCTCCACAGCATCGGTTCTGGAACGGAATCATATTTTCGCGACAACGAAATGCGCAAAAGTGTTAGAATTATCAGGTGTATTTCTACACGAGTTTTAACATGCCTGTTTTCGCTAACCGAACTATAAGTAATCATTAGCTAAGAGATTGTATGTAGACTCAAAAGAAAGTAAAGCTCAGTCATGTATCTGCTACGAAGGAATCGATTAATTATCGTGTGTTTGTTTGCTACTAAGAAAACTATTAATATCCAAACACGAATAGAAACTGTATTTTATATTAAGAAAGAAAAACATAACAGAATATTTATCTCTATCATTTGAAGGTATAATCCTTAGCTTTTGGGCTAGGAGCAAAGTGTGGTATCTGTTCTAATACTAAATTCCATCTTTTCTGTCTCTGGTCTGTAAAAAGGGGGAATCCGACTAAGCTGAGGTAATTTTTATTTTTGTCCTAATCCAAAGTGCTTTTTGGGGAAAAACTTGATTTCCCCCGCATTAAATACCGACCCTCTTAGGGAGAGAGGGGAAGTGAATAGGAACTTTAGAGCGGAATAAATGGAATTACATTGTTATCGTTGAAAACAATGCGACGCGAAGTGTTTCAGTCGATCGCTCTTTCTATTGCATGCATCATAATGCAATATTACCAATGTTGCAGTGAAAAAAAAACAAACATGATATGTGGGAAAGAGTCACTCGAACACACGTATTACTATATAAACTAGTGTATACCCTTTGTCGAAAGTGATGGGAAAAGTAGTATGCTTCGCCAGTGTTCGCACTCGCTATTTTATCTCAACATATCATTATAATATTTTTATAAAGTCATAGAATTACGTCAGTAATGTAAAGTTTCATCTATTAATCATTATCATTTCTGATGATCTAAAAGTTAAAAAACCCACCGTTGACTTTTCTCATAGAGTAAAGGATATTTTTCGAATTGATTACAAGCAACAGAGGTGAGTTTGAGGGGATTGTCTTACTTGCAATTTGCTTTCTAGCTTCCTTTCAACACTTGAAAATGGCTTTGTCCGAGGGTTAGAAAAGGTCTCACGTTTTACTCGCTAATTTTCGCGTTACAAGAATTACGTATATATATATATATATATATATATATATATATATATATATATATATATATATATATATATATATATGTGTGTGTGTGTGGGGGTATAACTGTTCTTTTTAATCTCCGAAACAGTTATATGATAAACAGCTGATAATCGTCTGTTTTTGTTTCATTATTATATACTTGAATCCCCTTTGGTATTTGGAAATGTTCCAGCAGTAAGTCAGCTTCTGCAAGTGCTTGGTCTGCGATATTTTAGATTTTGTTAGTAACCTTTTAAATTTCAACTGAATTTTCTTTCTTTGTTTACCATGGCCCAAATCCTCTCTAGACTATATATATATATATATATATATATATATATATATATATATATATGTGTGTGTGTGTGTGTGTATATATATGTGTGTGGGTGTGTGTGTGTGTATACTTGACAATGTTTACATTGAGATATTACTTACATTCAGTCAGTGTCGTATGATAGCGCAGGGGTAAGAGCGCCGACTGTCAGCTCAACGGTTGAGTTTTAATCCCGGCTTGAGGCACTAACTGATCCAGCTGCACTTAAGAGTTGTGATACAGCGAAACAGTCTGTATGTGGATTACTATATATATATATATATATATATATATACATATATATATATATATATATATTGTGTGTATTTAGGCAGCAAGTTTTCATTTAGGCAAAGGTTGTTGAATAGCACGGAGTGTTTCTGCTTTGTGATCTTTTTAAAAAATGTTTCCATCTTCCGAATGGTCAACTTCGTACCTCGATCAAACTGCGGAAACTTCATACACCAGTTTGATCGAGGTACGAAGTTGACCATTCGGAAGATGGAAAGATTTAAAAAAAAGATCACAAAGCAGAAACACTCCGTGCTATTCAACAACGTTTGCCTAAATATATATATATATATATATATATATATATATATATATATATATATATACATATATATTTATATATATATATAGTGGGTTATTATTATTATTTACTATTATTATTATTTATTTATTT
>OY744518.1:17614113-17619113 GCA_963556195.1 Sepiola atlantica
TAGCCTCCTCCCAAACAAAAAAAATGAGTAGATATTGCCTGGAATGCTGGTATCATGGCATAACGAATATGTACTATACTGCTCCCAAAAGAGTGGGTAATGTCTGGAATTATGTTCGCATTACACCAGAACATATATTACCCTACCCCCAAAAAGAAGGGGTTAGTACCTGTGAGGATGGTAGTATAACAACAGAACAGATACTACACTAGCCTCCTCCCAAACAAAATATGAGTAGGTTGCCTGAAAGGCTGGTATCATGACAGAACGAACATGTACTATACTGCCCCCAAAGGAGGGAATGATGCCTGGAATTATGTTCTAATTACACCAGAACATATACTATATTACCCTCCCCTAACAAAGGAGTTGGTGCCCCGGGGGATGGTATTATGGCAACAGAACAGATACTACAATAGTCAATTGAGAATTAAATGAAAAGGTAGTACAATAGTACAATAACAGAATAGTACAATAACAGAATAGTACAATAACAGAATAGTACAATAAGAGAATAGTACAATAAGAGAATAGTACAATAACAGAATAGTATAATAACAGAATAGTATAATAACAGAATAGTACAATTAAGTATTCAAAGATAGTACATTATTCTGAAATAGTATTATAAACTGAATTGAGAATTAAATGAAAAGGTAGTACAATAGTACAATAAGAGAATAGTACAATAAGAGAATAGTATAATAACAGAATAGTATCATAACAGAATAGTACAATAAGAGAATAGTACAATAACAGAATAGTACAATAACAGAATAGTACAATAAGAGAATAGTACAATAAGAGAATAGTACAATAACAGAATAGTACAATAACAGAATAGTACAATAAGAGAATAGTACAATAAGAGAATAGTACAATAACAGAATAGTACAATAACAGAATAGTATAATAACAGAATAGTACAATAACAGAATAGTACAATAACAGAATAGTACAATAACAGAATAGTACAATAACAGAATAGTATAATTCCGGCTTCACACAGACAGGTACCAAATCTCTATTAATAATAGATTGTATAGAGCACCTAGTGAGTCAGAGTATGAAAAATGTTAGTAAGATAGAATCAGTTATCAGTATTGCCCTGGATTTATTAATATTTTGCTGGTCAAGTTTCGAGTTCAATTCACATTCAAGCCATTTCTTGTGATACTCTTATTGTTTCTCATATCTTTTACTTATTCTTTTCTCTGATAAGCTGAGAGTGATATTCACCTCACCGTGACATACAATAATTTTAACAGCTGACCGAAGCAAGTCAAAAAAACATAAGTTGTTGATTTATATGACTATAATATACTAGACCTAACCCTAACCCATACCCTGACCTTAAATCCTAAACCCTAAACTCTAAACCCTAAACCCTAAACCTAAACCTAAACCTAAACCCTAACCCTAACCTTAAACCCTTAACTCTAAACCCTAAACGCTAACCCTAACTTTAAACCCTAAACCCTAAACCCTAAACCCTAAACCCTAAACCTAAACCCTAAACTCTAAACCCTAAACCCTAACCCTAAACCCTAACCCTAACCTTAAACCCTTAACTCTAAACCCTAAACCCTAACCCTAACTTTAAACCCTAAACCTAAACCCTAATCCTAAGCCCAACCCTAACCTGTGACCCGTTGGATTACCACTTTCATTTCATTCGAGAATTCATCAACTGAATTGTATCTGTTAAGAACTTATTCGTGTGTAACCAAAAATAATGAGTCTCTTTACTTCTATATCTTCTTTACGGATTATACAGAAATAAGGTGACTTTCTTTAGCTATCTAATTTACATACGTGTTTATGGTGTGTACGAAAACACTATGTGAATTAGCTAAATCGTCGCAGTCATCTGGAGAACAAAATATAGAAACGCATATACAGTCGGTGAATTTGTAAGGGATATTAATTTATCTTTCTAATCCAAAAATATATAGAAAAATATATGCACAAGGCAAAAAAAAGTATGGGTAGAACGAAGGTCGGGAGTCGTCTATTTAGTTTATTTTCTAAACTATATTCTTTTGCCAAAATACCACATTTACTCTATGGCCGACCCAACTTTAAAAAATCGCTGGAAAAAGTAGCAACTTTTCTGTCAAATGCGCGTACAATTTATAGAAAGCATACACACACTTGAGTTTTCATACAGCAAAACAGCCTGTCTGTAGATGACTATACATACGCTTCTTTTCGGATTGAGCACTGTCGTTGGGTGATGTCTCCTGCTGCTTCTTAGCGTAATGCAAAGCTCTTTGTAAATAAACAAATTGAGCACGGTGGAAGCTGCGGCCGATGTTTATACAAATAGACATTGTAGATATTATTTACGAGCACTTCTCCCGTAGCCTTATATAAACTAGATGGTTTAAGGTTCGATGTCTGGCTTGGACGGCGAGCTTTTCTAGCCGCACTGAAACAGTCTGTCTGTGGATGACTATATGCATATTATTATCTTTAATAAATATTATTTATATCCACAGGCCATGCATGTTTCATCGTATTGAGGAATTATCAATGTGGCTGTATACAGCTGATCCGCCGACCGAGCAACTCGAACCTCTGATATCTCTCTCTATATAGTCATTAACAGACAGCTGTTACGTCGTATTTAACTGATTGGTGTATCCACGATGAGATTCGAAACTTGAACGGCTGGTCACA
This sequence comes from Sepiola atlantica, assembly GCA_963556195.1. Lineage (NCBI taxonomy): Eukaryota > Metazoa > Mollusca > Cephalopoda > Sepiida > Sepiolidae > Sepiola > Sepiola atlantica. The sequence continues at coordinate 17,616,796 of OY744518.1, forward strand.
TAAAAATGCGACCAACAGCTACAATTATTATTATTATTTACTCACTAGGAGTTCTCACACAGGTCATCAGTGATTTCTCATCGAAAACCGGTGGTATTCCCTGGAGTCTGAGTGACAACACGTCTCCCCATATTTCCAATATTCTCCACCTCCTTTCGATAGCCACCGCAAATAAATTTGCAATATCACAACAGCCGTTTACCATTGATTTATCGCTGGTAAGAACCATTGGTCTTCTCTGGAATTTGGGTGGCAATAAGCCTCACCAAAGGTTTAGCAGACTCAGCACTTCCAGTGGAGGTCTGGTTTGTGCTGTTCCTCCTCAGTCTTCTTATCCTCCTTGACCCTATGCAAATATTTTGTGTGGTGTCAGCCTAGGCTACTACCATTTTTTTATTTTTTATATATATATTTTTTATATCTATATATTTTTTAATTCAATTTTTTTTTTCAAAATATCTTTTATTTATATATTTTTCTTTTTGGGGGGAGCTGATTATTTTTATTTTTTTTGGGGGGGGGTGATGGTGTTTCTTGCTATTTTTGTTCATTGGTTCATTTTTATGTCGTGTCAGTTTAGGCCGGTGTAATTTATTGGGGGGTAGCTTATAAAGCGATGTTTCTAGCATTTTCTGTTTCTTTGTACTGTGTTCTTTCTGTGGTTTTGTTTTCTTCCTGATGTAGATTCCGTGTGACCCTTCGTAGCTTATGCGAGTTAGTTTCCGCATTCAATGATTTTTCTTAAGATTGTAGCTGTTTTGATCATTGCCGTCCTTTGTATAGTTTCAATGATCCCTTTGATTCCAATTTATCCCAGTCTTTTTTCCAGGTTTTTGGGGATTGTCCCTAGTGCTTCTTCGATTATTGGTATTATACTGACTTTCTTCATGCTCCATATTTTTTCAGTTCTCTGGCTAGTTCTGTGTATTCGCTTCGTTTTTCTGTTTCTTTGATTTTCACTCTGTGATGTGCTGGAACGGCGAAGTCTACGATTTTGCAAGATTTTTCCTTTTTGTTGATTATTATAACATCCGGTCTCATTGCTTGTATGAGTTTGTCTGTTTGTATATCCATATCGCAGATGATTTTGTGTTTTTCGTTTTCCAGTACTGTTTCTGGTTTATGTTTGTACTATTTGTCTGCATATTCAAATTCAATTGTTTGCACAGTTCCAGGTGTATTGCTTTCCCCACACAGTCATGTCTATTCTAGGCTAGTTTGCTACATTCACTTATTATATGATTTACTGTGTTGTTTCTTTGTCCACACAGTCTGCATTTACTGTTTTCCTGGGTTTATTCCTGGGCTTTAACGTAGTTTTTCCTAGTTGCATTGTTCTGTGCAGCCATCAGTAAAGATTCCGTTTCTCTGTTGAAGTGTCCTTTTCTTAGCCATGCCCAGCTATTTCCGTTGGTATCTTTTGCTGCAGTCATAAGGATTTCCCTGTGTTGAGTTATGTATTTTTCCAGCTCTTTTTTTTAGTCTTCCACACAATCTTCTATACTTACCAGTCCTCTTCCCCCTTCGTTTCTTTTCATGTAGAGTCTGTCCGTATCGTCTTTTGGATGTAGTGCATTGTGCATGGTCATTAATTTTCTAGTCCTTTGGTTCAGATGCCTGAGTTCCTCTTTGAGCCAGCCTATGAAAGGTCCAGAGTATCTTATTAGTGCTACTGCCCATGTGTTTATTCCTGTTACTAGATTACTGCTATATAATTTCGTTTCTAGGAGTTTTCTTGTTCTTCGTAAATATTCTTTTCCAATCTTCTCTTTTATTTCTGCAGATTTGATGGTGTCTGCTTCCAGAACTCCAAGATATTTGTAGCAATCCTGTTCGCCTAGCGCCCTCATTTCTTATTGGTTGGAAAGTTCCATGCCCTCTGTTGTCTCCAGTTTTCCCTTTTTTATTTCTAGTAGTGCATACTTATCCATTCCGAATTCTATTTAGATGTCCTGGCTGAAAATTCTGGTCATATTTATCAGCTTTTTCAGTTCCTTTTTGCTTTTTGCAAATAGTTTCAGGTCATCCATGTACATCAGGTGGTTTACTCTTAGTTCTGTGTCTGTAAACTTGTATCCGGCATCACATTTTCTGAGTATGTAGTTAATTATTATTATTATTATTATTATTATTATTATTATTATTATTATTATTATTATTATTATTATTATTATTATCATTATTATTATTATTATTATTATTATTCACTAGGAGTTATTACACAGCTCATCGTCAGTGATTGCTCATCGCCAACAACCGGTGGTGTTCCCTGGATTTTTAGTGACAACAAGCCTCTCCAGATTTCAAGCACTCTCCAC
>OY744518.1:17624113-17651613 GCA_963556195.1 Sepiola atlantica
ACATCTCTCCCACTCTCTCTCTCTCTCTCTCTCTCTCTCTCTCTCTCTATATATATATATATATATATATATATATATATATATATATATATATATATATATATAGCAAGCTATGAAAATATATTTATGGAAATTTAAGCTACACAGAGGCTTCATCCCTTGGAGGAATCTTCACGCTAAAATGCATTTAGCCTGAAGATTACCCCCGGGGATGAAACGCGGGAGCCTCTGTGTAGCTAAAATTGTCATAAATATATGTTCATAGCTTACTACCTAGCTCTACTTACATATCGAATACTATTGAAGTAAATACTGAATATTGATAGAATACAAAATTATATCTCCTTATAAAATTTTATGTAGATACATGAAATAGTAATATATATATATATATATATATATATATATATATATATATACATATATATATGGGAAATGAAAAAGGAAAAACTAAAAAATGATGTGTTTTATATATTCATCAACGTTTCGTCTTTATTTATAAAACTTCCTCAGGATGATAATTTTAAGAAAAATGTCATGCAAGTACATAGAAATATTGGGTTGACATGATGGGTTAATGAGAAGAAGTAGTAGCCACTGCTGGGGGCGCAGGACCAAGGTCCGGGCTTAATGAAGTCAGTAGCATGAAATGAAATAAATGTGGATGTTCTGAGTGAAAAAGTGGAGGGGTGGGGGTGAACGGAAATGATGTGGCTGTCTGTGATTACCTTCATCCTTCCTTTCTCATATATATATATATATATATATATATATATATATATATATATATATATATATATATATATATATATACTCCCTTCTGGTGCTTCTGTTGTTTCGCGCCGACATGTTAGGCATCTCTTTAAAAAAATAGCTTAACACATATATCAACTTTGTAATGTACTTACGTGGTAGCTGAAATGAAGACTCTACACCAAAAAATTACGCAAAGTCATCCAGTATTTATTAAATTAAAAATAAAAACGATTTTAGTGCCGGATTGATGAGAAGTTGGAAAGAACAAAAATCATGAATCAAAGAGGGGGGAACTTACTATATATTTTTCTTAACAATCTTACATAACAGCAAGTGTGGTGTCGGCTATGTGTGTTGTCCGGATGATGATTAAGAATCATTTAATATTTCGGGGAAATCTTCCCTTTATCAAAATAGACACTAAAGGAAGAGTTTGTCTGTGTGGATAATTCGCCATATTTTAAGTAGTCGACAATTGTACGTAAATAAAATAAGTACAAATGATTTTTTTTAATAAATAGAAGATAAATTATCACACAAACCTTCAAATTATAGACAAACCGCTGAGAAGATAAGAAATTAAGAAATATAAAAATAAGAAATATAAAAATAAGAAATATAAAAATAAGAAATATAAAAATATGAAATATAAAAATAAGAAATATAAAAATAAGAAATATAAAAATATGAAATATAAAAATAAGAAATATAAAAATATCAAATATAAAAATAAGAAATATAAAAATATGTCATATTATTATAAGAAATATAAAAATATGAAATATTAAAATAAAAAATATTAGAATAAGAAATATGAAAATAAGAAATATAAAAATAAGAAATATAAAAATAAGAAATATAAAAATATTCCAAATACGTACAAATGTAACCGCTATTTGTTTCAGTTTGATTACATTTGAAATTTAATAAAATGTGATATATCTGTTACGAAACTATTGCATCACAAAAAATAATAAATCTCGTTACTTATATGCAAGGAGGAAAAGTATCACCCAGACCTCCAAACCAAATGTAGCCCACATAACGCCCCCTTACGCCTTTCAGCTGAGTTAAAGAATCCCTGGTAAAAATAAGTAGAAATTGAAATTCAGAGAAGTGTTTTTATATTTGTGTCTAATAACTATAATAAAAAGCCAATGCAAATTTGTTATATTTAAATTTTCAAAATGGCGGGTCTGCCCATTTCGTGCCTCCGAAGCCGCTATAAACTAACCTGAAACTGGAGATATTTATTAATTTATGTATAATACCTATTTTAATGATTTCCCCAAAAATCGGTGCGATCCGGATTTTCACTTAAGGCTTCTACATCTTTTTTTTTAATATTGCATGGAATGAAATTAAACTAAATATATCCCACATAACGACCCCTTACGCCGAGCAGCTGTGTCCTAAAATTTCTAATGATCGATTAATTTGTTATAAAATTCAAACTTGTACATACAAATATATAAAAATATACACACATATATATATATATATATATATATATATATATATATATATATATATATATTGGTACAGAAAAATAAGTACAACATTCGTACCGTCGGTTTCAAGCACAGAACGACTTAGCCATCTGATTCTCTTCAGCTTCTATTGTCATCTGTTTCGGAGATGTGAAGTCATGTGTCATTCTCGTTTGGACATATATATATATATATATATATATATATATATATATATATATATATATACATATATATATATATATATATATATATATATATATATATATATATATATATAGATATATATATATATATATATATATATATATATATAGATATATATATAGATATATATATATATATATATATATATATATATATATATATATATATATATATATATATATATTAAACGACACAGAGCCGTAATCGTCATCAATATATTTTCATATTTTATTACTACAAAGCTCAACTCACGTATTGAACACTGTTAAAGTAAAACACTGAAAATGTATACAAAATGTATTATATCACCTTGTAATAGTATACGTGTATTTTTTTATTCATAATTATTTTTTATTCATACAGACATGTACAAAAAGCTGCTACACTGGCATGTCTATGCTATAGATCAATAGTTATTAGAAACCAAGATCTCATCAGGCTGAACAATTGTCTGATGTTTCACTCAGAGGTTCATATCAAGTAGGAAGTAAAATTATTCAAATTTCTCAATATGAACATCTGAGTGGTAGATCAGACTTAGTTTCTAATTACTATTGATCGATAACATCGACATTCAAGTGTAGCGCTTCTTGTACCTGTTTGTACGAATAAAAATAATTATGTTAATAGCTCTATTTACCATTAATGACTGTTTTATAAGCCTCGTTAAAATTCTGTTGATTTTATGTTGTGGATGTGTACTTACCTTACGTGATGGAAAGAGCATAAAACAGGTGTCCCCCCCTCTCTGTGAAACAACCTACATTGTCTGAAAACCGTCTCATCTACGGTAATTTTAAAACTAAAGCCACTAAATTAATCGAGCACTCTGCTGGGATTATTCCTGCTACATTACAAAGAGGTTATATATATATATATATATATATATATATATATATATATATATATATATATATATATGGGCAAGATTATTTATAGATGACATATTTCGATAAGTAGTATAGATTAATTTTGTCTGCATATTTATTCGTTGATCGTTTCTAGATGCTTGATCAACCACTCATGAAGATGGCTCCGGAAGGAACCGAAAGGACTAAAGTACCCAACGAGTACGGCAGATTCGTCTGCCAGCTCCAGTCTTAAACTCCAACAATTATCACGTATCTAGAAATGGATCACCAAAAGATATGCAGACACAAGTTATCGGTACTAGTTAACGATTATATATATATTATATAACGACCGATTATATATATATATATATATATATATATATATATATGTATATGTATATATATATGTATATAAACATATGTAAATATATATGTATATATGTGTATATATATATATATGTATATATATATGTGTTTAAATATATATATATATTTATTCATATATATATATATATACTTATATTCATATATATATATATATATATCATCAGTACTATTTAACAATATTATATATATATATATATATATATATATATATATATATATATATATATATATATATAGGAAATAAAAAGGAAAAACCAAAAATGATGTTTTTTTGTTTGGGTTTTTTTATCATATATTTATCAACGTTTCGTCTTTATGTGTAAGACTTCTTCAGGATGATAATATTGAGAAAAATTTCATGCATGAATAAGTTTAGGAAATATTTAGTTGGAGAGTCAAATGTAGAAACAGAACAATAATAGAAGTTAGAAAGGAAAAACTCAAGCCAAAAATTCAGTCATTTCAAGTTATAGTGTATTTCATTTCGTCAGGACGAGAATCATCAGACGTGCTTGTAAGATTGGTGATTTCTGATTCAGAAATATATAATATTTAATATATAACGCTGACTCGAGTGCTTTCTTCAAAAGGGGCGCTTCAGCAATATACTGTTTATTTCATTTCAAACACCATTTCCCTTTGTTTTCGTTTCAAGACGTTGAAGATATCTTAAAAATATATCTTTAAAAAAAACTATGAATAAATAAACAAAATAAATAAAAAATAGATAAAATAAAAAACTTAATAAATTCCACCCAACAAATATATAACCCTGACCCCGGTGCTTTCTTCAAAAGTGACGCTTCAGCAATGCACCGTTTGACGGTGAATCCAAACGCCATTCCTCTCGTTTCAGGACACTGAATATTCCTTATGGACTAAAGACGATTTAAACATTTGAAAAGTAAGTCCATATCGATGAAACCGCGGTACGATTCTGAAATATGTAACGTATAGTCTTTAAATAAATTATTTGTATTTAGCTCTCAATTTTTTTGCGATCGAGCACTTTATTGATTTCTTTTCAACATAACATGACCCACTATATATATATATATATATATATATATATATATATATATATATATATATATATATATATATATATATATATAGTACGAAAAGTCACACATGGAAGCGCTGATGAAATGGCAATAATAAGGGAAATATTTTGAAAAATGTTTTGAAAACGTGGACAACCCATTTAATTATGTTTTATAAAAGTAAATTATTTATTTACTTTAAAAGCTTGAGTACTTTCAGTGATATACACCCTTGTCAAAAGTATAAGTTTATTTTTTTCCTCTTCTTTCTTCGTTTAATCCTCCTTGATTGAGACATATTTATCGCAATCAAGTTGAAATTTGTCTTGATTTTATCGACGATTAATGTTGATATGCCGCTGTGTGTACTATGCGGTTACGTGAATAAAGTAGTGTATATATATATATATATATATATATATATATATATATATATATATATATATATATATATATATATATATATATGTATATATATATATATATATATATATATATATATAAGTGTAGGTTAGTAATCCGAGGCAGGAGCAATGTGATATAGGTACCGGAAGGTGTAACCGATTAACAAAAATAAATGAGAAGAGAAAACAAAAATGGAATCTTAAATCAATTTATTAATATTTCACGTAAAACAGATTAAATACCAGAACAGTAAATAAAAAGAGGTTACTGCCAGGCAAATAAAAGTTCGGGAATAAGGTAAACTTGAACTTTCGAGAGATATACCTCTCATTATCAAGACCAAAAATATGACCGAGTGGTCGAAAAAAAACAAAAACAAGATGGACTGATGGGATCAACAGTTGATCCCATCAGTCCATCTTGTTTTTTGTTTTTCTCGATCACTCGGTCATAGATGAAATTTTATTTTCCTGGCAGTAACCTCTTTTTATTTACTGTTCTGGTATTTAATCTGTTTTACGTGAAATATTAATACATTGATTTGAGATTCCATTCTTGTTTTCTCTTCTCATTTATTTTTGTTCATCGGTTTCACCTTCTGGTACCTATATCACATTGCTCCTGCCTCGGATTACTAACCTACACTTATATTTCCAGCAATGCTTCATGCAAACTACAATTTCCTTTCATATATATATATATATACATATATATATATATATATATATATATATATATATATATATATATATATATAGAGAGAGAGAGAGAGAGAGAGAGAAGCTTAGTGAAAAGCAGACATATTTGATTGCTTGATGAAAAGGGATGTAAGTCTTTGAAAAGGCAATAAAACTATAGAATTAAAGGCAGTAGTAATTAATTCAAGCATGATTTGCTTATAAAAAGCTTTACATGTTTATTATCGTAATGATGAGTAATAAAAAAAAGTAAATATACATTTCTTTATAGCTTGTTTGCAATAAGGGTAAACTCTACTGATATTTTGAGGACTATTGAATTAAATACTTAAACAAACTGCTTAAAGACTGAAGAATTTCCCCGGAGATGAAACACAAACGTTTATTAGTATAAATATGTTATAATATATATGTGTATATATATATATATATATATATATATATATATATATATATATATATATATATATATATATATATATATATATATATAAATAGACTGGTGATACCAGATCAGGCTGCCCTGTGGCTCCCTGAGACGAAATTCACCTACATTGACGTTTTTTTTTGTTTTTTTTTGTAAAACTTAATTATGTTCTACAAAACCAAAAACAAAAACAACAGCCCCTCTCCCTTTCTCCCTCTTCTTTTTTATTTTATTTTTAGAACTTGAAGCATAAATCTTTTACTATAATGACCAGATTCGGCATTAAATAACCCAAAAAGGGTTGATATGCCGTAAAACAAAACTACCAAACCAAAAACGATGATTAAACATTTGAAGATATAAAGAACTTGAAGCATAAAAACTTTTACTATAATGACCAGATTCGGCATTAAATAACCCAAAAAGGGTTGATATGCCGTAAAACAAAACTACCAAACTACCAAATCATACCATATATATATATAAATTTATATATATATATATATATATATATATATATATATATATATATATATATATATATATAATGGCACTGAGAGTCTCGAAACCTTTGGATCCTTATTGTCAGTCTAATTTTATAGCAAAGCCAACGTACATTAAAAGGAAGTATGTCAGCGATAAACGATTGTTGCAAAAACACAAAATGATTGCCAACGGCGATAAAAGATGCGATAAGTGCTGGAAATCCGTGGTTACTTATTGTCACTCAGACTCCAGAGAACACCACTTTTTACAGTGGGTGATCACTAAAATTGGTTGTTGTGAGAACTCTACGTATGTAAGCCATAATAATAATAATAATAAGTATTATTATTATTATTATTATTATATTTATTATTATACTGTCTATGTGAATCATGCTGTATGCACCTTAAGTGTATACCTGTATTTGTCTCGATCTGTATCTAATTCTTTTTTATGGTAGTGCGCTGCTATTTCTACCTGTGCAAAAGATAAACATTATTCATGTGATAGGATCACAATTAAAGTAAGCCTGGGCTTGGTGTTGCTACATACACTGACGAAACCATGGATACGAAACAAAACTAAAAGAAGAAATATCTAATGGTCATGATTGACAGGTTCTCCCTTGATAGCAAATATGGGGGACACAGTCGGCATCCTGAAATGTTTGGTACTTCATACTTCTAGTACAACAATACCACAGACTAAATATAGTTAATTAAAAATTACCAATACAATAAATAACAGACAACACCTGGAATTGACCACAGAGTAAAATAGGATACTGATAGAATTTTCTTCTGTAGGAGGCTATGTGAATCGCATGAAAGACATGTGGGATATATCTGCTGACTTCCATGCATCAAACCCGTGGATTGCGGATCAACCGAGATATATACCTAAGAGGGGTTGTTGTCGGTGATGTAACTAAATAAGATTAAAAGAAAATTAGGTGTTGTAATTGAAGATCAGGACTACCCACCCGTACAGATATATTAATACGGAAACTGCAGACAGCAATTAACACAAGTTCATAGAACACGTTGAGGAAGAAGCAGCGGAAATCGATCAAGGAAATTATGAACAAGGACGGAAAGAACCCCCGTTTCTTAAGGAACAAAGAATGGAAGAAAGTAAAATTAGAAACAGAAAAGGAGAACAAATTGTATTCAATAAATACTAACAGACTATATGGCAGACCTACGCGACTTATTCGATGCAAGTATCAACTCTTTAATTGGGAAAATAAACATAAAAACAAAAAATGTCGAAAACACGAAACTAGACCGGAGATCTTAATCAACAAGCAAAAAAAAAAGATGCTAAAGCGATGAATAAGGATAAAGCGATGAAGATGTTACACCGGCCGTTCTAACAGAAGAGAAACTACACCGGTTCTCACTATAAATGGTGCGAGTAGACAATCACCAGTGAGAAAAGGACAGTATTGTAACTGTGTAGCCGAGTGCCAGTCAGTTTCCTTACCTTTGTACCTTTTATGTTAAAACACTTGTTATCTTAACCCAACCTCGACTTGACTTCTTTTTACTGTTGGACTACTTCACAACAGAAGACATGACGGAAGACGAAACATACGGCTTATAAACAAAGATCGTACGGTATTGAACATTGTATTCGACAAACACAATAATAGTCCTATTCTGGTTGTTCCTATGGTCCAATATAGTTTCAACACCTTGAACTGTAATATAGTTTGAATAAGCGAATGGTTGTCATCACAGCAGCAAAGTTTACGATTTAGTCTTTTTATATATTGCTATGGCACAGTGTGGGTCTTCTGAAAGATGTTATTCTTTGTATGTCATCAATAGTAACATCTATAAATTGTTTAGCAAATTTCAATGCGTTATCTCGTGTAAATCGTTTGATTGAATTGTGAGCATTCTTTATGTCAAATTGTGTAAACATGAGATTTCTTTTGATGTTAATGTTGTTACACCATTTTAATGTAGAATTGTTATTTTTCACAATGATTTAAGTAAAACTTATGTTTTAGATTCATGTTTATTTTTACTATGAATTTTAATTAACCCGATGAATTAATAAGACGAATTAATGAAGCGTTATAAAAATAAGAAATATAAAAAAGTGCTCAATACTTACAAATAAAACCAGTATTATTAATTAATAAACCGTGCTAAGAAATTCTGGCATAACAAAAAATAATAAATCACGTTACTTATTTCTTATCTTAAGGATCATATAGAAGATATGTTATTTAAAGACGTTTCATGGTATTTAAGCAAACACTATGTAAATTAGCTTGCAATAGAGAGCCACATTTTTTCGATGATCACAGAGACATAAAAATATTAGAGAGTGATTGAATGAACATAGAGTGAGAGAAGCGAGAGAAATACATAGATATCTAAGAGAGAGATGGCTGACTTGTTTAGTTAATTATAAATTACGACAAATTAGAACAATTAAAACAGATTTTATCAAACATAACTCAATCCTACAACTAAGGTATACTTTAGCATGTATTTTGTATCATCAAAGTATATAGAAAGATGTCCTATAGAACAAACGTTGATTAACTCACATGTAGTATAATGTATATATATATATATATATATATTCATTTTACTTTAGTCGAAGTTCTCAGAAATCAAGGGGCTAAACGTGATCTTTATATGAGATACATAAATATTCGAATATTCTATTAAAGTTCTCCTTTATTTCTCAAACGTTGAGTTAGTAAATAAATTAAGAACATTAATTTGCCTCTCCCCAATTGACCAGTAAACTATGTTATAGTATATATTTCTTTTGATCTGTTAGTCTTACCGAATTCCAGGACAAGAATTCATCTAGTCTGGTGGAGTACCCAGCAAAGTAATGTTTCTTAATGGAACATTACTTGGAGAACGTGCACTATTCCTCGTATGAGCAAGTGTATAGGATCTTATTTAGGCTTCGAATAGTATGTTATTTTGAATATTTGGTCAGGGTTGTTTTTAAGGTGAAGTATCCTCATATCAGGTTACACCCTTGTACAGAGAGACCGAATACACTCGAGGATGTTGTCAAGTAGGTAATTCAAACTCCCCTATATATATGTGTGTGTATGTGTGACAATATGGAGTAATAACTTTTAGAAATATGACGTAGTTTCGAGTACAGATAGACGCCAGATACGCATTATAAGTAGAACCGTAGTTATAATAAGTTTTGACTTTGTATAAGATTACATTATATGAACCTTTTTCAACAGCTTATTTTCAGATGGTGTTTTCACGAAAAACGTCATTATGTTATGATCCCTTATTTTTCATTCTTTTACTCTCTTACACTTTGGCATTTATGTTTTTCGCCTCTGTCGTAAAACAACTGTGTGTCAGTTGTGTTTCGTTTTACGGCATATCAACCCGTTTATATTATTTAATACCGAAGCGGGAATGAATCATTGGGCGCGATTAATTGGGAGACATTCACATTTCCTCTATCACAACAGAAAAAGACTTCTTCTTTTTCCTCCATTTGCACCAGGAGGAAATTCTCAGCACATAGCTTTTTTGAAGAGGTCTGTCATCCGTGGAATACAATACAAAAGAACTGCTTCCCCGTAGACTACAACATAGTGGTCTTCAAATCGAATGTCAACAAGTACTTGTCGCAAATCGTCTCATAAGTAATGAAACTTAATCAATTTCGGCTGATAATCATTCCACCCCATGAACTTTTTTCCTCGAATTGCTCATGACATGATACGTAGTAACAAAACAGTTTTTAAAAAACAAGCCGCGCGTGCGTGGTCCCCCGCTGTGCATTTTTTACCCCCCTTTGACCTCTTGGGGGTGCGAACCAGATATTTTCTGAGGTCAAGGATGCTGATTTTATATCCAGAACAATTGCCTCTACATTTTGGCCAAGTTTCAAAAAAATTGAATGGATGGATCAAACGTTATGGGAGAAAAGGGTCATTTTTTGCCATTTTGGGGGCTTTTGACCCCTGAGGGCGCGAACCAGATTTTTTCCAAGGTCAGCGATACTTATTTTCTATTAGGAACAATTGCCTCCACATTTTGGCCAAGTTTAAGAGAAATTGAATGGATGGATGAAAAGTTATGGGGCAAAAAATGTCATTTTCTTGCCATTTCGGGGCCTTTTGACCCCCGAGGGGCTAACCAGATTGTTTTTCAAAAATCAGAGAATGTCACTTTCTAACCTGACCAAAGTTACAACTTCATGCAAAATTTCAGAGAAATTCAATTGATGGTTGCGGAGAAAAATCCGGACGGACGGACGGACGGACATGCCTCAAAACATAAGTTTTATAAATCGGGGGACCAAAAAAAAGAAAAAAGAAAACAGAAAGGCGAGTCCGTGTCTTTCCCATAACTATCATCGTTTAAATGGCCACAATAGATTCGCGAGGATTTGGACGTGGCAACATAGCCGATTCCATAGTCGCATCCATTATGCCAACTTAACAGCCCCTGTTGAGATGCTTTTTTGAATCTCGATAAGCGGCGTTGTCCGTTAGTCACGCTTCTATTCATTAAACGTCGTCCAAGCGTTTCTGAAAAGCATAGACGTTGCTCCGTCACACTTACGTTTGAAATAGTATTTTTATAGGTCGACACCTATTTATAAAAACTAGATAAGTCCGGGAGGTGACGGTTGTTAAGTGGATATCGGCACGGAGTGTAGACCTGGGTGTTCCAAGTTCGAATCCAGTCAGTTCCACAGTACTAATTTCACTTGACAACCTTCTCGTGGTCCTTCCCGTAAGTACCCGATGTCTTTCCAGAAAGATTTCTAACTAGAAAAACATCGGAGAAACTAATACCAACACCAGAATCATCTGATTCACACGAAAGAAGAAGAAGAAGTCCGCCCGCCAGTCTGTCACGCTTAAGTTGTAACTGGTATTTTAATTGGCCTATTATGTTAAATTTTTAGATAGCATTTTCGTTCGGCTATTATATTTAAGTTATAAATAGCATTTTCGTTAGTCTTTCACGCTTAAGATTGAAGTAGCATTTTCGTTGGTCTGTCATGTTTAAATTTGAAAAAGCGTTTTCGCATGTCTCTTATGTTTAAGTTTCAAAGTGCATTTTCGTTGGTCTATCATGTTTAAAATTGAAAACGCAGTGTTGTTGTTCTCTAACGCTTATTTTTACGTAGCGTTTTCGCAAAAATGTTAAAAAGCATTTTCGTAGGTCTGTCACGTTTTAGTATAAAATAGCATTTTAGTCTGTAACCTTAAGATTTAAAATTAGCATTTTCGTTAGCCTGTCACGTTTTAGCATTTTCGTTTGTCTGTCACATTAAGGTTTAAAATAACATTTTCGTTGGAATGTCAAGCTTAAGTTTGAAGTAGCATTTTCGTTGGTCTGTCATATTTTAATTTGAAAAAGCAGTTTCGTTGGTCTGTCACGATTCATGTTGACATATCATTTTTGTTCCTCTAAAACATGTAAATTTGAAACCCCATATTTGTTAGTCTGTCATGTTTAAGCTTTAAACAGTCCTTTCGTTTTTATGACTTCGTTAAGTTTTAAATAAGTTTTTCGTTGGTCTGTCACGTTTAAGTTTGAGATGCCATATTCGGTGGTCTGTCACGTTTATATTTTAAATATAATTTTCGTTGACTAACAAAGTAATTTTGTTCGTCTGTCCTATTTAAGTTCTAAATAGGAATTTTTTAACATAGTTCACCCCAGACAAGGCAGGCCGCCACTGTACACGTAAGTGGTTACTGAGAAGAAACAAAAGGGAAAAGGTTGCGGAGGTGGGGGTCAACCTAAATTGGGATCTGCGCAGCGAGATGTCTGTTTACATTAGTTTTAAATGGCTGCCTGTCAGTACCGTCGGGGAAACAGGGGGCAGGGAGGAAGTTCCAGAGGCCAGCAGCACGAGGAAAGAAGCTATTTGAGTAGAAAGCTCTCCGGTATCTGGGGGCCTCCACAGTGAATCGATGGGATTTAGTCGATTGTCGAGTTGGTCTAGTGAACTTACGACGAGGGGGCACCAGAGCAGCCAATTCATCAGAGCACGATCCATTGAAGTATTTGTAAAACAAGCATAAGGATGCTACATTGCGGCGATGGGACAGGGACTGGAGCTTGGTTGACAGTGATGGACCTATTAGGTTGCCGACTCTTTTTTTGGACCTTGTCAAGGAGGGAGAGACTAATAGATGATGCACAAGCCCAGATGTAGCAACAATACTCCATGCATGGGCGGATGGTGGCTTTGTAGAGATACAGGATAATGTCAGGTGTGAGGAGTATACTAGCACGATAGAGGGAGCCAACCTTCTTTGCGGCAGCCTTGGCAATGTCTTCAATGTATTTTTTGATCTGTCACATTTAAATCTTAAATAGCATGCTCATCGATTTAAAATGGACTCAATGGACGCATCTTACTGTCCCTGTCTTTTTATTTCGATCTTTCATCTCATCAATAATTCAGTTTTTATTTTATTCCATCTTTTTCGTGTCGACATTTGTTTTCTTTCGCAATCAATCTTTTCGCGCTTTCCTCATTTCCTTTCCCTTCCCCTCGTTCGCTTCTCGTGTGAAGGTATACATTATTAATAGGCATTTTATTAATTTTATTATTTTTGTAATCATTTTATCATTCTAATCGTTAAAACTCTTATTAATTATTACAAAAATTATAATTAATATTATCTTGGTAATTTCATTAACGTATTACCATCATTATTGTCATGGGCAATGTTATTAATAAAAGTAGTTGCGATGCTGGTGATTATTTTTACCCTTATTGTTAATAATAATAATAATAATAATTATTATTATTATTATTATTATTATTAATCGTAGTAGTAGGAGGAGGGAGGGGAGGAGGATGAGAAAAAGAAGGTGGATGAAGGGGGGAGGAGATAAATCGAGGGAAGTTGTAGTTCTTTTATCTATATATGCTTAATGGTTACTGCACCCATCTCCATAAATCTAATAAGGTGAATAACTGGTCTCACGCTCTAATTGCCCCTCTCTATCTCGTATTACACACTCTCTCTCTCTCTCTCTCTCTCTCTCTCTCTCTCTCTCTCTCTCTCTCTCTCTCTGTGTTTTCCTTTTTTCCTGTCAGTATGTTTCCTGCGTATTTCTTAACTGGATGCGTCTAACACGTTCGGCTCGTAATTAAACGGTTGATGGTTCGAATCCAACCAGATTGAACGTTCCATTTTTATTTATTGTGTCATCATTTTCGAGTCAAACGAGAACAATCAATTGACGTGAACATTGTTTACTCAAATAAACCGAAAATTTCCAAATTTACTCACAAAAAAACAAACTTCCCCGTTAAGCCGAATAGCACCAACTAGTGGGGAGGACACCCTGCAGAAATTGTTGTCTAATTCTACCGCTCCAGAAAGACCCCGATTCCCGATGCAAATCTCTGCCTATATAAGAATCAGATACGCCCAAGCTGGAGTACTACTGCCACAGGTGGGGAGGTGCTTCTCCGAGGACTCCGCGTTGCCATCACAGAATTTCAGGGGGATGATCTCTTCCGTCCCTTATATACTCATTTCTCACACAAAACACGTTGCTTGTCACTTTCTACTCTATCGTTATTTTCACTCGACTGAGCTCAAATCTATGGTTCCTCTTTGTAAGACATTCACAGCAAGAACTCGTCCCTCTACCACAACGTTTTAATTCCTCCTCACTGTGCCTAACACCAGGCGAAATCTCCACAAACACAGCTTTATTTATGATCCCATTCCACTACAGACAAGATGTCATTTTCTAAGGATTCAGCCATTGTCGCGGATATGTGCGCGTTTGTTTTCCCATATGTCGAGAGTAGAGCGTAATATCATAAGCAAATATACCCATCTCAGAATCAGAGAGGTCGTTTATGAACATCAGGAACAATAAAGGTCCAAGGATCGATCCCTGGGGTACATTCGCATTTATGCCATGCTGCTTAGATGAACTGCTCGCTAAATTTGCACCAACTAGCTTGCTATCTAGAACCGTCCCCACAAGTATTCAGACTTCGTCATGACAATCATTCGATCTCAGTAGCCATTATCCTTGAGTAGCATTTCGACTTTGGAGGTGGTTAGAGCTGGCGCAAGAACAAGACCCTGGGCTCCCTGCTGTGCAGCACTACAGACGTCACAGCCCGCTGTATGCATGGCAATGTAGCGTTTCATTCATTACATAAACTCTGGAGCCGACGAACCAAGATCCCGTTGAAGACTAGACTCCGTCTCTATAACGCGTACTGCGTGTCCATCATGCTCTACAATAGCAACAGCTGGGCAATAACAAAAGGCATGCTTGACAAGCTGGATGCGTGCCACCGCAGACACCTCCGTTCCATCACAGGTCACTGCTGGCCGAAAAAACTTATCAGCAACAAGGCACTATACGAGCTGTGCAACGAAAAACCCCTCTCCACGAAGGTCGCTGAACAAAGATGGTCTATGTTAGGCCATGTCCTACGAATGGACCCTGACACTCCCGCACAGAGAGCACTAGACTGGCTCGCAAGCCTACTAACCGCGACTAGGACGACACTGCACAAATCTGCTGGGCACACTACGTGCTGACCTCAAACAGGCGGGACTAGGACTACTACGTACAGCGAAACAACTCTATTGCCTACGACAACTTGCGCATGACAAGGCCAGATGGCCTGGGACTAGCATGGAGGACTGATTGCAGCTACGGGATGTCATTTGACTACCGGAGCCGCAGAAAACAGTTTTTAATAAATAAATAAATAAATAAATAAATAAATAAATAAATAAATAATAATAATAATAATAATAATAATAATAATAATAATAATAATAATAATAATAATAATGATGATGATGATGATGATGATGATGATGACGACGACGACGACGACGACGACGACGACGACGACGACGACGACGAAGACGACGACGATGATGATGATGATGATGATGATGATAATAATAATAATAATAATAAATAAGTGGTTATCATGTAGTAAAAAATGTTTCTTATATTTTCCTGTTTTTGTTTACATCAGCCAACGAATAATTCGACATATTTTAATCAGCAGTCATAGGATCAGCCATATTTTAGAAGTTAATTTCTTTTTCTAAAATGGAGACGTCTACAGTCCCCAGACCAAAGAACACTCGATGATGATGAATACTATAAGAAGATTAAACATCACATACTACCCACTCAAAGAAACAGCTTATCCAGAAAACAGCCATTCTTCCTCCTTTGTCAGAAAGATCGCTCATGAAATGCGCTGACTAAGGGGCATAATAGGGGAAGCGAGAGTAACGAGGTTGCTGAAAGTACATACTAGTTTCACTGTCTACTCTCATCGGTACACAAAGTTCATAGAAGAACTTAACCAGAGCGATATCGACAAGGAGGCTTCACTACAATTGCTCAAGAGTGGCAACTTCCCGTTCGATGAGGAACGGATACTAATAGCTGCACAAGATAAAGACCTACTTACTAATGGATTTAAGAAAATGGCTGGTCTACAAAAAACTGACCAGTGTAGGTTCTGCCACTCTGCCATTGAAAGTCCAGGCCACCTAATGTCTGGATGCAAGATCCTTTTGGCTGATGGCTATTACACTGCCCGCCACAACAAAGTATGTAAATACCTACATTGGAAGATCTGCAGAGAGATGCAGCTTGAAAGATCACTGAACATCTGGGAACATGAACCCTCACCCATAACATCGAATGGAAAAGTGACAGTGTTCTATGATAAAGACATACAGGCGGGCAGATACATAAAAGACAAAGCCATCAAACCAGACATTGTCATCTGGAACAAACCAGAATAAAACTACTCTCATCATTAATATAACCGCCCCAAAAGACTATGGCCTTAATAGAGCCGAACGGGATAAAATAACCAAATACCAAGACTTCAAACATGATTTAAAACTAACATGGTCCCTCGACGAAATAAACATCATACCGGTTGTAGTAGGTGGGGGGGGGCAACTAGTCTAGTGAAACAAATCTAAGAAAATACTTAGAAACAATCCCTGGAAGACCAAACTGTAGGTAAGTACAGATAGCAACCCTAAAAGGAACAACATCTATCCTTCAGAGATCCCTCGGATATAAATTTTACTCATAGGGAAATCAAGTGTTAGCCTCAAGAGGGGGCCCCTTGATCTCTTTAGATAAACTAAATTAAAATGAACATTTACGACTTTTTAAAATGAGATCTCTATTTTTATGTCTGAAGAAAAAAGTGTATAGTTTGCTGGTCATATACGAGGATAACTTATCATATATGTTAGTTCCTAGTTGCGACCTATGAAAACTAATATTTTAAATGAACGGTTAGTACAAATTTAACGGATATCTTTTTTATATTCCCTTCCAAGTAAACTTTTTGGGAGAAAAAAAAAGTTTTAAAAAATACAAACTATTATATTTTTGCGCGTAAAATATACAACGTTCTAAATTGTCGAAATTTAAACATGGAGTTGTAACTGAAAATGCAGCGATTGTCTGTTGATGCCACTGTGCCGAGATTGCTCGTAAGACAATCATAAACCGTGATTAATCGATCAAGCGGATGTGTTGAGATTGCTTTGAATAAATCAGAAGTTAAAACGTAATGATCAAGATTACCTGAGAAAAGAATAACACAGTTTCAGCAACGTTTCGTCTTTATTTCAATATTTCTCAAGATGTCTGCTTGCAAGAAAAACATAGAAGTCAATATTTGAAAATATGCGGTGCGTTTATGACGTGAAAAGCATATTATAACGTAAAAAATAATGTTGTTCTTCTTCGTAATACTGTTATGGTAATGTTGTTGCAAATAAAAGAAATAATTATCGAAGTTGTATAATATTTTTTATGATGAAATGTCAAAAATATTCAGTTGGCCCTCACACGAGAATGAACCCCCTAAATCTTCCCATAAAGATGCTGGTTTCTTATCCATTCTGTCATGGCTGTAGTTTTATTAAAACACTGATTATCCATAATTTCAATGTAAAAATATTCAACTTTCGTTCAGTAAGTTCTACAATCGTATCGTATTCGCCCCCCCACCCCCACCCAGGTTAGAAATGACTTTCTAATCAGCAGTTCAAATGTTTCAAAAGTAATTCATTACTTTTTTAAATATAACATTTTGTTTTATTTTATGTGATTTAAAAATAATGAGTTAATAAGTGTTTAGGTTAAATAACGTTTAATTTTTGTAATTTGGAAGAAACGGAGTCAAATCTATGTTAATTAGCCAATCAAATAGTGGTTCATACAAAAATGTCTAATTACATAGAATCCGGTTTTTAATGGGTAACAGGAGGAAGTCTTAGACTGTGGAAGGCTTAATTCCCCCTACCCCATTTATAATATCGTTGCTTAACATATATACAATTCTAGTTTTTTTTTTAAATTTTCCATTGCGTTTTATTATCATTTCAATAATTATATACATATATATATATATATATATATATATATATATATATATATATATATATATATATATATATTTCAGAGGTACCTGATTGGTACAAATAGTTGTTCTGACAAGTATTCCGATGGGTGGTTATCTGTTTTACACAGTGTCAGGTCGAACTACCATCTCAATATTATTATTGAGGCGTTAGTTATTAACAATTCTCGACCTAGCCTGTGTAGACAAAAGATTTTTAAGCATCAGTTGGAGATCTTTAATGATTCAAATCCACCATAACGTTGAGAGATTTACATTTTTTTCTCTCTCAAACAGTTTCTCCAACTTAAACAATTTTCCCCTCATATCTCATTCGATTTTCTTAGTTTTTAATTTATCATTCTGGCGTTTCCTCTAAGAGGGTCGGACGATAAGGCCTTAAGAGAAAATGTTAGCAATTTTCTTTTTCTTCCAACCGCCCGTTCTATTGATTAAAATAATGGTTCCTCTGAAATGTATCCTACGATTTTGTTGTACGCGAAATTTACACACACACACACACACACACACGCATATATATATATATATATATATATATATATATATATATATATATATATATATATATATATATATATATATATATAAGTAATCCAACAAAAGATATAAGCGTCAACTAATATCTTATAATTAGTGAAACATCCGGATAAAAACTGAAGCTCAATATACTGGATAGAGCATTAATATTATAATATAAAATGAAGTAATAAAATAAGGTGTCAATCAAATTTTATTAGAATTCAAAGTTCAAGCAAAGTATCCTTAAGTCCTTAGCTCATGAGTTTTCAAAGATAATTCTTCTCTTCAGAGGACCATTACCGCAGTTATACTACTACAGGTAATAAAATTACGCTTTAAAAATATATAAAATTATCTACACAAATACACAAAAATACATAACATCAAAACATATCAACCCAAAAACATACTTTTTGTTGAATCCATATAGTCCATCCAGGTCAAACATATTGAGAACCATAATCAGGAAAGACAATTACTCCAAGTTACAAACAGCAGTCCAAATACGTGTAATTGAAGGTGCCGACAAAGTTATCAAGTCCCGAAATTTGTCAATATTCAATGTTAATGATAAATAAATCAAATAATATAGAAAGTCCAATCAAAGTTCCAAAATCCCGAAATGTGCAACCCAAGTCAAGAAGAATTATCTTTGAAAACTCATGAGCTAAGGACTTAAGGATACTTTGCTTGAACTTTGAATTCTAATAAAATTTGATTGACACCTTATTTTATTACTTCATTTTATATTATAATATATATATATATATATATATATATATATATATATATATATATATATATATATATATATATATATTAGAGCGCTAGCTTCCGAAGTCTATGCTGATTCTTTTCGTGCCCTCCGACTGTCTGAAATTATCATTACCTACACTGATAATAGTAAAAGCAATAAACGTCAGCGTCTGTAGGTAAAAAAATAATTCGATATTTACAAAATAAATATTGTTATAAGCCCCTTAAACGAATTAAAGTTGAGCCTTGTTCGAGGAGTTAAAAATAGAGTGTGACTTAGCTATACGCTAGGTTTCGACAACGTACGTCGACCCCTCTCGATAGTATACTGTCTGTTGCCTCGCTTTCTTGGCCACAAATAGAACATAATTTCTCTTATTAACGTGGTAATTTCCCGTGGCCGTGGAGTTAGAACGTCAGAAATGATTACTTTTTACATTGATGACAGCAAAACATTGCACCCCCGTCTTATTATGTTTACCTACAGACGCCAGCGTTGCAATCTTTTGCTATCATCAGTGAAAGAAGTCATAATTTCTGACGGTCGGAGGGTACGAACCTAGTTACTAAATCAGCATAGACTTGGGAGGTGGCGGTGGTTAAGTGGATGTCGACACGGACTGAAGACCTGGGTGTTCCAAGTTCGAATCCAGTCGGATCCACATTACCACTGTCACTTAGGGATGTTGGTAACCTTCTCGTGGTCCTACCCGTAAGTACCCGATGTCTTTTCAGAAAGATTTCTAACTAGAAAAACATCGGGGAAACTAATGCAAACACCAGAATCATCTGATTCACACGAAAGAAGAAGAAGAGGCATAGACTTCGCAAGTTAGCGTTCTCTCTTTTCTCTCTCTCTCCCCCCCCTCTCTCTCTCTATCTCTCTCTCTATATATATATATATATATGATTATTTAATGTATTCGAATAAAATGTTATCAAGAAATATAATTTGTTTTGTATCCATTTTCAGTATTTGATACGTGAGTAGAGCTAGTTAGTAAATTATAAAAAATAAATGTATGGCAATTAAGTTGCACAGAGGCTTCCGCGATTCATACCCGTACATTTTAGCCTGACGATTCCCTCTTGGGATGAAACACGGAAGCTTCTGTTTAGCTTAATTGCCACAAATATATTCTCATAACTGTATGTCTGTGTAAATGTAAGTATAGTTATATATATATTGATATATAAAAGTATATTTTATCTATACTTGAAAGACACTCATTCGCAAATATACTGTGAAAACATGTTGGTAATAATTGCGGCTTACTTTATTTTATATAACTACTTGCCCCCTGTTTGGGTTGATCACTGTAATAAGTCAAATCTCAAACTGTCACCAGCGAAAGTGTAAAACTCTATGTAAAAAAAATGTTTACAGTGTTTGTTGAAACATTCGCTTTACAGTGTTTGTATAAACATTCGCTTTACAGTGTTTGTTGAAACATTCGCTTTACAGTGTTTGTATAAACATTCGCTTCACAGTGTTTGTTTAAACATTCGCTTTACAGTGTGTGTATAAACATTCGCTTAACAGTGTTTGTTTAAACATTCGCTTTACAGTGTTTGTATAAACATTCGCTTTACAGTGTTTGTTTAAACATTCGCTTTGCAGTGTTTGTATAAACATTCGCTTTACAGTGTTTGTATAAACATTCGCTTTACAGTGTTTGTATAAACATTCGCTTTAGAGTGTTTGTTTTAACATTTGCTTTACAGTGTTTGTATAAACATTCGCTTTACAGTGTTTGTATAAACATTCGCTTTACAGTGTTTGTATAAACATTCGCTTTATAGTGTTTGTTTAAACATTCGGTTCACAGTGTTTGTTTAAACATTGGCTTTACAGTGTTTGTTTGAACATTCGCTTCACAGTGTTTGTATAAACATTCGCTTTACAGTGTTTGTTTAAATATTCGCTTTACAGTATTTGTTTAAACATTCGCTTTACAGTGTTTGTATAAACATTCGCTTTACAGTGTTTGTTTAAACATTCGCTTTACAGTGTTTGTTTAAACATTCGCTTTACAGTGTTTGTAAAAACATTCGCTTTACAGTGTTTGTTTAAACATTCGCTTTACAGTGTTTGTATAAACATTCGCTTTACAGTGTTTGTATAAACATTCGCTTTATAGTATTTGTTTAAACATTCGCTTTACAGTGTTTGTTTAAACATTCGCTTTACAGTGTTTGTTTAAACATTCGCTTTACAGTGTTTGTATAAACATTCGCTTTACAGTGTTTGTATAAACATTCGCTTTACAGTGTTTGTATAAACATTCGCTTTAGAATGTTTGTTTTAACATTTGCTTTACAGTGTTTGTATAAACATTCGCTTTACAGTGTTTGTATAAACATTCGCTTTACAGTGTTTGTATAAACATTCGCTTTATAGTGTTTGTTTAAACATTCGGTTCACAGTGTTTGTTTAAACATTGGCTTTACAGTGTTTGTTTGAACATTCGCTTCACAGTGTTTGTATAAACATTCGCTTTACAGTGTTTGTTTAAACATTCGCTTTACAGTGTTTGTTTAAACATTCGCTTTACAGTGTTTGTATCAACATTCGCTTTACAGTGTTTGTTTAAACATTCGCTTTACAGTGTTTGTTTAAACATTCGCTTTACAGTGTTTGTAAAAACATTCGCTTTACAGTGTTTGTTTAAACATTCGCTTTACAGTGTTTGTATAAACATTCGCTTTACAGTGTTTGTATAAACATTCGCTTTATAGTATTTGTTTAAACATTCGCTTTACAGTGTTTGTTTAAACATTCGCTTTACAGTGTTTGTTTAAACATTCGCTTTACAGTGTTTGTATAAACATTCGCTTTACAGTGTTTGTATAAACATTCGCTTCACGGTGTTTGTTTAAACATTCGCTTTACAGTGTTTGTATAAACATTCGCTTTACAGGGTTTGTTTAAACATTCGCTTTACAGTGTTTGTTTAAACATTCGCTTTACAGTGTTTGTTTAAACATTCGCTTTACAGTGTTTGTATAAACATTCGCTTTACAGTGTTTGTATAAACATTCGCTTCACGGTGTTTGTTTAAACATTCGCTTTACAGTGTTTGTATAAACATTCGCTTTACAGTGTTTGTATAAACATTCGCTTTATAGTGTTTGTTTAAACATTCGGTTCACAGTGTTTGTTTAAACATTGGCTTTACAGTGTTTGTTTGAACATTCGCTTCACAGTGTTTGTATAAACATTCGCTTTACAGTGTTTGTTTAAACATTCGCTTTACAGTGTTTGTTTAAACATTCGCTTTACAGTGTTTGTATAAACATTCGCTTTACAGTGTTTGTTTAAACATTCGCTTTACAGTGTTTGTTTAAACATTCGCTTTACAGTGTTTGTATAAACATTCGCTGTACAGTGTTTGTTTAAACATTCGCTTTACAGTGTAGTTTAAACATTAGTATTACAGTGTTATTTTAAACATTGGCTTTACAGTGTTTGTATAAACATTCGCTTTACAGTGTTTGTTTAAACATTCGCTTTACAGTGTTTGTTTAAACATTCGCTTTACAGTGTTTGGTTAAACATTAGCTTTACAGTGTTTGTTTAAACATTCGCGTTACAGTGTTTATATAAACATTCGCTTTACAGTGTTTGTTCAAACATTCGCTTTACAGTGTTTGTATAAACATTCGCTTTACAGTGTTTGTTTAAACATTCGCTTCACAGTGTTTGTATAAACATTTGTTTTACAGTGTTTGTATAAACATTCGCTTTACAGTGTTTGTTTAAACATTCGCTTTACAGTGTTTGTATGAACATTCGCTTTACAGTGTTTGTATAAACATTCGCTTAACAGTGTTTGTTTAAACATTCGCTTTACAGTGTTTGTATAAACATTTGCTTGACAGTGTTTGTATAAACATTCGCTTAACAGTGTTTGTTTAAACATTCGCTTTACAGTGTTTGTATAAACATTCGCTTTACAGTATTTGTATACACATTCGCTTTACAGTGTTTGTTTTCACATTCGCTTCACAGTGTTTGTATAAACATTCGCTTAACAGTGTTTGTTTAAACATTCGCTTCACAGTGTTTGTATAAACATTCGCTTTACAGTGTTTGTATAAACATTCGCTTTACAGTGTTTGTTTAAACATTCGCTTTACAGTGTTTGTTTAAACATTCGCTTTACAGTGTTTGTTTAAACATTCGCTTGACAGTGTTTGTATAAACATTCGCTTTACAGTGTTTGTTTAAACATTCGCTTTACGGTGTTTGTTTAAACATTCGCTTTACAGTGTTTGTTTAAACATTCGCTTCACAGTGTTTTTATAAACATTCGCTTTACAGTGTTTGTATAAACATTCGCTTTACAGTGTCTGTATAAACATTCGCTTCACAGTGTTTGTATAAACATTCGCTTTACAGTGTTTGTATAAACATTCGCTTACTAACGGCTTGTGACTGACGGGCAAATCGATAGATTTGTAAACCGTCAACTAGACCGTCAAGTTTCGATCTCCGTTCAAGGCACTTGTCTGTCTAGCTACACTTAAGAGCTATCTACAGTGAAACAGTCCATCTTTTGATTACTACCTATCTATCTATCTACATACTGTCAGCTCGACGGTCGAGTTTTAATCCCGGCTTGAGGAACTAACTGGTCTAGCGGCACTGTTGAGCAGCGAAACAGTCTGTATGTGGATGACTATATATATATATATATATATATATATATATATATATATATATATATATATATATATATATATATATATATATAAATATACGTACCTGTGACCCGTATGGCCACACCCACTACAATTGTTTATTTCACGCTAAATCTCCATGGATAATGTTATATATATATATATATATATATATATATATATATATATATATGTATATATATATATATATATATATATACATATATATATATATATATATATATATATATATATATATATACATATATATATATATATATATATATATATGTATATATATATATATATATTATGGAAGTGGCTCCAGACAAGAAGTACAAAATCTAGACAATGATAAGATTCCGACCCAGAAAACAGCAATTATTCCCCCTTTGTCAGAAATACATTCTCATGGAATTTCAGGACTAAAGGGCAAAATAAAGGAAAGGAAAGTAAATCCGAGGTTCACTTTCTACTCTAATCTATGAAATGCACCTCAGAATGAGATTAGTTTGAATTGTTGTATATATAAACATTTTGCCTACATATGTGCATACATATTTCAACTACAACCTTATTCAAGGTCTAGCATCATCAGGCGACAAACAGAGATTTTGAAAAGAAGAATTCTCTGCTTTTTCAGAAACCTTTCTGTATGCATATATGTAGCCGAAATGTTTGCATACATACAAATCTATACTAAAATATGGGTCTACTTGTTATTGCGCTCTATTTTATTAATACCGTAGTTTCATAGGGCGAGGCCTTTAAACAATATATATATATATATATATATATATATATATATATACTAGCTGAAATATATGTCAACACTAGGTTTCTCAAACCTCCCTTTTCTGCATATCACCTGAAATAAAAAGTTGTTTTTCACTTTAAATGTCAATTTAATAATGTATAGCTTCATTATAATCATTAGAAAGAAAAAAACTTATAAATAAATAAGTGTATTTTTTAGGTTTATAGAAAATATATATTATCTAATGTTAGTGTTACACCGGCCGTTCTTACACAGGAGAAACTACACTGGTTGTCACTACAAATAGTGCGAGTCACCAGAGACACTGAAGACAAAGCACAGTCTTGTAACTGTCTAGCCAAGAGCTAGTCACTTTCTTACTTTGTTAATACACTTGTTAAACCAACCCTCGACTTGACTTCCTTTATTTATTATTTACTGTGGAACAACTTCACAACAGTTAGAATCAAAGTGTTTTAGATGGATTAACGTAATTGATGATTAGATTTTGAAACATTTTTCCCGCAAGGCCACTGATCAAACTAAAATATTTAGTTTTTTTAACCTACTTAAACAGTTTATGCGTTCAGCGTAGGGATACAAAGTTAAACATCTATTTTACCTCTCCGCATAGATGTAAAATAGTTCGATTTTTTAAAATAAGCACGTAAACAAGAAAAGTTCCATTTTTAATAAAATATTGCTGTCAAATATCTGCGATAGTTTTAATATAAACACAATCTCTACTTATTTTTTATGCTTATTCCTTTCTCTTACTGGCAGTAAAAAGGTTCATATTATTATAATTATGTTGTTCGGTTGAAGAACATAAAAATGTCGAGATATTTGTTTTTAATATTATTTTAACATGCATTGAATTTTGAGGAATTAATTTTTTAAATATTCAAGAAATTCTGACATTGATAAGGACATTTGATCGAAAGTGCTGATTCCAAATCTCCGGTTACTATTGCTCTTAGATCAAGCGTTTATCTGTGATACAGCGACACACCTACGGACAGACAACTTCGCCTCATATATAAATATATATATATATATATATATATATATATATATATATATATATATATATATATATATATATATATATATATATATATAATATCAGGAAAGTGAGAAAATGAATTGACGTTATGGAAATTGAAAAAGGAAAACCAAAGAATATTACTTATGTATTCATTAACGTTTCGTCTTTATTGTAAGACTTCCTCAGGATGATTATTTTAAGAAAAAACCATAATAGGTACATAATGTTTTAGCCGTTGGTTCAAAACTACGTCCGTTTTGGGCAAAAACGTATCTATTTTTAAAAATCGAAATAGCCGTAGTTTTGAACCAGCTGTAAAAACTTGCTGCACCTGTTATGATGTTTCTTCAAAATAATACTCCGGAGGAAGTCTTACAATAAAGACGAAACGTTGATGATTATATATATATATAATATTCTTTGGCTTTTCTTTTTCAATTTTCAATTTTCATATTATATATATATATATATATATATATATATATATATATATATATATATATAGTCTCGGAAGTTTCTCAACCATTGAAACTAAAAAAAAACAAAAAAAACAACAAAAAACCCTTAAGTCCCAGGTCGTTCAATGGAAAATCACTCATGTAAGTAAATTTAGTTTTTACAGTTATTATATTAGTTTGCTTCTAACATTATTTAAGGGATCATCAGTTGTTCACCATGAAAAACTGTTTCGGGGATTTAAAAACAAGACAGTATTTAATTGTATGGCTTCCCAGCAGAGTTGATCAGACCCCACTTCCCTTAAAAGGCAACAACATAAACGGTCTGTACACTAAATCTAAGTTTTGTTCCGTATAAATACTTTGCTAACTTATATTAGTTATTAAAAAAAATAATAATAAATAAAAAATAAATAAATATAAATAAATAAATAAATGAAAAAAAATTAATTAAAAATATATATATATATATATATATATATATATATATATATATATATATATATATATATATATTAAAGAAGTTCGCTATAGAATAAAAAATGATGTTTTATAAACATGAACAGGTATTTATTCAAATGTTAGTTTTAAAGTGCTCAGTGTTAAAATTATCAAAATAAATTTGTAAAATATCCATGTGTCTGTATTTATATATTTGTTTTTTCTTTTCTTTTGTCAATCAAATATTCGAAATACGGAATTAATCTGTGATGGAAATAATTTATTACTGATTTAAGCGCTTTACAAAGTTACAATTTCGCACGTACATTTTATATGTAAATGTTATTTAAATAATGGATATGTGTGTATGTGTGTGTGTGTATGTGTGTACATGCATGTGTGTGTTGTTGTTGAAAGCAATGCCTAAACGCGTCTATTTACACTTTCACTCGAGGAGGTCTTAGCTGGCCTCTGGAACTCTCTCCCTGCTCCCTGTTTCCCCGACAGTACCGACATGCAAAGGTTTAAAACTAATGGAAACAGACATCTCGCTGCACAGCTCCCAACTTATGATGGCATCCAAAACCTACATCCTAATTCTCAGTAACCCCGTACGTCTACATTGGCGGCCTGCCTT
>OY744518.1:17654113-17666613 GCA_963556195.1 Sepiola atlantica
CGACGACGACGACTACAACAACAATAATAATAATAATAATAATAATAATAATAATAATAATAATAATAATAATAATAATAATAATAATAATAATAATAATATTTTTTTTTAACCCTTGGGGAGGCTTATTCCCACCCAAATCCAAGAGAATACTAGCGAGATCAAGAAGTGAAGAATACTGGAAATCTTGTTGTCACTCAGACTCCAGGAAATACCACTGGTTGTAGTCGCTGATCAATCACTAACGATTGTCTGTATGAGAACTCCTAGTGAGTACAAATAATAATAATAATAATAATAATAATAATAATAATAATAATAATAATAATAATAATAATAATAATAATAATAACACTAATAATAATAATAATAAAAATAATTAAAATGATAAAAAATAACACGTTCCCTAAAGAACTGAAAATGCTAGAAATTCTATGAATAGACCCTTTCCCCTCCGGGCTAAAAAGAAAAACGCACGGATAATACCTCACAAAATGACCATAAAAGGGACAATAAAGATTGAAAGACTGAGGAGGAAGAACACAAATTAGACCCTTAATGAACGAATACGAGAGAACTGGAACCTCAGAATAGGGGAGGGGGGGGCTTATCACCATTCAAATTTCAGAGAAGACGAACGGTTGTTGCTGGCAATGGTAAACGGCTGTTGAAACAACAACACAATGATTTGCAAACGTTATCGAAAGAAGTTGAAAGTCTGGAAATCTGAAGTGCCTCATTGTCACTCAGAATCCACTGGATTATTGTCAAAATCATTTGTGTGAAAAATTCTACAGAGTAAAATAATAATTACATAAAATGAAAAGAAAATAGCTGCAAAAATCCAATTCGATCTATATATATATATCTCCACCATTTTCCTTCTCCATAATTATTAGACGAGACAAAATTAAATCAGCCACTATTTTAAATTAAAAATAATAAGAAGAAGAATAAATAAAATTAATAAATAAACGAAGAACTGTTTCAATTGTCACATTTTAAAATGTAGACGTCCGTATTTTACGCTAACGGTTTGCCAGCGTATTTTTTTAAGAAATTCCATTCTTTCACTCGCTTTGTATTCATTTAGCCATTAAAGACCTGAAGATGATTCCGGAGAGAATCGAAAACGTTAGTCCAACACATGGATCCTTCATCAATTCATTCCATCTACACGTCAAAAAGATCATTCGACGAATGGAAAAATAAAAAAAGGAATCACTAAACAGAAGATTTCTGTCGTCTTCAATCACACATGCCTTAATGAAAAAATGCTGCCTAAATACACACAATATATATATATATATATATATATATATATATATATATATATATATATATATATATATAATACCCGTCCCATGACAAGTAAAATTAAGTTTCCGAACAGAACATTTGTACACCAATTTTATGTCCCCTTACAAAGATTACAATCAATATATAATGATACTAAACCTTATGTCTAGAATCCTTATTTCAATTTTGATCAAAATTCATTACATCATTTTTTTTTTCAGAATATGTCCCAAATCTAAGGCTTAAGCTTAAGGGTTCTTAAAGAAAAATTGAAATTAAGACAATCTTGCTTAATTGATATATATCTGTTTATATATTTTTATGTACATGATTCACTCCTAAACTAATTAATCGATCATTATGAATTTAGAAACACAGCTGCTAGGAGTAAGCGATCCTAATGTGGGTTATATTTAGTTTGATTTAGTTTTTTACGAACGGGTTAAAAAAAGGATTTGGAGCCCTTTGTGAAAATTTAGATATCTTCGATTATGCTGAAATTTTAACAAATAGTATGAAACTTCAATTAATACATATCCCCTAAGTTTAAGTGTCTTTGGACTATTTTAAAGAGTTTTAATGGGGATATTATTGGGCACTTTTTGCTAGGAGCAAAGTGTAGAATCTGTTTTGATACCACACATTCTATCTTTTTTTACCTCGGTCAGTGAAGTAGGAATCATTCTAGATTGAGTCAAATTTAACTTTTGTTCCAATCCAGAGATCCCCTTGTTGGTGGAGCTGGATTTTCCTCCACATGAAAAACCAACATTGTCTCTCACTTTGCCCTTGTGGAGAGGCAAGTAAATGATAACTTCCGATTTGAAAATTCAAATCGTTACGATTTGAATTTTCAAAGAATTTATTAAAAACACTGATTTTATTCTCATAATAACATTGAATAAGAAAGATTATCTAATGCTATTTTTTACCGCGACAAAACCAAACAAATTAATAAATAGACCGGGTAATAGTAAGTTTTCTGTAAACAAGGGACCAACTTTTCGGGGCACCGGCTACAAATAGCAGACGACTAATTCACGTCACAGTCAGCAGCCATTTTGACTGACATCATTAAATGTTACTCAATAATATATAAACAATTGAAATAATCGAAATAACTCACGAAAATCACAAACATAGATATATAAGTACAATTAATTTTAGTGGTCGTAGTAGCATTGTAATTCTGCTCTAAAATACAGTTTAAACCAATGTATATATTCAGTTAAATGTTACTTAAAAAACCCGAATTTTTATCTTTTGAAAATCGAAAATATAAAAAAGTCTTATAAACCAAAAACACTCCGTGTTATTTAATAACATTTGCATAATTGAAAATATATTATCTAGATGCACACATAGACACACACACGCTCCCAGTAATGGCTACTGCTTCTTCTCATTAACCCATCATGTCAATCCAATATTTTTATGTACTTGCATGACATTTTTCTTAAAACTATTATCCTGAGGAAGTCTTACAAATAAAGACGAAACGTTGATGAATACATTAAAAAAAAATCTTTTGGTTTTTACTTTTTCTTTTCCCATTACGCCGGATTACCTTCCTTTCTCATATATACAGGGTCGGGCAGATAAATTGGAACTAATTTAAAATGCTAATATCTTTTTTATTTTTGATCATATGATTACGGTTTTTTTTACTAAGGATCCTTAAACACTTTATTGCAAGATAGCATAATTATATTTACTCAAATTTGTTTTAATATGGCGGAATTAGCACGAAGAATAACTATATGCGAAATGAGACGCGCCGGGAGTTCTCCTTCGGACATTGTTAAGAGCACTGGCTATGCAAAAACGACTGTCTATCGGGTTGTGGCTAATTTCGATGTCGAGTGTAAGGTTGAGAGAAGTCGGCACAGTACTCGTAGTGATCGAAAGCGTGCAAACACTTTCCTGGTGGGGCTAAAAAGGTCGATAAAGGCAGACCCAAGTCAGTCGTTGTCGAAACTGGCAAAAAAACGCAATGTGAGTCGCAGAACTATCAGCAGAGCAATCAACGAAGATCTTGGGATGAAGTCCTACGTTAGGAGACGCCATAATCTCCTCACTGCCCGTTCAAAAGCTATCAGAGTTGAAAGATGCCCCAAGCTTATCAACCATCTGAAACACAAACGAGGACATGTGCGCATTTTTATTGATGAGAAAAGGTTCATCGTGGATGAGGTTCCAAATCGCCAGAACACTCGAGTTATTGCCCGTGACTCTTCGGAAGTTCCTCCTGTGATGCAGAGCAAAAATCCTGCTTCTGTGATGGTTTTTGCCGCCGTGGCAAGTGATGGAAAGGTGAAGCCTCCTAATTTCATCGAAGCGGGTCTTAAAATCAACACAGCGGAGTATTTGAACATTCTTAATAATGTTTTATTGCCTTGGATCCGTAGAAACTACAACCCTACGAAAGTCATGCTCATCCAAGACTCGGCACCAGTGCATGGATACAGGAAAGTCCAAGATTTCATGAAGGAGAATCTTCCCTTGTTTGTTCCGAAGGATATTTGGCCCAGCAGCTCTCCAGATCTAAATGTTTGCGACTATTATATATTCGGCGTCGTCGAGGGACAGACTAATGTCAATCCACAACCAAATACAAACTCATTGAAGACAGCCATTCAACGAGCATTTTGCAATCTCGATCCCAATAAAATAAAGAGGAGCTGTTCACGGTTTCGTCAAAGAATCTCCAAAATAATTGATGCAAAGGGTGCTCATATTGAATTTTTTTGTTCAATAGACTGTAATAATTAAATAAATAAATGTTAAAATGATATCTTTCCATATTTAATCCTTTAAATTATGAATTTTGTAAAAATAAAAAAAAGTACCAATTTAGCTGCCCGACCCTGTATATATATATATATATATATATATATATATATATATATATATATATATATATATATATATCAAATCACACTATGTATTAATTCAGTCGTCCATCGATACCTACGTTTTTACGGAAATACCGGAAACTAAGTCCGCTGGCCTAAAGATACCAAGTCTGGCCGTTCTTCAGTCGATGATATACATAATTGGGTACTCTAGTCATTTCTCCTTTACTAAATACAGCAAAATAACACTATATATATATAAATATGTGTATATAGTCATCCACATACAGACTGTTTCGCTGTATAACAGCTCTTCAGTGCGGCTCTATGCATAGCGATATGTTTCGTCGTCTAGGACTTATCAATGTGGCGAGACAGAAAGTGTATCAACACCGAGATTCGAAACCCGAACGGCCGGTCACATCCAAAAGCGATAATCCATTACGTCATCGAACTTCACGACTGAGAGTAGCAGAAATGTTACCACTATTTGTATTTTCTATGCTTATAAAAGTTGTTCTCATGCTATATGTTACCTGGGGAATCTATTCTTTGAGGAAAGTATTACTTTACGCTAAGTGAAAACCGATATTTTATTTACCAGAGAGGTTAATCTGTAACAATACGAGGCATACACACACACACACCCCCACACACACATATATATATATATATATATGTGTGTGTGTGTGTATATGTGTGTGTGTGTGTGTGAGGATAAAAAACACGATATATATATATATATATTAGTCATCAACTGACAGCTGTTCTGTTGTCTACGATTCATCAGTGTGGCTAGACGTAATAAAGGTATAAAAACTCAGATAAGAAACCGAAACGGCTTGTCATATCTAAATGCGATTAGCAGTCAATTATCTATATATTGCGTAACATATTGGGTTAGAATATATATATATATATATATGTATATATATATATATATATATAATACAACAGAAATCACACTTTATTTCCCCTCCTCCTACTACTAATGTTACTCCTACTTATAATACTACTAATACTACTAATAATAATACTAATATTAATACTACTAATACAAATATACATGAGTGCGTGATATTTTATGCGTGTGTTAAATTTTAAATATATGTCGAAAATATACATCAGCAATAACACTTTAAGTTTAAGTTTCGTGCTTGTAATGTCTGGTTTAAATTCTAGTTACGGCGATCTAATTTCGAACATCTCACATGTATACACGTATTCATAGCTGGGTTTACAGGTTAAAAAATCAAAGCCACATTGCCACAAGACCCAATGTAATGTCATATGCAACGATTCTGATGCACATGCTTCGATAATAATGTAAAAGAAGGGTGAATTGTTAGCTTCATTCAATCGACCCACCCACAGTAGCAGAAATGGCGTCTGTTGTCTGTCATGACGACGTGAGTGACAGCTTTTACAAAGGGGAGGAATCACCATTAGCCACGCCTACTCATCGAGGTGCATTGATATATGTAAAATTCAACGTTCCGTTAATGTATATGACAACAGAATGAATAAAATCGTCGACTGTCAACGAAGCATATATATATATATATATATATATATATATATATATATATATATATGTCCTTTTTTTAAATCTCCGAAACAGTTACATGGTAAACAGCTGATGATCCCCGTTTTAATATTTCACTCTTAAGTTAATGTCCCCTGTTTTTGTTTCATGAATTTTCCAACGAATGCTAAGTCTACGATATCTTGGATTTGGTTAGTTTCTCTGGGAATTCAAACTGCATTTTACTTTTTTATTTTTATTTTGTTTAAAATGACTCAAAGCTTCTTTAGACGATATATATATATATATATATATATATATATATATATATATATATATATATATATATATATAACCTCTTTGTAATGTAGCAGGAAAAATCCAAGCAGAGTGCTCAATTAAGAGCGCAATTTTTATTTATTTTGATACAGAAAAATTAGTACAACATTCGTACCGTCGGTTTCAAGCACAGTAGGACTTAGCCATCTGGCTCATTTCAACAGTCCTTCTGTGCTTGAAACCGACGGTACGAATGTTGTACTAATTTTTCTGTACCAATATATATATATATATATATATATACATACATCTCTCCTTCCCTGTTTGCACTACTTTTACGATGATTAAAACTAGAATATTATGCTACCAATCCTTATGTCTAGAATTCTAAGTCCAATCTTGATCAAAATCCATTGGATAATTCTTTATAGAAAATGTCAAAAATGTAAGGCTTAAGCTAAAAGGGTTTTCAGGAGAAAAGGACAATGGATGAAATTAATGCAAATCTGAAATATTTGAATTCTCAAATTGGAGGTTGTGCTAATATTTACCCCTCCCCCTTAAAATCTTTTAGAATACACCAAAGAAACTTAAATTTAAATTTAAGGACGATTAAAATGAATGCCGTAACAGAAAAGTTTTGCATAAATGTTATTTTCCTTAAGGATGCATAAAATGCAGATATAACGCTGCTAAACCTTACCTCTAGAATCCTAATTCTAATTTTGATTAATATCCATTAATTACTTTTATTCTAGAAAATGTCCAAAATTTACAGGTCTTAGAACGAAAATGAAATATAAGGAATCCGTTCTTAATTTGTGTTTAATGACTATGGATCAAATTCAACCCAAACTTGATATAATTTCACTTTCAAATAAGAGGTTGTGCCGATATTAGGTTCTATAAAAACTTTTTAACATACAACAAAGAAACTGAAATCTGGGGGAACATTTATTAACTGATGTCTAACACCGAATCTTAAATTGTCACAAAATTAAAGGTATCTAAATTTTACAAACGAATTCTTTGCTTTACTTGCAACAAATCAATTAAAATAGATATTATCCACTTTCATACCCCTTACCAGTAGACGCGTAGTTTCGAAACTCATAATGATCGGTTAATTAGTTAACCCGATGTAAACATATACACGTACCTTATGTATATATATTTATATATATAAATGTATTTATATATAGACTCTTACACACATACATATATATATATATATATATATATATATATATATATATACACACATGTATATGCACACACATATATATATATTTATTTATTCATATATAGACTCTTACACGCACACACACACACACATATATATATATATATATATATATATATATATATATATATATATATATATATATATATATATATATGTATATATATATAGTACACATTTTTATTTATACAAACATTATTGGTTACATATTGAGCATACATGTTTCGGTTGTACTCTTCACAGAGTGTCAACCTCTTCTTTGGTCTAAAGAACAGCTCTACTTGTTATTGAGCACTTTTTATAAATATTGGAGTTTCTACGGATTTACGTCTACAGAAACTAATACAATACCTTTACCTATATATATATATATATATATATATATATATATATATATATATATATATATATATATATATATATTTAAAGTATTTATATTTAAAATATAGATTTTATAACATAAATCAATTATAATAGCTCAATAGTGCGAGGCTAGAGCTATGGTATGAAATATTTTTATTTGATTTAAACCACGTCAAATGTTGGAAAGAACAGATTCACACCATTTCACAAAAATACTATTTTTATTTCCATCATACAATTGTTCCGACTCACTACCAAGATATTTATAAAATGCTCCTGTATCTTGTGCATGTAGATATATATATATATATATATATATATATATATATATATATATATATATATATACTAGAAGAATACATGTCCAATGACAGGTAAAATGAATTCCCGAACAGAACAGGTTTATCTCATTTTTGGTCTCCTTAACGAAGATTAAAATCAAGATATTTGTCTGCTCAATCTTATTTCTAGAATCTTTATTCTAATTTTGATTTAAAAAAAATTAAAATGCATTCTTCTGTATCTAGAAAATGTTTAAAATGTAAGGCTTTAGCTTCAGAGGTCGTAAAAGGACTTTAAATTCAAGGAACCGTGCTAAATTGATGTCTAATGACCATGGATCAATCTTCTTACAATATTGAATATTTAAAGTTGAACCTATATTATGCTCTCTAACATTCTGTTTAAATACTCCCAAAAAACTTAAATTTGGGAAATATTTATTAATTGATGTCTTATACCTATTGTTCAAAGTTCACAAACGTAGAGGCTATCTAAATTTTCAGGACAAATTTCCACCTCCTCTTTGGACGTAAACTAAACTAAATACAGAACACATTACCAACACTTACGCCTTGTAGGTGTGTTCAAAAATGTATGATGATAGATTAATTCGTTTAGGAGAGACTCATGTGCATACAAATCTATAAACATATCTTACTTTATATATACATATTAGTTTTAGGACGATTAATCGGAATGCGAATTGTGAATCGGAAACAATCGGAAACAATCGTAAACAATCGGAAACAATCGTAAACAAGCGGAACAAAGCGGAAACAAGCGGAAACATCGGAATCAGTATCGGATGCAGACAAATTGGAGCCTAATTTCCGATTCCAAAACGACTCTTGAAAAAAAAATTAAACTTAATTTTCCATTGCTGGTACTAATGATAAAATGATGAATATTTATTGCTTTTCAAACTACTAGTAAAATTAAAATCTATGAATCATAATATCATCAAAAATACGATGTAAATATATTTTACTTGTGTAAAAAACACCACTTTTGTCCGGTGGGCTTTTGTCCGATGGGCTTTTATCCGGTGGGCTTTTGTCCGGTGAGCTTTTGCCCCGTGGGTCCAGTCTTCAGCATTGTATGTAACATGGTTGAGAAAAAAAACTAAATATATATATATATATATATATATATAAATATATATATATATATGTGTGTGTCTGTGTGTGTATATATATGTATGTATACATATACATACATATATATACATATGTATACATATATATATATATATACAGATATGCATATATATATATATATATACATATACATATATGTATGTATGTGTGTGTATATATATATATATATATATATATATATATATATATATATTACTATTTCATGTATCCACATAACATTTTATAAGGAGATATAATTTTGTATGTATCAATTTTCAGTATTTACTTCAACAGTGCTCGATGGGTAAGTAGAGCTAGGTAGTAAGCTATGTTTCAGACAAAATGCAAACTAAAAATGGAATTGAGGACAAGCGAATCAACAAACTAACAAAAATATAAACTAAAACACACATAAAAGCTCTACTAAGATATTTCAGTGGCTATTAAGCAACCATCATCGGTTGGAAATCAGAACTTTTTATTTTGCATATATATATATATATATATATATATATATATACTCAATGTGCGTGTTTGGGGAGAGCTCTAAAGAAAAATGGTTAAAGAATCTACATACAATCTAACAGTGCATTTACATCTAAAATTAACTTTGGAAGATAATGGAAGTCTTCCCGAATCTCTGGGTGTAATTCTAATGTGTCTATGAAGCAGATTTAGTCATAGAAGGTTAAGTTTTTCAGGCATAATTTGGAAAGAAAGCACTGTAATTTTCATGTATTTGTTCCGCTCAGCATTTCTTTAAAAAATATTTTGTTTCTCAAGCTTCTCTTCGGACTAAGGAAAATAAGAACAAGAAACTTGGAATAAATGGTTTTAGTAGTGCTCTGGAGGCACCCTAACTTTTATTTAGGTGATTTCAGTAGCGCTTTAAGCGGGAGCAATAAATGTAAGATTACAGTATTACATTTGGTAAGTGGTGTATAGTAATCTAAAAGTACTCAGCATCCTAAATTTTGAAGGTGTGTTTAAACGCCGCGTTGCCCGGGAGAAAGAACTTCTCTCTCTTTTGTTAACTCGGTGTTGCTCGGGAACCATTATAGTATTATGTGTAGTAATTCAAAATGATCAAGCTCATAGACAGAACAGATTCTAAATAGATCACTTTTACATAGAGCAGGTGTTTTTAAACGCCGTGTTACACAGGAGAAAGACTTTCACCGTATTTTGTTATAGTATTGTATACCAGAAAAGCTATGCTGCTTTGCTCGGGAATCACTGTTCAATATCCTAGTTAGAGCAGGTGTGTGCAATTATACAGTAGTACATTTTCAATGTGGTATATACTTGATGGAGAAAAGAAAAGACAAGAAATTCAGCGTTGCCCGGGAATACACTAAAATAAATATGAGTTTCATTATATTATTAAGAGGAAGGGGAAGGAACAGAATTTTTTATTTGAGGAAGTGGATGTGGAGGAAACTCGGTGTTTCCCGGGAGCAATAACTTTGAAACTGAAAGCTCAGATGAATGACTTAAATTCGTGTTATTTTCAATATATTGAAACAAGAAAGGGAAATGGGCTGGGCGGAAATGGAAGAGTTGTGGGAGGATGAGGAAAAGGGGAAAGGGGAAAAGAGAGACGGATTGAGATAAGGAGAATGTTTTGATATAAAGATGTTACGCACACTTTCTGAACCTCTTCTATTTTGTTTTTATGGCCCTGATAAACGTCTGGTAGACCTGCTAGTATATATATATATATATATACATACATATATATATATATACATACATATATATATATACATACATATATATATACATATATATATACATATATATATATATACATATATATATATATATATATATATATATATATCAAGTTTTTACAGATTAGCTTTGATTTTTTTAATACATTTGTGAAATAAAAATATAATCGAAAAGTGTGTATATGTGTGTTTGCGTAAACATGTTTGTATATATGTAGATGTATACATATACATATATATACACGTTTGTTTAATTTTTCACACGTTTTGTCCACCACAGCACTTCATTTTCACTAGTTATCATGTTTCACACCCCATGCATGCGTGTGTTTGTGTATGTGTGCGTACATGTGTATACATATATATTGACTGTGGTGTGTAAGACCCTTTATTACTCTTTAAAAACCTAATTTACGATAAACTAGTAGACTCTTTCCCAACTCCTCGTGATTAATCTTTGGTTTCTGGCGTCCAGCATATCCATTTCATGCCCACCCCTATTTGTTCACCCTGGTCAGCTACTCGTACCATCTCCCCTCCTGTCGCCTCTCTCCCTCTCCCACCACCTTCTCCATACTAGCTAATTAAGTGTGGAAATAAAAAAGAGAAAGAAAATAAATAGAAATATAAACAGAAGAATAAGAAACATAGTAAACTGTGCTATCCACCCATCATTGTTCAACATAACCCAAATTCTTCTTCATATGGTCCAATAAGATCATCCTCTCATCCCATGTATGTGCCTTCAAAATGAAACTATTTTCAATACTTCATTTCTGAAGACGTTCTCCAACAGAACGAAACCGGTAAAAATCTTTTGTTTTTGTTTTTCTCCTGCACTTTAACTTGTTTTTCCGTTTGTCATTTTTCTTCACACATTTTGTCCACCACGACATTTCTTTTTCATGAATTATCGTGTACCTTACACCATATATATATATATATATATATATATATATATATATATATATATATGAACATATGTATATTTATATGTACATTATTATATTCCATTGTATAGCTATTTATAGTTAATGAATATATGTGCATACAAATACCCAATGCCTGTTATGTGTGTGCGTGCATGTTTGTATTCGTATTTATCTGTTAGCCTTCGAGAGAGCAAGACGATGAAAAAGTACGTGTATACTATTATATAACGAAGCAATTATAGTGCCAAGCCTAAAAC
This sequence comes from Sepiola atlantica, assembly GCA_963556195.1. Classification (NCBI taxonomy): domain Eukaryota; kingdom Metazoa; phylum Mollusca; class Cephalopoda; order Sepiida; family Sepiolidae; genus Sepiola; species Sepiola atlantica. The sequence goes on from OY744518.1 coordinate 17,666,018, forward strand.
GGCGTGTACATAAGCGCACGTCTATTCCGGTGTTAATACGCACGATGATACAGTAATCAATGTTTTTGGGGGAGAATTCTACGAGTACGATTATTTGTGTTGTTCTTTACTCTTTTCAGTGATAAATCTGAAAAGTCATTTACAACTTGGAATACGAGTAAAGGAAGAAATATTTGCATTTACGTCTGAGTTGGAAAAACGAAGCAGATGTTTTGTTTTTTTTACTTTTATTTCCTATAGGTATTAGTTTGGAAGTGAACGCTTTAGATTCGATCAGATTGAAATTAGGCCTACTCATTCCGTAAACATATATATATATATGTATTATATACATATGCTAATATATGTATATATATATATATTTATACATCTATCTCTCTATCTCTCTCTCTCTCTATATATATATATATATATATATAAATATATATAATTTTTTTATTTTAATACGCACATAAAAGTAATCCATCAGCCGTCATCAGCATGGCTAACTTACACAGAGATCGAACCCTCGTTGTTGATTCTATAGTCCAGCATTTTACCACTGTCCCAAGACGCTCTGTGTAGAAATATGTGCGATTTTAAGCACCCAAATATAC
>OY744518.1:17674113-17756613 GCA_963556195.1 Sepiola atlantica
GTGTATGCCTTGTCTAGAGCGATTTTCAAAATGATACAAATTAGCAGTGTTTTAAATGGGCAAAAATTGAAAACAGTTATTTTTAATATGAGAACTATTAAAAAAAGTACATTTTCATAATTGAGCGCCGAAAAAGATCCGTTCATCTTTTTAAAGAAATTGGAGCTGGGACGGCTTCTTTTTTAACATGTGAAGCGTTAGGAAGTTAGCTCAAATTTCGGGCATGTAAGCAAGAGCTGTAGCAACTCCAGAAGTGTTGGAGGCCGTAAAGCCCTCACCTTAAACAACATTCGATGGTGAGGCCCCTATTTGAGAGCTTTAAGAAGTGTTGGCTCACTCGAAAGCTAATATTACTCCCTGTTCCATTCTGACCCAAATTGTAGTACATCTCAGGATCTCATCTTTGTTGAATATTTATTTACTAAACGTTTTCCTGCGAAATAAATTAATCTATAAATATTTGAAGATATGTAGAACTTGAAGTACACAAACTTTTTTCATAAAAATGAATAAATTCGGCATTAAAGAACCCCAAGTTTCGTACTGTTCTGACACTTCACTTCATATTTACTGTCCTCGCTCAGCGAGGGTGAACTCCTTCTAAACTAAGACACTTTTTCGCCAATCCAGAGTGCTCCTTTTTGGGGAGATGGATTTTCCCCAAATTAAAAACCGACGTTTTGTCTAACTTTTCCCTCGTGGGAAGGCAATTATATAAGGACACCAAAAATGATTAATATGACATAAAAAATGCCTGATCTTCTAACAAGTAATTGTATATCAAAGAATAGAAATGAAATAAACAAATAAAAAGACTTCTATAAAAAAGGATACATTTCTCCCACTTCCACTAGCGGAGTTTGGCTCACTGATAAAGTGTCAAACAACACTTTCTATAGGGTCCCGGTTTTGTATTTCGCTATGTCTAGCCACACTGATGGGTCGTGTCCGTGGATATTTATATTTTTCAATTATATGCGTTCCCCTAAATGGGCATAACATTGGTAACGGATTCTCTTGAAAATACGCTCATAAGGTATTACTAAACAAATATTTAATATAATTAGATCCTTGCTAACCAAAAAAAAAGATCCAGTTTGCTGTTCATCTAAGCAACACGACATAAATACTTGTATACCCCAGGGATCTATTCTTGGACCTTTATTGTTCCTAATCTTCATAAACGATCTTCCTGATGACATTGAGTCTGAGATTGATATATTTGCTGACGACACCACGCTTTACTCTCGTCATGTGGGGAAAACGGACGCGATCATATCCGAGGCAATGGCTTAATCCTTATAAAATGACCTCCAGGCTGTAGTGGATTGGGGTCAAAAATGGTTGGTAACTTTTAATGCCGCAAAGACAAAGCTTCTTTCCTTCAATAACTACAAGAAACCTCTCCAGCCACCGATTGTCATGGCAAATAACACTCTACCTGATAGTTCAACATCCAAACTCCTTGGCCTAACCTTCACAGGTAACATGAATTGGAACAAATACATTGAAGACATTGCCAAGGGTGAAGCAAAGTAGATGGGCTCCCTCTACCGTGCTAGTATACTCCTCAAACCTGACATTATCCTGTATCTCTACAAAGCCACCATCCGCCCATGCATGAAGTATTGTTGCCACATCTGGGCTGGTGCATCATCCACTAGCCTCTCCTTCTTATACAAGGTCCAAAAAAGACTCGCTCACTATCAACTAAGCTCCAGCCCCTGTCCCATCGCTGCAATGTTGCATCCTTGTGATTGTTTTACAAATACTTACATGGATTGTGCTCCGATGAACTGGCTACTCTAGTGACCCCTCGACGTAAATACACTAGACCAACTCGACAATCAGCTAAATCTCATCCATTCACTGTGGAGTCTCCAGATACCGGAGAGCCTTCTACTCCAATAGCTTCTTTCATCGTGCTGTCGGCGTCTTGAACTCCCTTCCTGCTCCCTGTTTCTCCGACAGTAGCGACACGCAGAGGTTTAAAACTAATGTAAACAGACATCTCGCTACACAGCTCCCAACTTAGGGTGATACCCAAAACCTACACCCTAATTCTCAGTAACCTCTTAAGTTTTTTTGCCATTTTTGCGGTGAAATATGTCAAAAAAATGTTTTAAAGAACAAATTATTCCCACTTAGTATACCTTAATACTAGGTGGGGCTAATTTTTTCCTTAACCAATGTGATGCGCATTCATGGGAACGTTTATAATTTCAAAATATTTTTTAATACTTTTCTGTACAAATAGTTGAATGTGTTCAAGTATCGCAAATAAAATACACAAATAAAATGACATCTATAAACAGCGATACATCCAGCCCACTTCTATTAGCGGTGGTTGGCTTAGTTATAAAGTGTCGGTTTCGAATCTCACTATGTCTAGTCACGCTGATGAGCCGTAAGGACGAAACACGTGTCCGTGGATAATTATATTTTAAGAATACGGAATGCATTGTTCTTACCGATGCATTTCTTTGTGTTCCGTTGCATATAGACAAGGCTTCCAACGAGAAAATGATAATTAAATGGTCTTCGGTGGTTTTGAAAAATGCGAAAATGAGTTTAATGTTTCTTGTTGCCGTTCGTCTTCATTTCGCGCGAGAATTGAAGGCGGCAAAACCGAAAACAACAAATGACGAATTAATTCTGTTTACATATTTTCATTTATTCATCACAATTTCCTTTGATGGAAATAACAAGCGTGTTTATCAACGGAAAATAGTGGAAGAGGAGGAAGAGGTGGAAGAGGAGGAGAGGAAGTGGAAGGGAATAAATGAAGGAGTATTAGAGGAACAAGTTGTTGGGAAGAAAGAAAGAAAGATTAGTACAAGGAGAAAGAAGAGAGCAATAACATTGATTTGAGATTGATGAAAGAATAAATAAAGATAGAAAGTGAACGAAAGGGAATTAAGTGAATTAAAAGAGAGAAAACAAGTATTTTGAGAAAGAGGCGAGGAATATAAATTGGGTGGGTGAAGTTTAAGAGGGGAATAAAGAAAGAGAGAAAGAAAGATAGCGAAGAGTAATGAGAGTACAAGTAGAAAGTGAAGGGGGATAAACTGGGAGACGAAATAAGAAATGAATAGAAAATAGAGAATAGGAATAAAAACGTAAATGATAAAGAGAGTTAGATGAAGTATACACGAAGAGAAAGAAGAAGGAAAGTAAAAGAATTGAATAGAAAAGTGCACAGTGAAAGGGGAGAGCGATACAAGTGGGCGAGAGAGGGGGAGAAAACAAAAAAGGAAGAACGTAAATGAAGAAGAGTACAAGTAGAAAAGGGAGAGTGAGACAAGTGTACAAGAAGGAAATGCACACGACAAATATTAGAACGAAATGCAGATTGGGAAGTAGAAGAAGAAAAAGAAGAAGAAGAAGAAGAAGAAGAAGAAGAAGAAGAAGAAGAAGAAGAAGAAGAAGAAGAAGAAGAAGAAGAAGAAGAAAAAGGAGGCGAAATAAAAAAGGAGGCGAAGAAGAAGAAGAAGAAGAAGAAGAAGAAGAAGGAGAAGAAGAAGAAAAAGAAAAAGGAGGCGAAAAAGAAGAAGAAGAAGAAGAAGAAGAAGAAGAAGAAGAAGGGAGAGAAGAGGAATGGAGAAAGAATAAGTAGCAGTATGAGGAGGCGAAGAAGAAGGAGAAGGGGAAAGACAAATAGAACGATGCGAGAAAGAAAAAGAAGAAGAAGAAGAATGTAAGAGAGGAAGATGAAGAAAATGAAGGGAAGGAAGTGAAGAGGAAACACCCACCCCCAAGAAGAAAGAGGCGAAGAAGAAGAAAAAGAGCAGAATAGGATGAGAATATGAATAATATATTTCTTATTGTTCATGTTGTGAAGTTGTTCCACAGTAAATAATAAATAAAAGGAAGTCAAGTCGAGAGTTGGTTTAACAAGTGTATTAACAAAGTAAGAAAGTGACTAGCTGTTGGCTAGACAGTTACAAGACTGCGTATTTATCTACTCCCCACAGAGTAAAATGTGACACAAGGTCGGAAAGTGGGGTTTTGATAAGTCAGCACTCTAGATGAAGAGCACCTATTACCTTTAAAAATTGCCTGGCCAGCCCCGTCGGCATTCCCCGGTAGGGGCGCCTCAGACAGCAAGCAATAAACTTACTCCTCCCCAAAGAGGGGAGGCAAAGCCTGGGAGGGTGGACCTCCTAGAACTGCACAGGACCAGTCTCGTGCAGTATCCTTCGGAACAGATACTACACTTTGATCTTGGCTAAAAGGCAAAGAAAGCGACTGAACGACAGTTACAAGACTGGATATTTATCTACTCCCCACAGAGTAAAATGTGACACAAGGTCGGAAAGTGGGGTTTTGATAAATCAGCACTCCAGAGGGAGAGCACCTATTATCTTTAAAAATTGCCTGGCCAGCCCCGTCGGCATTCCCCGGTAGGGGCGCCTCAGACAGCAAGCAATAAACTTACTCCTCCCCAAAGAGGGGAGGCAAAGCCTGGGAGGGTGGACCCCATAGAACTGCACAGGACCAGTATCGTGCAGTATCCATCGGAACAGATACTACACTTTGATCTTGGCTAAAAGGTCAAGAAAGCGACTGAACGACAGTTACAAGACTGTGCTTTTTCTACTGGTGACTCGCACTATTTATAGTGACAACCGGTGTAGTTTCTCCTGTGTAAGAACGGCCGGTGTAACAGTTCATATTCTCATCCTATCCCCCTCTATTTTTTTCTTTTTAGCATCTTTCTTCTTCAGGGGTGTTTCCTCTTCACTTGGAAAAGAAGGAAGAATAAAGAAAAGAAATAAATGAAGTTAAACGTAAATTAATTGAAAAAGAGAAAGCAAATAAAGTTGCAGGTGGGTAACCATGAGAAATGGTATGGCGATAAAGTGGTTTGGGGATAGAGAAGGGGGCGGGGGAAAGTTACCCCAAAAAGAAAAGAAATTTACAGGAAGAGAATATGGGGAATGGTATGGTTTGAATAGTGATTGGGCGGGGCGTTCGAATGTATATGAAACGTAGTATGGTAATATCAATAAGAAAGAAAGAAAGAACGAACGAAAGAAAGAAAGAAAAAGAGGGGGAAAGCAACTAAAAAAGAAGGCCAAAAACGAATCAAATAAATAAAGAGAAAGAAAGAGAGAAGAAGAGAATGGACAGATGACAACAATCGAGTAGGTCGGACGCCTTTCAGTGTGGAGAGACAATGGATATGCCTGCTAAAGATGTCTGCATGAGTCAGAAGTGCAAGTGAGTTGAAACAGTACTGGGACAACCAAAGAAGGTTTTCCTTCTCTTAGACTGGATGCACAACCAAGGCTTGAAATTATAGTCTACTCTATTATTTAGTGCATAGTTGGAAGGAGGATATATAGATTCATAATTTTCCTAAAGGTATTAATGAAAGTGGTGTAGTAACCGAGAGAGAACTTGAACCCGGTACGCCGGACCCACAGTCAATAGCAACTACACGGAACCATTTTCACAAGTGGTCGGAATGGATGGAGAAAAGTAGAAAGAAACAAAGAAATTAATTCGAAAAATAGTTTATCAAAAAAAAAAAATTCGAAAAGGTTGAAACAAACGGACAAAGCCATAAAAGTATCATTTAAAACTGCTTCGCCATTGCGGCAGTAAGATAGAAATTCTTAATGAGGTTTACTAAACCTGATTATTAGATTCGATGAAAAGTTTTTATACTCCCTTGATTGTCGAGTTGATATAATTGCAACTTGTCACGTGATAATCGTTTTCGCCATACAATACACGTCTAATTCAAGAGAGTTACATCGACACTAACTAAGTCGAACATCGACACAAACTAAGTGGAACATCAACACAAACTAAGTCGAACATCGACACAAACTAAGTGGAAGATCGACACAAACTATATGGAACATCAACACAAACTAAGTGGAACATCAACACAAACTAAGTGGAACATCAACACAAACTAAGTGGAACATCAACACAAACTAAGTCGAACATCGACACAAACTAAGTGGAAGATCGACACAAACTATATGGAACATCAACACAAACTAAGTGGAACATCGACACAAACTAAGTGGAACATCGACACACTCTTGGACCTAATTATTTTAGGTTCACGATTTGGGGAATTTTACAGAATTTTATAAAAAGGTTCAAATTCATAAAATAGAATAAAATCTAGTGAAAAAGTTTACGAATAAAAAGTATGATAATTTATTCCCGAAATTAATTTTTTCATGGAAATAGCTCCAGACAAGGCATGAAACCACTTGATGTAAATAGCTAAAGAAAATACTACTTAAAGGTCAAGAACTAGCCAACGATAAGTGTTACATGGCTAGATTTTGACCCAGAAAACAGCAATTATTCCCCCTTTGTCAGAAACATCACACATGGGATGTGAGGACGAAATGACAAAATAAGAGTTACGAGGTCGCCGAAAGTAAACACAAGTCACTTTCTACTCTCCTTCAAATTGTTTTTTTATGATATCAAATGTAACATTCGGATTATTTTTTACCTATGTTTTTTTTTCCACCGAAATAAATGAGTTTGCCGCTCAAATTATCTTCTTTGTCAACAACAGGTTATTTTTCATGATTAATAACATGTCCTTTTTTTTAAATCAATATATAAGTATCAGGAAGTTTCACCGGATGACCTGCTGGTTTGGCAGGCCGAGAGCAGTCCCAAGGCGTTTTCACGAATAGCGGCGATGGCGAGGCGTTCGTATAGCTAAGTCAATAAAATTAAACAACTGTATTAAAAGCAATAAGAATAACAACATTCCCTGTAAAAGATGTCAAAACGTATGAAACGCGTACAATTACAAAAAAAAATAACATTTTTAAATCTTACTATTATATATAATACAAGCTATCCCTTCTCGGCGATGTCGAAGGACTTTTTGTTGGTCTCTCTGCCAAATATTTTTTTTTAAATAAAGTCCAAGTGTACGGTTCGATCGTTGTGATGCCTCGCCTATTTCGCCCCAATTACTTGAATACATAATGGCCGCTAATCATTAAACCATTGAATCTTTTGACTATTTTATCTTATTAACGTGTAATTAAATTTCACAAATGACTAGCGGTATTCACTCGACGTAGCAAGTGTCGAGATATATTGCCAATCGGGATAGTTTTTTATGTAAAAATAATTTCAAATATAGTCATGTTTACATTTTTCACCTTGAAATAAAAGTTTAAAATAATATTTGTAATATGAGGTCAAGTAATAAAAATCTGTTAGCGCAAAAAAACTCTAGATTGTTTGCACACAACTGTAAAACGGAAAATAGATTTAACGGATCCAAACGAATTCGAATTAGTAAAAATAGCGAATTATTTTAACTTAATAAAAACAGCAATTAAAATATTTTTGAAAATTGAGAAACCAGACAACTTGACGCAAGATTTTGTCAAATAAATTAAATATTTATTCAATCATTTTTTCATTAAAATTTTAACTACAGATATCGGACATTATGAAAAAATGAAACAATCTCTTCAACAACACGAGAAGAAATCGCAGATCTTCGGTTACGTCGTAAGACATCGACAATTACAAAAAAAAGAAAAAGAAAGAAGAAAAATATTGTATGTATTACCATGATTAGGGTTTATAAAACCGAAAATTTGGATTAAACAAAATATTTCATTTATTTGACTAAATCTCGCCTCAAGTTGTCTAGTTTCTCAATTTTCTAAGTTTATCATTTCAACGACGTTTCGAACTAAAGTAACACCCATCTCATTAATTAAAATATTTTTTTTAAATTAAAAAAAAACAACGTTTTAATATATTATTCATTGAGTTATTCTTTCTTTAATTTTATTTTTGTTTTATGAAACGAAAAAAATCTATTTTAAATGAATTTCGTTTCTTTGTTCTAATATATTTCAGTTATTTTATGGAACTTAACCGATAATCGTCCTTAGTGACCCCAGATAGAATCGATAGGAAAATGTTAATAATGCCTTTAGATTCCTAAAAAAATATAACATTCTACCCCCCCCCCCCCAAATATAACATTCTAATCTAATAGCTTATTTCTTGTCTCGATTGCAGTGTGCCTTGTTTAGGGTGATTCGAACAATAAATAAATCCGATATGAATTGAACTCGTCATGAACAGTTCCAAAACAGCAAGTGTATCTATTACGTCACTTAAGCATTCCCGGGACGATGCGCTTGGTATCGAGTTCATATTTGATAGCTTCAACTTTTAATTTATTCAATTTTTCATGAAGTAGAAAGATTGGGTAACAAGAAGATAGGCTGATAGTACTGAATCATCACTCTAAGATTGTCTCTTATCCTTATTTATTTCCATGTCTTTTTTTTTCCTTTTATTTATTAAACCTCTCTCTATTTCTCTATCTCCCTCTCTCTCTCTCTCTCTATTTCGCTCTCTCTCTCTATTTCGCTCTCTCTCTCTCCTCTGTCTTTCTCTCTCTCTCCTCTGTCTTTCTCTCTCTTTATCTCTCTTTTTTATCTCTCTCTTTCTCTTTCTCTCCCTTCTTCTCTCTCTCTTTCTCTCTCTCTTCTTCTCACTCTCTCTTTCTCTCTCTCCTTCTCTCTCTCCTTCTCTCTCTCTCCCCCCTCTCTCTCTCTCGTTATATATATATATATATATATATATATATATATATATATATATATATATATATATATCCACAGTTTAGAGAACTGCTACCGATTCTGACAGACACCTGCCAGCAGCTACGAGAGGTCGTATATACTTCTCATGTGTCAGAAGTGTGCTGGTGTATGGCTCCGAAACCTCGACTGTCTCTGTCAGTACACTAAAAAAACTGCAGCGTAATGACAAGGCAATGGTCAGATGGATCTGTATGGTGAGGACTGAACAGAGCATGCCTTTTTGGTGTCTGCTCGCACAGGTCAACGTGGAAAGCTTCGCGGATGTCATGCAGAAGAGCAGATTGCGTTAGTTGGAGCACGTTGAGCGCAGCAATGGTTCAATTGCTAAGGCCCGACAGTTGAACATACCAGCAGAGAAGACCACCTCTTGCAGACCCAAGTTGTCTTGGGAGGACGTGGTCAAACGTGATAAGAGAACCTTGGGTATGGATTCCGTCGAGCCTCACCAAAGACAAGAATGGAGAGGAAGACTTAGATCGAGACTGGACAATCAGGCACCACCCTCATCAGGGGATTATTGTGGCCTGATTCAACAAATAAACCGGTTGTTAATGTTGTTGTTGTTGTTCATGACGACGACGACGACGACGACGACGACGACGACGACGACGACGACGATGATGATGATGATGATCATCATCATCATCATCATCATCATCTTTAATAACCTAATGTCTTCCTCTCGATAGTCAACCAATAATGTAATTGCAATATCAGAACTCCAGAAAATAACAATTGTGTTTATGTGATAAATGTAGCCATGGTCTGAATTCGTTGTATTAAATATAAATTATAATTCGTGACTTCTTCTATTGAAATACTTTACATATATGTATATATTTACATGTTGTGGTAGGTAGATTCTGAAATATTGACCGATCATTATGAATCTTTTAATATATGCAAATAATCGTAAGAGTGGGTAATGTAGGCTATATTTTGTTTAATTAAGTTTCAAGCAAAGGGAAGGGTGTCAATTTTGAGATCGGTGCGATGTTCATTAAATTTTAACCGGAGAGTTTAGACATGAATTAATAAATATCTCCAAATTATCAGTTTCTTTTAGTATTTTAAAAGATTGTCACCAGCAAAATATGGACACAGTCTCTCATTTGAAAATTTTAATTTTTCCATTCGGCATAAAATGTGATCTGTAGTCATTAGACACAAATTAGAGAATATTTTTTTAATTTTTATTTTTTCGTAAGATAATTTAAGCTAAATGCGCAGAATATAAACATTTATCTCGAATCAAATTCACTAAATAAATGTTTAGAAAAATTGGAAATTGGATTTAGTAGCATATTATTCTTGATTTTAATCTTCGTAAATCGATATAAAAGTGGTGCAAAAGTGTTCAGAAGAATACCAGTCCTGGGGCGGGTATTCTGTAAGCACTCTGTATAGCCAACTGAGTTTCGTATACACCCCGGTTGAAATATTTTGGTTTTGTGGTGTGTAGACACCCATTGTAGAACAATCTATTTTATATAGTTCGTAACGCAATGTATTATTCAATTTTCGAGCAAATTATGGGTTGTCGGACTTTCAAAATGAATATCTCAAAACCAGAGAAGAACAGATAGAACCTTTTTAATCTTCTTAGTTGACGATTTGATGAGTTCAAAATCTCATTTATTGACTTTCCTTTTATTTGATACAAATATAGAGAATTGCGTTTAATCGTTTTTGTTTTTTATTTGTAGATTTTTGGGTTTTTTGTGTGATTCGAAGTATTGGCAAACAAAAAAATGAGATGGATAAATATTTCCGAATATCCACTTTAGGACTGACCCGAACCTTTTGTTCATTTTTTATTTCCTTTTTATTTAATCGTCTCTCACCGCAATCATCTTTTTTCACATCATCAAGAAATAATAAGGGAAAGGAGCGTTCTCCAATTGTGGTTCCGCTAACAAAATCCGCATCCGACTGACAACGGCGGTTGAGAGACGAAGGTCCTTAATATTTAAGATGACAAGCCCCACACCCGGCACCTCCTTTTTCTATCGACCCACATTACAACCCTGCCTTCCTGCTTGTTTCCTCTTGACCCCAACGGCGACCTCGCGCGCAAATAACACGAGCACAATAGCAGCTGTGAATAGGAATGGGTTTTGAGGGGAGTTTGTTACCGGGAATATAAAAAAATAACAAAGCTGACAGTTGCAAGGTGCTGTGCAATTGATAATAGGCGAACGATTACACGGGAATGGGTGATCACCATGTTGTTGTAAGTGACATTCAGAGAATATAATGATTGCTGACCTTGCTTGCTAATGTCTAGCTTGTGAGTTAGGGTCGTTGCAGTAGTGGGAAGCAGGAGACGTGGCTAAGGGAGGGGGGAATAATGTGTATATAGATTGCATAGGTGTGTTTACCGCCCTCTCACGGCGACTAGGTTAGACACAAGGTCATTTTATAGTAGGAATCTCGACCCCCCCCCCCCCAAAAAAAAAGAGCACACTGGTCGCATTGCAAACGTAGTCTGGATTTAGCACGTTAGGATACAGACAATAAACGTATCCCTCACGCTGAGCGGAGACGAAAGAAATAAAACCTCGCCACCTCCAAGGGAGGGGGTAAAGCCTGGATGGATGGCTTTCTGAGACGAAACATATAATGCACTTGTTCCCAGGGTGCCAGGCAACGAAACCGTACAGAGATTGCATACGATACAGAAAGCGGTTTGAGTACTGGTATAGATGTGATGGCTGGTGATAGACAAATATTTCTTACTTCCTTAAACATGTCGAAAGCTTTGTCGAAAGTAACAGCAATAGCTCTATGTTAATAAAATTCTGTGACTACTTCTCGTCTGTCTGTAGGTGTGTGTGCAACCATTTTCGCCTTCACGTGAGTTGCACATTATTATTTTATTTAGTGATAATGAATTCAAAAGTGCAATAGCGTAAATTACTAAAACACGCTTTTTATAAAAAAAGACTATCTAAAAATAATTTAAGTACAAAATTAAATCTACCATATCCATAATATTTGATTTCAGATGCTTTACCAAGAAGTCAAAGTTTGTCCGTTTCTTAGTATCAAATGAACGAGAACTAACGAGAGTTCACGAGACTTGCTAGCTCAACTTAGCGATTGCTTAATAACTCTGTTCACGTCGTATGTTTTATTTTGTAAATCTTTTCTATCCTTTGTACTTGTTTCAGATTTTCTTTGTAACTTTTTCTGTTGACCTCATTACTCCTATTACAACGGATGGTATGTATCCACCACTATAATCTGAGTAAAGCGAACACATAAAGAAGTCAACCGAATGCATCACCTGAATAGAACCATATAAAGTAAAGATATCTTCATTTCGTTTTTTTAGAATCAAAATAAAAGTACAAGAAGAACATAATTTCGCCGACTGTGTTCTAGGAAATGTCAAGTTTCAATAGAATCCGGTGAATAATCAACTCTATTTAGTGCAGAGTTCCGTGGTCGTTGTTGGAAGTTATAAAGACCGATTCGGACACCTAGAATTCAAAAAATTCCTACTTCAACTCCTTATTTGAAAATCTTCAAATATTCAGACTGTCTGCTGATTCCTAAAAGACTGCTATTCCGACTTCTAGTGTCCAATTCCGCGTTCGATTCCCTCCAACACTTCCGACTTCCTCCGACTCCACAATCCCCGTTAAATGTTCGCATTTTTAAAATGGTTGTCCAACTTTAAAAGATAGGTAATTCAATCAATTGAAAAATGTTACTCTATATTAAAACCCACAATTTAAATAATTTAGATTTAAGTGTCGTTCGTCTGAGTAGTTTGTGGCGACTCACTGCCCAGAAACATTGTATGACTTGTAAAGTACCTTGAGACTTGCATTTTTTTGAATTCTGCGAAATAACACAGATATCAGAAAGCTGTTTGGAGCTACAGTTCGCTTAGACGAATACTAAAAGCAGAAACCTGGAGTTATTATTATCATTTTATTAAATACATATTTTGATACTTGTTTATTTGTTTGCAAAATTTCACTAAGTTTCACACTTGTATCGAAACTGTTTTGCAAATAAAATAAGTCAATAATTTAATAAGTGTTTTATTATGTTTTGTGTTTTTCGACAGAGACTGAAGCTTATGTACTTTCAACTTACTCCGGCAAAACATAACTCGGTAAAATCATTAACAGATTAGACGATATGAAGTCAAGAAATAAGGACACATGTGTTTCTCTGTGTGTTGACACAAACGTCCTGATAAAGGTGAAGATAAGATTAGTTCAGGCTCGGACATGATTACGATGTAAGGAAGGGCGTCACTATTTTCTCAGGATTATTCCACTTACCCTTGATTCTCACTTTATAATACTAAGTAATTAGCAATGGGGTATGAAGTACCATTTTCTGAGTCTTTGGTATGACTCGATCGAGGATTGAACTCCTGTCTCTCAACACATAAACGGAATCTCCATCATACCAGTAATTATAGGAGCAACAGGACTAATGAAGAAGAATTTCAAGAGCTATCTGGCGAGTATACCCGGTGAACCGAGTGCAAGAGAAATACAAACAACTGCACTTAAAGGGACGGTTACAATCTTAAAACGATCTCTAGGCTGGACTGTCTGAAATAGCCGGTGAATGTCTGGCATCCGGTAGGATGACCCATCTCCAGCAAAAATAAAAAAAGATAAGAAAAATTTAAAAAAAGAGAGAAATTATTATGACATGGATCTGGCAATAAATAACTAGAAATGGATTGATATGCCGTAAAACAAAAAAAAACCTAAAATATGCAATGGCTAAGGTCTTCTAGAACATGTGGGATCACTGATTTGTGAAAATACGGAAAAGAGATAACCCTGGAGAACTATATATATCACTATGTATGGAAGAACAGAAGGACAACCTATTTATGTACTTTCTTTAACCCCTGGAACGACCAAATCTCACCATGTGCAGTTCATTTCAGCAATATTTATGATAGAATTCTGTGATATCTCTAAAAGGTATTATTTTAACCGGAAGCAGTCAATGTATGTTTAAGGATTCACATCTTTGATGAGGAAATTATAGCCGACCAAATATATATACACGTGTTTGAAATGCAGCTTTTAGACATGAGCAATCAGGAAACGTTACCATTGACAGATTTGTACAACGAAATATATCTTCTCCAATGTCTGTATTATACATTCTGATCTAAAATGGCGATGTAAGAGGGGTATTCTAGTAACAGAATCAAACCGGGCTTATAAAAGAGTGCTCAATAAAAATATAGAGCTGTATCGTGACTTCTTTTATTCGAACATGTATAAGGTCTGCTACACTGGCATGTCGATATTATCGATCTACAGCTCTCAAGAGCTGAGGTCTCATCAGGCAGAGAATTTTTTTATGATCCAACCTGGTCGTTTCTTCCTGGAATTCAACGACCAGTGAGGGGAATTAACGAGACACACTGACTGGCAATGAAAAAGGATCACACGCTCATCATCTGGATCGAAACCGGATTGCCCAACTGCGAATTAAATGTTTATAAAGTCTCCATCGTCAACGTTATTTATATCATAATTTAGTCTTTAGATTCGCTGATTCCGCAACGACTACAAACTACCTATGCATCCGGCGTAGAAAGCATCCGGATCGACAGGAAGAATCCAATATGCCAACCAGCTCATCTTTTAAATGACAATAAATAAATCGAAAAGATAGAGGCTGGAATGCGTTGGCCTTCATTATCAACCATCGGTCTCTATGCTAAATGTTTAGCAGTTACAAAACCTCGCCATCTTTTCACCCTGGTGTGATACAATGAAGGCCGCGAGGATAGGAAGTGACTCATCGACAGAGACACAAGAAAATGGGGAGTGGTCGGTTTCCATTGTTTAGGACAGGTGACTCAGAAAAGAATACCGGACACGACATTTCGGAGTGGCAAGGTTTTACGACAGTTTGACGACAGTAAGGTAAGTTAGTTTTACGAAAGTTTGACGACAGTTTGGGTTTCGGAGAGAAGCCGAGCAGTTAGGATCAGTCTTCCACAGAGAGCGGATCGGACCGGAAAACGATGAGATGAGCTGACGACTTGAGCAACGACAATGGGGGTCTCGACAATCCGCGACGGTGTCACACACACTCATAGTTCCAACTAAATTATACACAACGTATAGGTGTTTCTCGAGAGTTGTGTTTCTTTTATTTTACTTGTGGGCCAGTGCTGCGCCCTCGACGATTCATCAATGGATAGATGACTCGGCTAGATGATGAAGACAAAAAGGCCACGGACATACAACGTTGGGGTTGATGGTCGTCGAGGGGGCAACATGACAAACGCAAAAATATTGTCATACCATAAGAATTCAATAACTGATATCAATCCTCATTTACAAGGTAGATCACAAAATATTATACATTGCTTACACTAATATAATCTACACGTTTTTGTAACTACTTGCGGATTCAGAATTGTGCACATAAAGGGCAATGGTCCAATTAAACAAAACCTTTAATAGTCATCAGTTTAGTCATATGTAAAATATAATTGAGTGTATAAAGAGAAGTTTGTCTTATTCTCGGAGTTTGTTAGTCTATTCCTCTTAGACAAGCTCCACAAAAGAGTCGCCAAATTAATAGGTCCTTCACTATCCACCAAGCTCCAGCCCCTGTCCCATCGCTGCAATGTTGCATCCTTGTGCTTGTTTTACACATACTTCAATGAATTGTGCTCCGATAAACTAGTTGCTCAAGTGCCCCCTCTACGTAAATACACTAGACCAACCCGACAATCAGCTAAATCCCATCTATTCACTGTGGAGGTCCACAAATGCTGGAGAGCCTTCTACTTCAATAGCTTCTTTCCTCGTTGTGCCGGCCTCTTGAACTCCCTCCCTTCTCCCTTTTCCTCGACTGTACCGACATGCAGAAGTTTAAAACTAGTGTAAAACGACATCTCGCTGCACAGATCCCAACTTAGGATGACACCCAAAACTTCCACCCTAATTTTCAGTGGCCCCTTACGTCTACAGTGGTGACCTGCCTTGTTTGGGGTGTAAACTCTCTAAAAAAATAAACATATTTAATTCTGAATAGCCAATTTTTCTTTTGCTTCCTTGGATTATGTAGTTTTGCAATAGTTTCAAAACTGCTTATTATATAGCAGCAGGGAATTGTTCTCTATTCTTTAGTTTCTTCTGTTAAGCTATGACAACTTTGTTCTCTTCTTTCCTGAAGCATTTTTCTGGTGAAATGCTTATTCCGGCTCTGAACTTTATTAAAATGTCGCAATTATTCAGTAATCACCTCCATAACATCGGTTGCCTACGTAGTTAATAAAACGAAAAATCTACAATTCTCTATCTATGCCAGCTTTCAGATAACCAATTATATTATGTAAAATATTAGCTATTCACTTCTTTAAATTATTGAATATACTAAATGTAAATAAAAGTGTTCATTTGTTACAACTACTTGAAATGTTGTTTCATTTTAATGGTGCAAGCGTCAGTAATTACCTATGGTGGAGTTCGGGATAACTACGTTCTATTATTTAGTTCTCCATTTTAAAAATATTTTAATAAATAGAAACCATATTTAATCGTAGATTATTCAATTAAGTATGTATTCTTTCGCTTTCCTAGTAAATATTATCACTGGACTACTCTTCACATACGAAAGACAAACCTTTTTGCTGATATGTGTGAGTCGTTTCTCCCGCTGGTGTGAAAATACCACATATTCCGTTTTGGAGTTCCTCTTGTCATCATGACAAATAGAGGTCGGCAGTTCGAATCAGAGCAACTTATGAAACCGTTAGGAAGCAAGAGAGTGTGTACTGCGGCGTAGTAACCTGAATAAAATGGCTTAGTGAAGCGATCACAAATCGTTCAATTCAGCTTTAAGAGCCATGACCAACCAGTCAACTATGCCGGAAAACCTTCCCTAAAATTTTCTCTCGTGAAGGACGACATAAGATATTCAACCGTCAAAATGGTATTTTGCATCATACTCAGGCTGCCAGGACACTTCTTTCGGAATCGTCCACAAAAAAGTTATGAATCTCATCTCTTTAGTGGGCTGACTTAGGACAGGAATGGCGAAATAAGATTACAACTCTCTGGCACAGACCCATAAGTCTACATTTGTGTCCATACTCATGAAGGCATACAGAAAAGACATGCAAAATCTTTTACGGTGGCATTAGCAAGTTTAAAAAATAAACGAAAAATACATCTGCTTAATAAATGAAAATACAGATAAAATTATGTCATTTAAAAACGCCATGGAATATAAACATTGTAAGTTCAACGATTTTATTACTCAATGCTCTTTCTTATTTATTTACTTATTGAAATGTTTCAACTATTGATAGACTGATTCAACGGCTACGCGACGTATTCTCCTTGATAATTTGTCAAAGCCACCATAAGCTTCAACTGGCTGTACAAATCCTGCTATACCTAAGAGGCCCTGCTACTAGAAATTGGCCAGCGAGCATGACTGCTGTTGATAATACGAAAATATGACGTTTCTGACTTTTTTCGTTAAACTCTACGATGGAGGTACGCGAAACTCTGTCTTATTCTTACCCACCTAGATTTATTTTAGACGGATCAGATCTTCTATGTGGCACCCACCTTGCCTCAAGACCTAATTTCAAAGGTGATAAATTGAATTATCTCACTTCTTGCTACTAATGTGATGAACGAAACAGCAATTATATAAGTAAATATATAAAGATTAGCTGATTATGATACTACCTTGTACATATCATAACATTTCAATGCTGTTTCACGAGGGGTAACGATCTTCGTGATAAATGATCAGATAGTTAAAGTATCGTAACACTTTACTGCAATTTCACGGTATTACTAATTTTCTTACTTATTTGAAATACATTTCATTTTTAGCAATAGAAATATCTTGCTAATAATGTACTGGGCGAAAAGTAACAAAATAACATTGATAAATATATAAACGTCAGACATATTTGGAAAAATTATGCTCAGTTCGATATTACATATTTGGAAAAAATATGCTCAGTTCGATATTACACTTCATCCTGTTTTAACAGAGTTTTATAACATGAAACAGAGACTACATATTCGTTTTCTACATTCTAATAATGTATTTTAAAACTTTTATTCTCCCCAAACAATGTACACAACCGCTGCGGTGAATTAGAGGCCAGATTAATATGACGCATTCTAAGTAGGGAGTTGTGGAGCGAGATGCTGGCTGACATTACATTTAAATTTCTGCATGTTCGTACAGTCGGGTAAATAGTGAGAGGATTTCCAAAGAAGCAGTTTAAAGAAAAGATGTGAAGAGGTGTGATTTTGCTGTATGTTGGGTTCGTTGATAAGGGGGCACGAGTGCAGCAAGCTTTTCGGGGCACATTTCGTTGAAGTACTTGTAAAACGAGAAACAGGGTGCAATATTGCAGATATATGACAGTGGCTAGAGTTTAGTAGAAAGATTAGAGACTGTTTTTTGGACCCTATCAAAGAGGGAGAGACAACTATTGAGTGATACAAATATAAAAGTAATGAATATAGGAAAATTAAAAAATTCTTACTGTTAGGTTTACTGTTGAAAACAGTCAGCTTAAAGATATTTAAACTTCATACAAAATTAGGATGTCCATTGATTATACAGTAATTGCATAGAAAACGACGAAAATCATTGGGCTACGCCGGACAGGGACAGCTAGTACTTTAATCAAAGAGACATTTGAATTATTTTTATTACAATTTACAGTACAAACATATTGTTTACTGTTGCGCTCACATGCAAGTGAGTAATATTTGAGAACTCCAACATAGATGCGTAATAATAATGTATTCTCGCTAGTTGTTTACAACTTAATAACGTTTAAGAAGCTTTTCAAGATGTTGGTTAGTAGAAATCAAATAGCAAAACTGAAATAAATAAAAGCAAAAGTCGAACATTTTTCGTAATTTGACAGAAATTCATTTAAATTAACTCGAAAAAAAATAGATTACAAATAATTACAAAATAGAATTATCGAAAAAATTAGATTCAACTATTTGATAACACAATGGATTTTAAAATTGAAAAAAAAGGCGGAAACATATTTGCCAATAAGTACATTTGTTGTCCTAACCGTCTCAGCTACAATGAACACTTTAGTTTACAAGGATCTTATCCTCCTTTACACACTAAAAATGTCATGCAGTTCGAAAAGAAACAGTCATAGAGATCCACGACTTATAGTACACAGCCCAACTAGTAAAATGTTTCCATATAACAGAAAAATTTCAAGATCACCCGTAATAGAGTTCCAGGAATTGTACTATCACAATTTGAAAATGAGCAGTAACAGACACAGATCGAACAATAATGGTAAAATAATTTCATAAAGATCAAGCATCGCTATTTGGTAAGGTCTTTGAGTTTTTAAGCAATTTTGGTGAGTGAAGCTTTTTTAAGTGTGGAAAGTTGGGGGGTTTTTTCAGAGAAAATATCCGACTTTCTAGGCGAGTGCCACCCTGGCCAAAAAGAAGAGCAAGTCTACGTCAGTTGAAGCAACAGCCGCCGCATGGTTTTAGATAAGAGTGTTTTCATTCTTCTAGACGTCCGCTTTAAACGAGGTATGAAGGGTAATCAATGCTCGTGAGTTTACCACGAACACAAAAAACAACCTGTCCAGCACGTATATAAAAATATACACACTGAACACATTATATATATATATATATATATATATATATATATATATATATATATATATATATATATATATATACTAGTTGGTTGTTCACGGAAGGTAAGTTCATCCGGCCTTCATTAAAGAGTTTGTTTTTAAACTTGCTGGGAGACTAGAAGCTTTCATTACAAGCAAAGCCTAGGACAAGCCAGTGGAGAAACTAATTTCATTGCCCATGACCCATCTTGTAGCAACTAATACTAATGTACATTGAACCAATAGCGAAGAGTAACCTGATACATACATACATACATACATACATACACACATACATACACACACATACATACATACATATGTACATACATACATATATATGCATACAAACATGGATACATCAATACATACATATATATGCATACATACATACACACACATATACATACATGTGTACATACATACATATATATGCATACAAACCATAGTACATCAATACATATATATGCATACAAACATGGATACATCAATACATACATATATATGCATACAAACATGGATACTTACATACATACATACATACATACACACATACATACACACATACGTACATACATACATACATACATACATATGTACATACATATATATGCATACGCATATGGATACATCAATACATACATATATATGCATATAAACATGGATACATGCATACATACATATATACATGCATACATACATATATACATGCATACATACATACATACATACATACATACATGCATCTATACAAACACCATTTATTTCGCTATTTACTCCAGTTTTTACTCTGACATATTTCATGTCGTTTTAATATTCTTCTCGTCTTCTACTTCCATTTAATTTCCCCCGCCATTTTCTCTTTCTTCTTTATTTCTCTCTTCTATTTATTCCCGTTTCGTTTAATTCTTTAATCCCCTTTTATTTTCTTGCTTCAGCCCTTTCACACACCCCACTCGCGATCCGTTCGTTCGCCATTGTCGCCTTTGCTCTGTAATTATTCGACATGCTTTGATTTCTCAATTTCTACTCTCCAATTAGCGCTTCCTCTTTCTCTCCTGTTTGAAACTTTGCACATTCATTCAAGTTTAAGTAAGCAGAATATCAATCGGCTTCTTTTTGCCTCCGGATCAAAATTAAGCAACGTTTCGTCTCAGATGGGTTTCTCTCATTTTGATTTCTATTCTCATCTCAGTTATCTCCCTTCTTCTCTTCCTCTTTTTATTATCTCTCTTTCTCTTTTTTCACATTTTATTCTTTCTTTTTATTGTTTTCTTTTATTTTCTTTAATTGTCTGCCCTTTATCCTCTTTCTTCTTCTTCTTCTTCTCCCTTCCTTCCTCTTCCCTCCTCTTTCCCCTTCTTTATCATTACTTTCTTTTTTATCCAGTCTTTATTTTATTAAGTTTCCCTGCGTTTTCTTCATTCTTCTTTCACTTTTCTCCTCCTTTTCTTTCAATTTCTGTCTATTTTTTTATTTTCTACTTGATTCTTAGTCGTCTACTTTCTGTATCTAGCACTTTTACTATTTCTACTTTTATTTCTATGTCTTCTCTTTCTTTTTCTTGCTCTTCTTCTTTTTCCTCCATTTCTACTTCTTATTTTTTTTTCTTCTTCTTCTTCCTCTTCTATTTCTTCTTCTATTTCTACGTCTTCTTTTTCTTTTTCCTCTTCTTCTTCTTCTTCCTCTTATACTTCTTCTATTTCTACGCCTTCTTTGTCTTCTTCTCCCTCTTCTTCTTCTTCCTCTATTTCTACTTCTTCTATTTCTACGTCTTCTTTTTCTTCTTCCTCCTCTTCTTCTTCTTCTTTTTCTTCTTCTTCTTCTTCTCTTTCTTTTTCTTCCTCTTCTATTTCTACTTTTATTTCTACGTCTTCTCTTTCTTTTTCTTCCTCTTCTTCTTTTTCCTCCATTTCTACTTCTTATTTTTTCTTCTTCTTCCTCTTCTATTTCTTCTTCTATTTCTACGTCTTCTTTTTCTTCTTCCCCTTCTTCTTCTTCTTCTTCTTCTTCTTCTTCTTCTATTGTTACTTCTCCTATTTCTTTTTCTTCCTATTCTTTTTCAATTTCTACTTCTTCTATATCTATTTCTTTTTTTTTCTTTTTCTTCCTCTTCTATTTTTCTTCTTCTACAACTACTATTTCTTCCTCGTCTTATCTAATTTTTCTTCACTTTAATTTCGTACCCTTCGTTTCCTATGTTCTTCCTTTTTCTTTCTCCCGCCCTTTCTTTCCACGTCTACATTTTCCTTCTACTTCATTTCTAGCCTTCTTCTTTATTTATCTACCAATTTTCATCTTCTCCATCATCTCCTCCTCCATTTCATCTTCATCCGTCATTCTTTTTACACGTCATCCTGTCAACTTTCCTATTCGTTATTATTTCTTTAAGGATTCTTCCTTCCTTTCTGGTGTATTTAATCTGTCGTTTCTCTCTTACGTATTTGTCTTCTACCTTCCTTCTTTGCTTCTTTCGTTGCTTCTTTCTCACTCTCTCACTCACTCTCTCTCTCTACCTATCTATCTATCTATCTCACTCTATCTCTCTCATTCTCTATTTCTCTCTCTCACTCCTTATTTCTTTCTTTATTTTTCTCACTCTCTCTTTCATTCTCTCTCACTCTCTCTCTCACTCACTCTCACTTTCTTCCTATCTCCATTACTCTCTATTTCCTTTATCTCTCACTCTCTATCTCTCTCTATCTCTCTCACTCTCTATCTTTATCTCTATCTCTCACTCTTTCTCTCTTACTCTTAACCTCCCCTCTCTCTCTATATCAAACACACAATCTTTCTATATTATCTTTAGTATTTTTTTTCAGTTTAATTTTAATCTGTTTTTCGTTCAGCGATTTCTTCTTCCGCATTGTTCTTCTTTAAATCTATTCATGTTAAACACTTCTATACCGTCTTAACTCTTCACACTTTTCCTTCTGCCATCCAAATCATTGTCAATGATGATGACTCACTCTGATGTAACTCGCCAATATCCACATCTGTATGACATCGTCTAGACCCATGATTTACCTACGTCCTGAAGCGTTCATTTTCTTATCTCTTTCCGCAATTCGAATTTAACTAGTAAACCTGAGAAGTGGAAAGTAATACTACTTAAATATTTTAGCCGAAATTTGAAAAAATATATATATATATATATATATATATATATATATATATATATATATATATATAAATCTGTTTATATATTACTAGCATGGACACTTGGCGTTCCTCAGAAATGAGTGATGACCTTTGTGTTAATTCGTTATCTTAACTTTTAACATCATATCCTGAGTTTTACTATTTTTTAATATTCGTACAATTTTTCATTTTAAAATAAGCGTGCTATTTGCTGTGTATGGATGTTCGCCACGAACCCTTACTCCCACGATATTGTTTTTTTTTTTACTTTGGTATGAGTTTTTTGGGGTGTTGCCGAAAAGGGAAAGAGAGAGAGAGAGAAATTGAGAGCGATAGAGAGCGAAAAAGATATATATATATACAGAGAGAGAGAGAATGTGGCCAGACAGACCCAGATCTTACAAGTATAAAACAGATTTTATGTAGAAATACATATATGCTATGCTTCGTCACGCTGTGAACTGGCATGAATCTAGTTCATCATATATCGCCTCTGTATTACTCATTTCAGCGCTGGAACTTTGGGCAATAAACAATAGAAGCTAACACAACTTTATTTAACGCAGTCAAAATTATAAAAGTAAAGATGCATGTTGATTCTCTCTCTCTCTCTCTCTCTCTCTCTCTCTCTCTATATATATATATATATATATATATATATATATATATATATATATATATATATATATATATATATATATATGGGAAGAGAAGGATGAAAGTAATCCGACGTGATGGGAAAGTGAAAAAGGAAAACCAAAAAATGGATGTTTTTTATGTGTACATCAACGTTTCGTCTTTATTTATAAGACTTCATCAGGATGATAAAATAGAGAAAAAATGTCATGCAAGCACAGATACATGTAGGGTAGACATATTGGGAAAAATAGAATGAAATAGTGGCCAACTGCTGGGTGGACGTCCGTATTTGTTGGAGAAATAGAGATGAATGTAGAAAAGAATGAGTGGGGAAAAAATGGAAGGATGGGGTGAGCCAGGACTACTGTGGCTGGTGGTAAGAGAAAGAGGTGGGGGGATGAGCAGGGGTAAAGTGGATGGCAGAGAGGGAGGTGAGGAAGAGGGGGGGAGGGGGGTGTTTGACCGGATGGCTGCGGTTCAAGATTGAAGGGGAAAAAGTAAGTTGGAATGTTTGTGTATGGGGGGTGTATGCAGGGAAAGGAGGATGGGTAGAGAGGAAGGGGGGCTGTGATTTTGGTGGATGGGCGAAAGTTATGGTCTTAGAGAGCGTTTTGAGAAAATGAGGGAATTTAAGAAGGGGTATGGGAGAAAATGGTTGAGTGGGGGAGAGGGAGGATTTGTTGTGATAGGGTGTGAAATATTTTAAATATATATATATATATATATATATATATATATAATGAAGTATAATAACACGAAATTACATAATCATCGATGCAATAATTTATTTCAACCTTGTGGTTTTTTCAAGCATCCGATCAAGACGAATACATTTTTGAAACTAGTTTTAAAAATGTAATCGTCTGGATCGGATGCTTGAAAAAAACACAAGGTTGAAATAAATTATTGCATCGATGATTATGTAATTTCATGTTATTATACTTCATTTTATTCTTGCTCTGTTTATCACATTGAGCTTTCATACCCGGATTTCCTCCAGGAATTATTTCATTATAACACAAATATATATATATATATATATATATATATATATATATATATATATATATATATATATATATATATAAGTACGGTTCATATTATAATAACTATGTTTTTATTTTATTATTTTTATTTTTATTTTTAAACATATCAAAACAACATAATATTTCTGTGAGATATATTTTTTACGTTCGTTTTATTTGTCATGTTCTAACCAACATTTGTATGTCAATATCGTCTTTGCAACATTACAAAATTATCAGAAAAATTCACAAAGAGTAAAAAGTTCTTGGATTAAAGTGTCTTGAAAAAACCTACACTATACAGTGGTTCATTTTGCGGTGAAACCAAACAAAAAACAAAAGTCAGAGCAAATTCACACGTGGGTGAAACCACTAATACGTCATTTTGAATGTATATATATATATATATATATATATATATATATATATATATATATATATATATATATATATGTATATATATGTATATGTATATAGAATGTATATATATATATATATATATATAGAGAGAGAGAGAGAGAGATAGAGAGAAGTTATAGAACTTATAGAACTTAAATGTGTTAAAATTATCATTGTTTATAAGCTGTTCAGAATTGGTCTATCGGTTAGCGACGTTGGATTGGGGTTGAAAAATACTTGTAATCCAGGGTTTCGAATCGTGTGACCGGTAGTGAATAGTTATACTTCTATGCTGATGAGTCTTGATTGAAAAGAGACGAAACGTATACGTCCAATCCATAAATAATTAAACAATAACAAATATAGATAAATAAACAATAACAAATATAGATAAATAAACAATAACAAATATATATATATATATATATATATATATATATAGAATCAACCTAGAATCCGCAAGCAAGCGCCATAACCAACCAGCCACGATATATATATGTATATATATATGCGTGTGTGTAAATATATATATATATATATATATATATATATATATATATATATATATATATATATATTTACACACATATATATATATATATATATATATATATATATATATATATACATATATATATCGTGGCTGGTTGGTTATGGCGCTTGCTTGCGGATTCTAGGTTGATTCTGTATATATATATATATATATATATATATATATATTTGTTATATGCGGAATCTAGGTTGATTCTGTAGCAGGGGTTTGAGTTTATCATTCCCTACACTGATGAGAGCGGAAGCTTGAAACTGGCGTATGTAGGTAAAAATAATTTAATATTATTTACTTTAAATTAATATTGTCATACTTTAATTACATCGAAGTTGAGCCCTGTTCGGGGAAGATAAAAATAGACTGACACGTAGCTATAAAGCATATTCCGACAACGTTCGTTGAATTTGTTGTCATTCTCTCTATATGCGCCTCTCTTTTTATGAATAAAACTTACATTCCCTTCTGTATGTGGTAATGTCTCGTGGCCTACTTGCGGCTATTTGAGATTATAATTGTCTACAGAGCAAAAGCTTAACAGCTGGCATATGTAGGTTAAACTAATGTAATATTATTTACTTAAAAGTAATATTAGTATATACATAAAGGGACACATGAATGAGAAAGGAAATAAGACAAGTCATAGAGTTCTATTAGAAAAACAACCACCGAGCAAAGAGGATCCTTTATACATATTCCGACAGCGTTCGTCTGTCTATATGTGCCTCTCTTCTCATGGATAGAACTTAAATTCCCTTCTGTATGTGATAATTTATCGTAGCCTATTGGTTATGACGCTTGCTCGAGGAGTTTTGGTTGATGCTGCAACAGGGGTTCGAACCTTGTTTGAAATTATAATTTCCTACAGGTTAAACTAATTTAATAGCATTTACTTAAAATTAATATTAGTATATACATAAAATGAAACATAAATGAGAAAGAAAATTAGACAAGTAATAGAGTTCTATTAGAAAAGCAACCACCGACCAAAGAGGATCCTTTAGACTTATAGAAAATAATCCCACGGTTATTGAATCCATTTTTAAATCAGATCTTTCATCTAACTTTCTAACTGGACGCATAGTTATTAGTGCTATGATTGTGTTAAGCATATATTTGCTATTTTCTGTCAATATTATATGATTCAAATGCCCTATTCTAATATTCATATTCTTTCTTTTTCAAACAGATCTTCCTCTTCTTTTTTCTGCAGTTTTTTTTCTCAACACTCATTTTGTATTCCTGTGTTTCTACCAAACTCATTAAAATATATATTTCATATTCTAAGCCTGTTTAGTATCATTATATTGGGTCTTAGGAGAGATGGATAACATTTTTTGATATAATATTGATGTTTAGATTGAAGAATGGGAATATTGTATATTCTCATTCTATCCAGATAAACAAAATGTTGTTAGGAAATACAAGCGAATTTCCGAAACACGTGGGTGCCAGTACTCCATGCGTGGCCGACAAAAGACGACAAAAATGACCAGGTTAAAATATATGCAATTATTAATAGTTTGTCATCACACATACTTATAACACAACAAAAAGTATACATACAATGTATGGTTGCACATGCAATTAATACACGTCACCAAAACAATTAAATGCACATAATTGTAACAATCAGGTAAATACGTCGTGTGAAGCACACGAGGAATAATTTACAGTCGTCCCATGGCGTGTTCGTCTGTTGAGGCCGGGCCGCAACCCGGTATGTCTGTTCAGTTGGATGAACAGCGAGAAAAAAGGGGTGGAAAGAAGTCTTAACCCTAGAACCTCGTGATCACACGAGAGCCGGGACGAGGTTACGTATTCTCACGAGATTTGCGGACTCGACCCTTTTCTTTTTTACAACTTTCAATCCCAAACTCCATTTTTTAAAAAAAGAAATAACTTTGAAGGGAGATAATGTCGTCGTCTCTACATGATCATTCCTAACAATACAAATATGATTTAAATAAATTATTTTTCGAATATCGTTACCAATGTTATTAAACGCTGTGTTCCTTTTAAATAATAACTTCGCTTGCGGATACCTGAAATATCCATTATGATATTGCTTTGTTTTGCTTAAGTAAAAAAAATGACAAAAAGCGGAAAAAAATAAAATATGACGTCCGCAGATACTATTAAATATTTGTATCCGAAGGGCGCATATTTTATGCTAATAATAACTCACGATATTTGTTTATTTTGTATTAAGACATGTTCAAATCAACCTTTAATACAAAATTCATTTTATGGTTCTCTCTCTCTCTCTTTCTCTTTCTCCTTACTTTATTTCTCTCTCTCTCTTTCTCCTTACTTTATTTCTCTCTCTCTATCTCTCTATCTCTCTCTCTCTCTCTTTCTCCTTACTTTATTTCTCTCTCTCTCTCTTTCTCCTTACTTTATTTCTCTCTCTCTCTCTCTCTATCTCTCTCTCTCTCTTTCTCTTTCTCCTTACTTTATTTCTCTCTCTCTCTTTCTCTTTCTCCTTACTTTATTTCTCTCTCTCTCTCTCTTTCTCCTTACTTTATTTCTCTCTCTCTCTCTCTCTATCTCTCTCTCTTTCTCTTTCTCCTTACTTTATTTCTCTCTCTCTCTTTCTCCTTACTTTATTTCTCTCTCTCTATCTCTCTATCTCTCTCTCTCTTTCTCCTTACTTTATTTCTCTCTCTCTCTCTCTTTCTCCTTACTTTATTTCTCTCTCTCTATCTCTCTATCTCTATCTCTCTCTCTCTCTCTCTTTCTCTTTCTCCTTACTTTATTTATCTCTCTCTCTTTCTCCTTACTTTATTTCTCTCTCTCTCTATCTCTCTATCTCTCTCTCTCTCTTTCTCCTTACTTTATTTCTCTCTCTCTCTCTCTCTCTATTTCTCCTTACTTTATTTCTCTCTCTCTCTCTCTCTCTGTCTCTTGCTGACTTTCTCTCTCAATCTCTCTCTCTCAATCTTACTTGTTCGTTATCTTTCGTTTTCTCATGAAATATGTCGTCTGCAAGCTTCAGATAAGCTTCTAAGACGAACCTTCATTCCAAACCTGAAGTGGAAGACTTACATCAAATCCGTTGCTAAGGTCGCTAGGAAAATGGTTGGATCATTCTACCGCCCCAGAAATTATCTCTCTCCTGACGCAATTCTCTACCTGTATAAGAGCCCACTACGTCCGAAAATAGAAATAATGTTGCCACATCTGGGGAGGTGCCGCTCACAGCACCCCTTCCTGCCTTGACACAGTACAAAATCTAAATCTAGTTGGGGATGTTCTCTTCTCTTCCTAACAACTTTTCTCACGGAAGAGATATTGCTAGCTTTTCCGTACTCTATCGTTACTTTCATGGTAGGTGATCGACTGAGTTCCAATCTATGGTTCCCGCTGTAAAGCATCCACAACAAAAACTCGTCTACCTACAACCGATGTAAATAATTTTCTATCCTTTCTCTGTGTACCCAAAACTAAACGGAATGTCCATGAGCTGAGTTTATTTCAAAGAATTACGCGCCTGTGGAACACAATAACACGGGATGCTTCCTAACTGACCACAACATGATCGTTTTGAGGTTCCATTTTAACAAATTCTTGTTAAGCCGTCCTCTTAAATAATCAAATTCTGCCCAGTTTCACCCATCGTTACTGACTTTCACGGTGTGGTATCACCGTCCCTGACAAACTTGTTAACCCTTATCCTCGAGTGGCCATTGGCCTTTGATAAGCGGTAACTCGTTGGTACATAAAGGAAAAACAACTATAAAATATTTGCATGCGAAGGGCGCATATTTTTTTTGCTAATAATCAGTTTCTTCTAGTCGTTGTCAAACTTGTGTAACTCCCATTTTTTGTGATTTTTGTATCACTCTTTATCACACAACTTCGGTTAATTCTCCCCTCCCCCTCTCTCTCTCTTTCTCCCTCTCTCTTTCCACCTCTCCCTCTCTCTTTCTCTATCTCTCACTCTATCTCTCGCACTCTATTCTTCCCGTTTCTACTCTCCTTTCCCCCTATTTATTTTCATATCTCTCTCTCCTTCCCCATTCTCTCTTTCTGACCAATCGTTTTCTCACATTCCATCTTTCTACCTCTTTATTCCATCTGTCCTATCTTGCTCCGCTCTTCCTCTCTTTCTCTCTCCCTCTCTCTCTCTCTTTCTCTATCTATCTATCTATCTCTCTTTATATATATATATCTATATCTGTTTCTCCCGCTACTTTCTCTCACTCTCTTTCTCTCTCGATCCCGTAATTATCTTACTCTCTCTATCTCTCTCTTCCTCTCTCTATCTCTCTCTCACCCCCCTCTCTCTCTCTCTCTCTCTTTCTCTATCTATCTATCTATCTCTCTTTATATATATATATATATATATATATATATATATATATATATATATATATATATATATATATATCTGTTTCTCTCGCTACTTTCTCTCACTCTCTTTCTCTCTCGATCCCGTAATTCTCTTACTCTCTCTATCTCTCTCTTCCTCTCTCTCTCTCTCTCACCCCCCTTTCTTTCTCTCTCACCCCTCTCTCTCTCTCTCTCGTTCACTATCGTCCAACCAAGACATACACTTCGTTTTCCTCCGATCCTGGCCCTGCTCGCTCTGTGTCTCCTCCTTCCTGTAACCCTCCCTCTGCCACAATCAACCTACCCCCCTCCCAATCCCAACAGCATCTCGAAATCACACTGGCAACATCTCGCAACAAATGGAATTAACGTGACGGACCGCCCCGCAAGCGGCTGATTTCTCTCGACGTAATTACATATTAGAATAGCTATTACGTGCTAATTGTCGATTTTATAACAATTTCAGAAAGGTATTTAATAGGTTATTTAGCAGACCCAAAATCTATTTTGTCCAGGCCACCAGCCACGACCCTCGCATTCCGCCCCAACGTCACCCGTCCCCACGTAACCCGACAACTCACCTCGTCTACCTCGAGTCATTGAAATCACTTCCTCAACCCCAACCATAACCCTAACCCTAACCGATCTACGTTTTACCGCTTCTGTCATTTTCTTTAAACGCCCTCCTCTTTTTAATACTCTCTAACCCCCTTTCTTTCTCACTTACTCTGTCCGTCACTCTCTCTCTCTCTCTCTCGCTCTCTCTCTCTCTCTCTCTCTCTCTCTCTCTCTCTCTCTCAATACAACCATCTTCTTTTTATATTTCAGCAATTTTGTTTTTCTTTTCTTTGTTAACACTATTTTCACATTTTATTTGTAAACTTTCTTTTCTTATTTGGTTTTATTTTTGTTTCTCCTTACTTTCTTTAGTTTTTTCTTAGGTGTTGTCAATTTCTTTAAACATCTTCCCATCTCTTTGACTCTCTCTTTAATTAATACTCTCTCTCTCTCTTTCTCTCATTATTTCTTTCTCTCTTTCTTTGTATTTATACAACCGTCTTTTAATATTTAACCGACATATTTCTTTTTAAGCTTTCTCTGCTTATTTAGTTTAAGTAATCTGTTTTTGTTTATCTCTCCCTTTCATCTGTGTTCATATCTTTTGCCCCTTCCTTCTTCTCCCTTTCTGCTCAACTGTTTTCTCATATCCCGTCTTTCCCCCTCTTTATTCCATCTGTCTTATATCTTGCTCTGCCCTTCTCCTCCTTCTCTCCCCCTCTCGCCCCCTCTCTCCCCCTCTCTCTCTCTCTCTCTCTCTCACTCGTTACTACAATCAAAACCAAGACATACACTTTTTCCCTGATTTATTTAGTTCGTTCGTTCTTGACGTTTGTCATTTTCTTTAAACATTATCCCCTCCCTATGACCATTTATCTCTCATTCTTTCTCTCTCATTCTTTCTCTCTATCTCATTCTTTCTCTCTAACTCTCTCTTTCTCTCCCTCTCTTTCTCTCTCTCTCTCTCTTTCTCTCTCTCTCTCTCTCTCTTTCTCTCTCGCTCTTTCTCTCTCTGTTATTATACAACTGTCTTTTTATATTTCAACCAATTATTAATTCGTAAGCGTTCTTGCTTATTTAGTTTGTGCTATCCTTTTTATGTTTATTCTTTTCTTTTTTTAATTCGTTCTTTCTTTGCCATAAAATCTGCAAAATATTCTGCAAACAGACGTTTTTTCCTTCTTTTTTCAATAATTTCTTTTCTTTTCTTTCTTTTTTATAACTATTTGTATTTATTGTGCTATCATAACACAGTGTGCATCAAAATTAAAGGTATTACATATTGCACGTTCTCCGCAGTTGTGATGATGATGATGATGATGATGATGATGATGATGATGATGATGATGATGATGATGATGGTGATGGTGATGATGATGATGATGATGATGATGATGATGATGATGATGATGATGATGATGGTGGTGGTGGTGGTGGTGGTGGTGATGGTGATGGCCGGTCGCTCTATGAAATAACATCTTGTAAACATTACTAAAATTATTCCTTTTACATTCTGCATAATTGCACTTTTCACTTTGTTTTTGTTTTGTTTATTCTTTGAATTTTATCTTTTCATTCTTTCTTTTCTGCAAACTTTCTTTGTTGATTTATTCTTTCCTGAATTATTTTCTTTCTTTCTTTCTTTCCTTCCTTTTTTATCATAAACGAATATACTAGAAATATTTCACTATTCTATGTTTCTTTTTTTTTTCACACTTTCTTTTTTACTATTTCTTTCTTTCATTCCATTCATTCTTTTTACTTTCCTCTTTCATTTTTCATAAATAAATATTTTGTAAATTGTTTTGATCTTTATATAAATAAATAAAAATATGTGACCACGTCTTCTGTTTCATCTTGTGTGTGTGTTTATTGTCTCTGCATCACTAAAACATTATTATATCGATGTATTATTAATCAATAATATATGAAAATGAAAAATGAAATAGGTGAAAATATCGATAACTTAAAAAATCTTATTTAAAAATAATTAAATTACGAAATTAAATCCACCACAATGCTTTTTAACTTCTTCGTAAACAATTCGGCAATTTTACTCTTTTGTGGATATATAGAAATAAAATGAGTGAAATTGAAAAGGAATTCGAAATTGTCGAATAGAAATTCATTCTTTTCCCTTATAATCATTACCAAATCATTATGTATTAAAAGAGTGAAAGTTTCTGAAACAATAATTTATAAATAAAGAGATTTAAAGTACAAAATTAGTTATAATTTTGTAACAATTTGGTTTAATTAAATAATTTAATGAGAAAATCATTTAATTTAACTTTCAAAATACTATTTTAAAAGGTAATTATTTGATAAAACAACAGACGGCATAGTTAGTCATAAAAAGAAGTGAAACACAATTGAAAGTAAAATGGCCGCCGGAAAACGCCAGAGAGGCACAGATAGTTTCTTAGATTCCTTTCTTTCTTTCTTTCTTTCTTTCTTTCTTTCTTCCTTTCTTTCTTTCTTTCTTTTTTTCTTTCTTTCTTTCTTTCTTCCTTTCTTTCTTTCTTTCTTTCTTTCTAACTCTTTTTTGTTTGTGTTTCATTAACACTTAATATTCGTATGAGCGGTATTGGTACGGTACCTGGGTACGTCAATATACATCTTTATTTCGCTTCTACCGCCTCATAGCTAGTACGAAGTAAAATACCCATGAAATTTCGTGAAAAAAATACGCTACGTAGAATTTACATGAGAGAGTAAGTAACTACGACGAATGTATTTCTGTATTGTTTGTATTGTCAAAACCATTAGTAATTATTTTATAAATCAGAAAAAAATCGATTTGAACTAATGATGAATACCCTTTATATGTCTATTTTTTGCGGATTATAAACAGCGAAAAATGGTCACGTCGTTTTTTGAAATGGTAATGTAATATTTTTATGTTATTACGTTATGTTAGTTTCTTTAAGTTAATAAAACACGTATTCAGTTTTAAAAAAGTGCTGTAGCCTTAGGTGAGATTCGAACTGGCGTATTGACATCGCAAAAACTATTGCCTTAGTCATTTTATTAATTTTATACGTACATAAAAGTAATCCATGGATTTTGTGTAGGCATAAAATTAATAAAATTAATTTAAAACATATATTAAGGAAATACGTCCTATAAAGTTAAGGATGACTGATAATGCAATCTTCTGCATTAATATGTATCACTTAGGAAGTGAACAACTTTAAAAATATAAATGCAAAGTAACAAACCCTGCAACAACCTACAACAACAATTAAATTAAAATTCATTGAATATTTAGGTAATAAAAACCGTCTATATTCTTGGGCAAGGTGTAATAGTCTAAGGGTAAAACGCTAAACTAATAACATCAGCATCGGAGGTTCGATACTTGTCCAAGCAAAAAACATAGATTACTTTTATGCACGAATGAAATTTATATATAGATACCGTTTTTTTTTTTGTCTACACGATTATCAGTGTGGCTGAGCGAAGTGAACAAAGACTTGAGTGGCTGGAGTCCGGTTCTTCACTGACTGAAATATCAAATCTGACACTTATAAAGAGGGGAAATTTATATCTTATTCAAATGTAAGTATTAATTTATTCACAGTTTAATATATACATTATATATATAATGTATATATATATATATACATTATATATACATTATGTATATATATATAGATTATGTATATATATATATATAAATTATGTATATATAGAGAGAGATATTCATTATTTATATATATATACATTTTGTATATATATATACATTATATATATATATTATATATATATACATTATATATATATACATTATGTGTATATATATACATTATGTGTATATATATACATTATGTGTGTATATATATACATTATCTGTATATATATACATTATGCATATATATGTGTATATATATATATGTATATATATACATATATATATACATAATGTATATATATATACACATAATGTATATATAAACAAGATTTTTTTACATTCCAAGGTCCAAGATATTATTTATTTTACGAAATATTTTTTTTTCAAATCATACAACTTCTGGTACAATTTTATAGTACTATTTCGTTTAATAGGAAACCAACCAACATTAGTATGTCAATATCGGATCTTCCCGTTCGAACTTATCAGAAAAAGTTGCAATTTGGAAAATCATATATATTGATGTGACAAAAATAAACCCGCCGAAACTAAGACCAACTAATACTGAATGCTCTTACAGCCATCTCGTCGGGCAGCAACCATTTTGTAACTGGCCGCAGAGCTACGAAAAATACGTACGATACTTGACCGAAAATTCTTTGTTAGGGACCAATCTATAAAATCGGCTTAGGGACAATTACAGTTTATTTATTATACCATAATAAATCTTTTAATTTACTTGTAGATACATCTCATTATAAAGTTTTCATAGTTTAAATTGAAAGTATTAATTCAAAACATCGAAATACGAAACTAATAAAAAAGTGATGCAATATATTTTGATGTAACTTTATTCAATTTTTTCAGAAGTCGCGTACATCAAACATACACTATACTATTATTAAGTTATATAATATATTGTGTATAGATTTTAAGCATTTATTTTAACAGTGCTATATACATCAGTAGAGATTTGTAAAGTCGAAAATATATTTATTGCAATTAAGCAATACAGAGCAATCCGCGTTTAATCCCTGAAAAGAATCATCAGGATTACACATACGTCACTTATATATATATATATATATATATATATATATATATATATATATATATATATATATATATATATATGTACATATATATAAATATATATATATATATATATATGTATATATATATATATATATATATATATTTATATATATATATATATATATTAGTACTTCATGTATCCACATAAAATATTATAAGGAGATATAATGTATCAGTTTTCAGTATTTACTTAAACAAGTGCTCGATACGTAAGTAGAGCTAGGTAGTAAGCAATGAAAATATATATGGCAATCAAGCTACACAGAGGCTCCCGTGTTTCATCCCCGACGATTCCCCCCGGGGATGAAACACGGGAGCCTCTGTGTAGCTTGATTGCCATATATATTATCGACTTGGCCAACATAAACTGTCACGTAATTAAGGGAAATTAAGATCTATATGTACCTAGACGCGGGTACAGATAGAAGACTAGTCGAGAGTGTTCTGCGAACTTATTCGGAACTTTGCATTAGAGCCTTTTGACAGTCGATTTTTAACATCCCCGATAGTGCTCAACTTTAATTTCTTAAAGGGGATATATAAATATATATATATATATATATATATATATATATATACCATGTATATATACGATATATATATATACGATATATATATATATATATATATATATATATATATATATATATATATATAATAAAAGTTTTAAAAAGGTTGAAGGCAATGCGAAGTTCCGGATCGCTGGAAGCTGTGAAGAACAAAAACAAAACCAAACCGAAATAAGTCGGATATAGATCGAAAAGGTTTGTTTATTTTTCTAGACGAACTTACAAGACAGCAAGAGTGTTAGTTTGTAATATTCCGGATGATCAGGGATCAATTTGATATATTTCGAGATATTTTTTTCCTCTCCTTGTCAAAAATAAATAAAAGAAAAATCCCGGATTCCAAGAAAATGCCAGGAGCGCTGGGGGGTTAAACCGGAAGTGTTCAGGATAAAGTATTCAGAGGAAAAAGAAATAGATCGTAAGAAGTTCTGATAAGATAATAATTAGATATTATATCCTATATTATTATTCTTTATATATATATATATATATATATATATATATATATATATATATATATATATATATATATATATGATGTATTTGTATGTTGTTTCTATTTATTTAATTTTTCTTTATACATTTACTATTATTATTTTTTTATCGTATATAAAACGTTGATTTTACTTATAATATATATCTTTGTCAACAGGCTGGTTCCGGCATAAGATGTTATATATGCTGTAGAAAGTTTAGTTTGCTACCGGTGATGTATATTATAATTTTGTTATGTCTGGTTAAGTTTAATCCTAATTTATTGGTTTTAATTTACCTCTTAGGTGTCTTTTGTTTTGGGTAGGGAGATTGATCGGTTTACTGGTTAAAGGGAGACAAATCTGTTATATTTGGTATTAATTTATAAAGGAAATTCTGTTAATTGGCTTTGTTTGTTGAATTTATTGAACTAATCTCAGATTTCTTATTCAATTGTTTGTATGTTTTATGTGTTTATTTATTTATTTGTATAATGTTTGTTTATTTATTTATTCAGATGAGGTGGGGCGTGGTGTGGGGTTTGAGATCAAATAGTGTGGGTGTCAGGTACTCATGTAATGGTCAATTCTTAAAATAATAGGTATGATTTGTGCAATACCATATATATATTTACTTATATTGACTGCTGATTGACTGATGTTCATCTTCTGATGTAAAAATGATGATGATGAATTATTGCACTCTGAAAAGAGAGTTTGCCTCCACGGCAAAAATCCTGCTTTTTATCGAGCACGAAGAGAAAATCGAATGAAAAATAATGCGAGAGCAGATATGAGTAGTTTTCATCGTTTAATAAATTCAATCTTGTTGACATTATAGACGGGTTCATTCACCTTTCCTACATTTTATACTTTATTTGGTTTTGTTTATCTTTATTATGATCAACTTTTCCCTTTTTTTTTACGTATTATTGATTTTACTCCACCGACCGATACACCAGAAACGCGCGAATATGAAGTAAAGCAAACGGTAGAAGAGTGATACAATCCGAACCCGACGCAAACCAGGGAGAGGCGCGCTTTCCGAGCGCATACGAACTAAAAGCAAGGCGACTTCCCTTGCTTTCGGAAATTATTGTTTTCTTGGCGCTTTTTAGATGACTTTATTGAAGAGAGAATTACTTTAACGCATAATACCGCCATAATTGCTAACAAATCAACGTAGCCGTCTTCATATGCATACACTTTAGCGAAGATCTCGTGTCTTGTCGATTTATTGAATTCTGTGTTGTCGAAGAGGACGAAATCGGAGTGCGGATGAAAAGAGAGAGGGGGGCGTCGATTAGTTTTTTCGAGCACGGAAACCGCTTTTTAAGTGCAGGACCGGACTAAAAACTGAAACGGCTAATTTGCATAAAATTATCGAATCGGAGCCTAAAGACGAGATTCCATCGTAATATGATGGAGATTAGAATTCGGCGCAGCTCAAAACGTTCTAATAGAATCCAAGAGGATTAAGAAAACGCGGGAACTTTATTGAATTTTCGTTTTTGTTTGTTTGTTTTAAGTTTATTTTATTTTTTTTTTTATTTTTTTTTTTTTTATTTATTTATTTTTATTTTGTTTTTTCTACTCGATTCGCTTCGTGAGGTTGGGCTTGTTAAAATCGCTCTCACAAAAATGAAATTTCCTTTACGAAATTTAAAAAAAGAAAAGATTTACTATTACGAAGTCAAATGTTTAGTCATTTTTATTCTGTTTCATAGTTTTTTTCATCTACCTTATTTCTTTCCATCAAGTGATTTATTTTTAAGATTTCGTTTTTTTTTCTATTTTTTAGGTTTTTCACTTTTCTCTTAAGGTTTATTTTTAATCCATTATTAGCATACACTTTTTTATTTTTATATGTTTTAAAACATACTCGCAAAAATATTCTTCCCTTCTAGTCGCATGTTTTTGCAGTATATATGACGAACGCACATATACTACACTGCCTCTAAAAGGAGGAGGTAAATCCTGGATGAGTGTTATTTTATTATTTACCTCCTTTCTATGAGGTTAGTCACAAGGTCAGGTGTAGGTTTGATGAAAGTGTTTCTGTGGAACGAACTGGATTCGAATTTTGCACACCCAGGTCTTCAGCCCGTGTCGTTAACCACTTAGCCAACATCACCCCATGAGTGAGTGTTATAATGACGAACGAACGTATACTACACTAGCCCACAAAAGGGGGAGGTGATTCATTGGAGGATAGGCTCATGACAACAGAACAGATACTAAACACTAACCTCCCTCAAAATGAGAATGTAATCCTTGGGAGGATAGTATCATGGCCAAAGCGCAGATACAACACTAGTCCACCATCGCCACCCACTCCTAAAACGAGGGAAAAAAGTTTTGGGGCTCTTTCTAATCACATATTTCTACTAGTATATATGAGGAAGGAACATATACTACACTGCACCGAAACGGGGGAAGTAATGTCCAGGTGTGTGTTATCACGACAAAAGAACACACATTACACTGCCCTCTATAGGAAGAGGTAATGCTTGGAAGGAAAGTCTCATGGCAACAGAACATATATTACGCTAGCTACCTGAAATTAGTCTGAAATAGTATAGTAAGCTGAATTGAGCTTTAATAGGTAGTAATAGTATAGTTTCGGCTTCAGAGAGATACCAAATCTCCGTTATTAATAGAAGTAATAGTATAGTTTCGGCTTCAGAGAGATACCAAATCTCCGTTAATAATAGAAGTAATAGTATAGTTTCGGCTTCAGAGAGATACCAAATCTCCGTTAATAATAGAAGTAATAGTATAGTTTCGGCTTCAGAGAGATACCAAATCTCCGTTATTAATAGAAGTAATAGTATAGTTTCGGCTTCAGAGAGATACCAAATCTCCGTTATTAATAGAAGTAATAGTATAGTTTCGGCTTCAGAGAGATACCAAATCTCCGTTATTAATAGAAGTAATAGTATAGTTTCGGCTTCAGAGAGATACCAAATCTCCGTTAATAATAGAAGTAATAGTATAGTTTCGGCTTCAGAGAGATACCAAATCTCCGTTATTAATAGAAGTAATATTATAGTTTCAGCTTCAGAGAGACAGATATCAAGTCTCCATTATTAATAGAAGTAATAATATAGTTTTGAATTTAGACAGATAGCTACCAAGTTACAATCAGTTATAGATTTTACTTAAATATTTTTTTTATTATTGTCTAATAATCACATTACTAACAAGAAAACAAACAACAACAACAACATTAATAATAATAATAATAATAATAATAATAACAAGCCGCGCATGCGTGGTCCCCCTCTGTATGTGACTCGATGTGGCGAGTGTGAAATGCAATGAATTTGGGCAATTTGGGGCGTTTTTGACCCCATTGTACCCCCTGGGGGCGCGAACCAGAATTGTTCTGAGGTCAAGGATGCTCATTTTATATCCAGAATCAATTGGCTCTACATCTTGGCCAAGTTTCAGAAGAATTGAATGGATAGATCAAACGTTATGGGAGAAAAGGGTCATTTTTTGCCATTTTAGGGGGCTTTAGACCCCCCCTGGAGCCGCGAACCAGATTGTTTCCAAAGTCAGCGATACTTATTTTATATTAGGAACAATTGCCTCCATATTTTGGCCAAATTTCAGAGAAATTGAATGGATGGATGTAAAGTTATTTTGTAGCCTTTTGACCCCCTGGGGGGCTAACCGGATTTTTTTTCAAAAATCGGAGAATGTCACTTTCTAACATGACTAAAGTTACAACTTCATGCAAAATTTCAGAGAAATTCAATGGATGGCTGCGGAGAAAAATCCGGACGGACGGACGGACGGACGGACGGAAATGCCTCAAAACATAGGTCTCCCGATTTTATAAATCGGGGGACCAATAAGAAGAAGAAGAAGAAGAAGAAGAAGAAGAAGAAGAAGTACGACAATGGCAGGTGCCAGAATATTGCAAACAAAATACAGGTATGTAGAACTGATCAATAGCGCCAACAGAAAACAACTATGGAAACAAAATTGACCACCAATAAATATCGTCTTGCAAAAGCAATCCTACACAAAACACTACTTTAATCGCATGAAGAATGCATAAGACATATCTCCTAATCACCATGCAACTGGCTCAAGGACTGCAGACCAAGCAAGAAACATAATTAAGAGAGAACGGTTGTGGGAGCTCGAACTAAATGAAAATGTACGTAATGTAGCATGAAATCAGCAACATTTCCCTCTAGTGAAAACTCACACGTAGATGTCGAAGTAGAACAACAGAAAACGAGTTCCACGTGACCACGAAACTCATTAAATAAGAAGCAACAGAAGTCGAACACAACAAGGTAATTATGAGTGAGGACAAAACGACCGCCACATTTTTAATTAAGGAAGAAGAACAGAAAGTAAATTCAGATACTGAACAGGGGAACACACTGGTCGCACATATATCAACAGACTAAAAGGACTTTATCTACACTAATGTCAAATCTGTTATCATGAAAACAAAGAAATGTGTAAAAAATAAAAACACTATAAAAAGAATGGACCAACAAGGCCCGTGAATAAGGTTAAAGAGATGAGAAAACGGTGAAAGAGGAAAAATACAGCTGACAAAAAAAGAAGAAAGACTAAACAAGTAACATGAAGAACAACTATGAAAAATAGAAGTAAAGCAATTAAGGCTGAGAAAATACAGATACAAAAATAAACAGTACAAACAAGATAGGACAATTTCAAACAATGAAGCCAGTTTAACTGGAGGGAGAACAACATCAGGACAAACGACCCCGACAGAAATGAGCCAATTCGAGAGCAATATATTGGGAAAACGACAAGACCACAACCGTAATGCCGACCGGCTGAAAAACACAAAAGAGTTATATAAAATTACAGAAGGGAGAGAAAGTGTCATTAATGAAGAAGCACTAAAAACTACCTTAAGAAACTGGGCAAATTAGAAAACACTAGGACACTATGCAGTGCGTAGAATCTTCACGCGCTTAAATAAGGGACTAACACAAAACCTAAGAGGCCGTATTCGCGAAGATCAAATGCTAGAGGGGATGGCTAAAGGAAGAATCGTATTCATTAGAAAATTATAACACAGTCCCGAGCAAGTATAGACCGATAACCTGTCTACCAAGCATGTAGAAACTATTAACTCCATAACTAAGCAATACAAACTTCCATGTCATTAATAATTGTTGAGACACAAAAAAGATACAACAGGGATGAGAGTGACAAGAGGGATGGATGTCCTAGTATAAATCGATTACAGAATTCTCCAG
This sequence comes from Sepiola atlantica, assembly GCA_963556195.1. Lineage (NCBI taxonomy): Eukaryota > Metazoa > Mollusca > Cephalopoda > Sepiida > Sepiolidae > Sepiola > Sepiola atlantica. Next base: position 17,715,077 of record OY744518.1, read on the forward strand.
GTAATATAAAACACATGAAAAGAACATAGCCACAACATAGATCGATTCCAAGAAAAGTTTCAAAAACAAATCAACAAATAATTGAATCCTTACGGATGTATAAAATATCTGACAATATTACCAGCTTCGTTGAGAGAAAAATAGGGAACATGGTGACATGGCTTCACAGCCAAGATACAACTCCTGACAGAGATGAAAATACAGATATACTCGCTTTATCTACTACATTTTATCATAACCATGATGCAACTCAACAATATGCTCATCAGGTGAAATTCCGGATATAAATGTACAAACACAAATAGAAAAAATAAATCGCTTCATGTACATGGATTTTCTCAAACTATTTGCAAAGATCGACAAGGAGCTAACCGTTGATACGAAACAATGAGAAACTTTACCAAGACATTCGAATGGAATTGTGCACTACTTGAGATGAAGAAGGGTAACGGTAAAAAAGATGTTCAATCGATGAAGACGTTTGGCGAACATCATACTGTTAATATCTAGTAATATCTAAGTGTTCTGAAAGCAGAGAGCATAAAAGATACAGACATAAAAGAGAAGATTAGAAGAGAATACGCGAAAAGAACAAAATGCTTCTTGATATTTACATTATAGAACACAAAACAAACAAAATGAACGGATAGTTTGGCAGTATGTCTAGTAAGATACTCGGGGGCCTTTATAGGCTAGACAAAAGAAGAACCCAGTTACCTATACTGAACAACTAGGAAAGGAATGATCATGTATATTGCATTTTTGGTCAGGGTTTACTTGTAGGGTGAAGTATCTTCATGTCAGGTTGTCCTGACAAACCCTTGTCAGAGACACCAGAGGTACTCGAGGATAATGTCTAGTTGGTAATTCAAACTCCCGTGTAGGTAATTCAAACTCCTCAGCATGTGTGTGTTGCTTCTTTCCTATCTAATTTATTCATTTTTTTCTTACAAATTTTACGAAATCACTATTTTTTACTTGTATTATTATTTATTCCTAACTTTGTCCTTTTCTTTTATATCTATTTATATATCTATTTATATATCTATTTATTTTCATCTTTGTGTCTTTTTATTTAATTTTCTTCAAAATTTATTTCATTCGCTTTTGTACTTTTTTGAATTCATTTGTAGCGACTTCGAGTGACTTTCTGATTTTTCGCATCTTTTTCCATTCTTCATTGTTATTGTTCAAATCTGATATCTGCCTTTTATACAAAGATCTCCGTCTCAAATCAAGTTCTCCCCCTTATTTTCTATTCATTGCTATTATCTAATTTCTTATGCTTCATGCGTGCCTTCATTGAATTTCTGTTCTCTGTTCTCTACTTCTTAATCTTTTTCTTTTTATCACCGAATTGAATATGCAACTTTCTCCGCTACAATCTGATCAACCTAAACTGAAAGATGGTTCAAATTTATTCATCATAAATTTGCCGATCTCATAAAAGGAATGACCACACCGTGACTCGCGCTGCACGTCATGCTTTATTGGTTTTTCAATAACAAAAGTCGAAGATAATTGTGTCGAGTTCACTAGCCACTTGGATTAAGGATCAGAAGTAACTGAACTCGGATTACAACTTTACTCTTTCTTTATTTTGCTTGTAAAAAGAATACACATATATCTTCCACTCTATAATAAAAACCAATGTGTATTTATTTTAATAATTATATATATATATACAAGATCGACCATAACTTACTATACCATATAATTTCAAAATAATAAATGTAAAATTACAGAAATATTGAACTGCAATATAGAAACTAACAATAATAAAAACAAAATAGAAATATTGAACTGCAATATAGAAACTAAGAATAATAATAACCAAATAGAAATATTGAACAGCAATATAGAAACTAACAATAATAATAACACTATAGAAATATTCAACTGCAATATAGAAACTAACAATAATAATAACAATATAGAAATATAAAACTGCAATATTAAAAATAAAAATAATAATAACGATATAGAAATATTAAACTGCAATATAGAAACTAACAATAATAATAACAAAATAAAAATATTAAACTGCAATATTAAAACTAACAATAATAATAACAATATAGAAATATAAAACTGCAATATTAAAAATAAAAATAATAATAACAATATAGAAATATTAAACTGCAATATAGAAACTAACAATAATAATAACAAAATAAAAATATTCAACTGCAATATAGAAACTAACAATAATAATAACTAAATAAAAATATTCAACTGCAATATAGAAACTAACAATAATAATAACAATATAGAAATATTGAACTGCAAGATAGAAACTAACAATAATAATAACAAAATAAAAATATTCAACTGCAATATAGAAACTAACAATAATAATAACAATATAGAAATATTGAACTGCAAGATAGAAACTAACAATAATAATAACCAAATAGAAATATTGAACAGCAATATAGAAACTAACAATAATAATAACAAAATAAAAATATTCAACTGCAATATAGAAACTAACAATAATAATAACAATATAGAAATATTGAACTGCAATATAGAAACTAACAATAATAATAACCAAATAGAAATATTGAACAGCAATATAGAAACTAACAATAATAATAACACTATAGAAATATTGAACTGCAATATAGAAACTAACAATAATAATTACAATATAGAAATATTGAACTGCAATATAGAAACTAACAATAATAATAACAAAATAGAAATATTAAACTGCAATATTAAAACTAACAATAATAATAACAATATAGAAATATAAAACTGCAATATTAAAACTAACAATAATAATAACAATATAGAAATAGTAAACTGCAATATTAAAACTAACAATAATAATAACAATATAGAAATATAAAACTGCAATATTAAAAATAACAATAATAATAACAATATAGAAATATTAAACTGCAATATAGAAACTAACAATAATAATAACAAAATAAAAATATTCAACTGCAATATAGAAACTAACAATAATAATAACAATATAGAAATATTGAACTGCAAGATAGAAACTAACAATAATAATAACTAAATAAAAATATTCAACTGCAATATAGAAACTAACAATAATAATAACAATATAGAAATATTGAACTGCAAGATAGAAACTAACAATAATAATAACAAAATAAAAATATTCAACTGCAATATAGAAACTAACAATAATAATAACAATATAGAAATATTGAACTGCAAGATAGAAACTAACAATAATAATAACAAATAGAAATATTGAACTGCAATATTAAAACTAACAATAATAATAACAAAATAGAAATATTGAACCACAATATTAAAACTAATAGTAATAATTACAATATAGAAATATTGAATTGCAAGATAGAAACTATCAATTTTTACATTTAAGTTTTTTGCATCATAAAACATTTTGTATATTAAAGCTCACCATGACCTTTGATAATTTTTCAGATAATAAGCGACATATTTTAATAAAGAAATGGTTGCTCGAATGTCCTGCTTAACTTCAACGATACGACGAGCTTTGTTGGGTAGACTTCGTCTTTAATAACGCCCAATAAGAAAACTCAGAGGGTCAAATGTGACGAACGATACAGCCACTCAAACGGTTAATGTATGTCCATCCATCGATCGCGCAAGTTATCGTCCAACAAGTCTCCCCTCCCTCAAGCGCAGTGGAATGGTTTGGTGTCTTGTCTTGTTGAAATTGTAAAATTTCTACATTGTTCTTCTTCAGGTATCAAGTATGTTTACAGACATCGATGATCATGGCTCTCCATACTTCTCTGCATTCGGTCTTTCTGATAAGATCTAGAGTCGGGATTCCAGTGACCCTGTTGAGGCCATCTGTGAACTTGGTACGCTGTCTTCCTTTACTCTTTTTGCCGTCGATTTTTCCTAACATCAAGCTTTTCTCCAAGCCGTCCAGCCGTATCATACGGCCGAAGAACTTCAACTGTCTGGCGTGGACAGTATTGAGAAGCGATCTGTAATAGTCAGCCTTACGCATGACTTCTTCGTGTTCAAGCTGTTATAATACCCGCAAAGCTGCTGGTGCCGCATAGCCAGATAATGTACATAGTTATGTATTATAGACTATATTTATCTATACAAATATACAGGGTGTTTCAAAAGTCTTGGGAACATTACAAATGCGTATATCTCATGAACTATTCCAGGTAGAAAAATGAAACTGGTGCCATTTTAAAGCTTGCTTAATCACGTTTTTGGTCATACTAATGATTTTCGTGTTATCTTTCCAGGTGCAGTAATGGCGTTCTCTAAACAAGACAAGGCATTTTGCGTCCTCCAATTTGCAAAGACTGAATCGTGGACATGTGTTCAGCGTGCATTTCGCAGGAAATTTAAAAAAGAAGCCCCTGAAAGGAAATCCATTGTCAGATGGCATGCTAAATTTGTGAAAGATGGGTGTTTGTGCCCAAGTAAGCGAACAGGTCGCCCTTCAACTTCAGAAGATGCAGTTGAGCAAGTTCGGACAGCCTTTCAGCGGAACCCCCGTAAATCAGTGAGAAGAGTCAGCAGGAAACGTCAGCTTGCCACAGCAACTGTCTGGCGTGTCTTAAGGAAACGACTGCAAATGGTACCTTACAAGCTCAAGTTGGTCCAAAAGTTGAAGGACACTGATAAGCCACTTCGCCGTGACTTTTGCATTGCAATGCAAGAGAAGTTCGAAGATAACGGCTTTGATGACCGGCTTGTTTTTAGCGATGAGGCGACCTTCCATCTGAATGGCAAAATTAACAAGCATAACACTCGCATATGGGGTACTGAGAATCCTCATGAACTTCTTGAGCACGAGCGAGATTCACCAAAAGTGAACGTGTTTTGTGCAATTTCCAAGAAAGGTGTCTATGGACCGTTCTTCTTTGAAGAGGCAACTATCACTGGTGAATCCTATCTCAACATGCTGGAAGACTGGTTAATGGCTCAGTTGGAACAAGCAGAATCTGATGACTTCATTTTTCAACAAGATGGTGCACCACCACACTGGAGTCTTAGAGTAAGACAGTTTCTTAACACAAGGCTGCCTGGTAGATGGATTGGGAGATCTGGGCGAGGTGATGACGTTCTCATGCCCTGGCCTCCTAGGTCTCCAGATCTTACCCCGTGTGACTTTTTCCTTTGGGGCTTTGTCAAGCAACAAGTCTATGTGCCGCCCCTTCCAAGAGATATTGACGAACTAAAGGCTCGAGTAACGGCAGTTGTGGGAACCATTGACGTCAAGATGCTGGAACGCGTTTGGCAGGAAATGGACTATCGACTAGATGTATGCCGTGTGACGAATGGTGCTCATATTGAGCAACTTTGAAGATTCCCCACAAAACTTGAAACTTTAACCTTTCCAACGGTACCAATTTCATTTTTCAACTCCTAATAGTTTTTGAGTTATTAAAAATCGTTATGTTCCCAAGACTTTTGAAACACCCTGTATATATATATATATATATATATATATATATATATATATATATATATATATATATATATATATCCCGTCACGCAAAAGTTAGCTAAGAAAACATGTGCTATTTCTGGCCTCGAGACGAAACACTGTCAAGTGGTGAATGGAAGTGAGAAAGCAAATAGCAAGTCAGACAATCATCTCACACTTACCCTGCCGACTGAAAGGAATTTGGGAAGAAACCCTCAACCATAATATAAAATCCACAGTGGGTGTTTAAAGGTAACCGGTAATTATAATAACAATTTATATATAAAAATAAAAATGTCTAGTGTAATTCTATGATTTTGTATGAATACTTTGGTAATATATCTCGAAAAATAGCAAGTGCGAAGCAAATTTTCTTCCGTTATTTTTAAGGGATAGTGTACACTGGTATATATATATATATATATATAAAATATGAGACTAAAAGTATACTTTTAGAGAATTGAACCTATACGAAGAGAACTTAATTTTTATTTATTTTGCTGGAATTAATCACGAGCGGTTGTTTCCTCGTGGATATGGGAAAATTGTTCTTGTCGGCATTTTTTTGGAACGTGAAGTCCGATGTGATAAGCGCGTGGTGGTCGCTAATTTAAATATAAAAGTTAGCAAGTGTTTTAGAAAACACATCCATATATACACACACACACCCACACACACACACACATATATATATATATATGTGTGTGTGTGTGTGTGTGTGTGTGTGTGTGTGTGTGCGTGGAGTTTGAATTACCTACTAGATACCATTCTCGGGTGTCTTCGGTCTCTTTGCACAATGGTCTGTCAAGATAACAGGACATGAGGATACTTCCGTAACAAGTAAACCCTGACCAAATATTCAAAATAACATAGTATTCGAAGCCCAAATAAGATCCCCTATGGTATGGCTACACTGGTTCATACGAGTAATGGTGCACTTTTTCCAAGTGGTCTTACCTCTAGTAACAACACTTAGCTGGATAATCCACCAGACCAGATGAATAATTGTCCTGGAATCCGGTAAGACCAATTGACCATATAAAAGGTATACTATAACATAGTTAACTGGTCAATTGGAGACAGAAGAATCAATGTTGTTCATTTTTTTATTAACTCAACTTTTGAGAAATAAGGAACTATTATTGAACACTCGGATATCTGTGTATCTCATATAGAATCCAGTGTAAGCCCCAGGAAAGGGGTCATTTGATTTCTGAGAACTTCTACCGAAGTAAAATGAAAAAGAATTGAGAAATATATATACTCTCCAATACTGAGATGGAAGTCTTAAGTTTTGGACTCAAATTCGCCACTGGAATTTACCCCAAAATGACAACCAACATGGTCTCCCGAAATTACAAACACGAGGACTCGGACTTTACTAAGGGTTTTATCCAGGGAATCATCTCTACTACAACCACTCAATCCATGGACTCAATTCTCCCCCATAGATATCTAAAATCATTACACAACCTTGCTAACAATGATAACATCATCATCTCACCCGCAGACAAGGGTGGTGGCGTTGTTATCATGGATAAATCTAAATACATCGAAAAGATGTCCGAACTCTTATATAATCAAGACATTTACGAAGAAACTAATTCCACCTTTATATACAAAGAAATAGATAAGTTCAACAAATCCTATAAGCAACTAATAAATAAGAATAACACCTGGTTAACATATATAGATTACCACCCCAAAATTCCAACTTTATATGGCCTACCAAAAACCCACAAGAATAATACCCCAATGCGCCCCATAATCTCAGGTATCGGCAGTGCTACCCATAAAATTGCACGTGCCATTACAAAAATACTAACCCCATTACTAGGTACGATTAGTCCATCTCACCTAAAAAATTCCGGAGATCTACTTAATAAATTAAAAAATCTTAACCTAACTAATAAAACTATGAATAGCCTTGACATAGAATCATTATACACAAATGTCCCCACCAATAAATGCCTTAATTTACTCAAAAAACATCTCGACAAAATAAATATCAACTTACCCTTTCCAGTAAATAACATAATTAATATTATAAATTTATGCACTAATATGACCTATTTTACTTTCAACAATTTCTTTTATAAACAGAAATTTGGCCTACCTATGGGGAATCCCCTCAGTGGTGTCCTATCCTGTTTATTTTTGGAATTTCTTGAGAACGGACCAATAAAATACAGACTACCTAAAAATGTATCTTACTATAGATACATAGATGATATCCTAATTTTCCTCCCGAAAACCACTAAAATAGAAAGCATTACTAACAAATTGAACAAAATAGAACCGACCATTAAATTTACTTTCGAAAAAGAAACAGATAACTCCATTCCTTTTCTTGATATTCTACTAATAAATAAAAATAATAATTTATCTTATAAAGTCTACCGTAAACAAACCAATAAGAACGATTATGTTCATTTTTATTCGCACCACAATAATAAAATAAAATCTGGCATCATAATTGGTTTTTACCTAAGAGCACTTAGGATATGCAGCAATGAATATTTAGATGACGAATTTAAATACATTGAACACTCTCTCAATACATTACAGTACCCAAAGTATTTTATACAAAATTCTAAAAGAAAAGCTCTACAGATTTACTCAAATTCCAAACAGAAAAACTTATCCACCAGCCCTATAATAAATAGATATATAGCTTTACCAACCAATTCCAACAATAATCCGATTTACACAGAACTTAATAAACTAGGCATAAACATATCCCAAATAACTTCTGCAAGTATTATAAATTTAATCAAAACACCTAAACTGAACACGACACCCAATGTCAAAGCTGGCATATACTCCATTCCTTGTCTAGACTGTAATAAGGTCTACATTGGAGAGACGCAGCGTAATCTGGACAAGCGGATTTATGAGCATAAAAGAGCGATTAAAACTAACAACACACTTAACGCCTTATGTGCTCATACTATGGAATATGGTCATTACTTTGACTTTGAGAAATCCACTTTAATCAAAATAATACACAACAAGTCAACACGTCGAATAATTGAATCTGCCCTCATAGCCCTTTCCACAAATAAAATTAAACAAAGAATGGGCTTCTACAATATCTCCCCCAACCTATCAAAAGCAATCATTAGTGAAAACAAGATAATTCTAGACACCGGATGATTCCCTGAGCTTTAAATTAAATATCCTTTGGACCCCTTTCTGCTCTTTATTTTCTCTTCTTCTTTTACAATGCTACTTCTATGTATATTTGATATATATGTATGTATATGTGTTATATATATGTTTCGATCACATTTATGTGCATATATATATATATTTATTTCTATTTTTTTTTTTTTTTTTTTTTTTTTTATTTGCATACCCTTTATCTCAACATGAACCCAACCACTATATATATTCCCCATAATTTACAGACTTTCTCGTCTTTTGTCATTTTTGTATTCTTCGTCCGCTCTTGACAAAGCCCACGTGAAATTTGGGCGAAACGTTGAGCGAAAAGGTCTTCCGCTTTTCCATTTTTAATTTCATACCGTCGGATTATTTTTATCCTTTCATATACTCATATATATATATATATATATATATATATATATATATAGGGGGAGTTTGAATTACCTACTAGACACCACCTTTGACTGTATTCGACCTCTCTGTACAAGGGTTTGTCAGAAAAATCTGACATGAAGATACGTCCCCCTACAAGTAAACCCTGACCAAATATTCAAAATAACATAGTATTCGCAGATCTTTTCAGTATATACACTGGCTTATACGAGAAATAGTTAACCTTCTTCTAGTGATGTTACCTGACGTCACAACACTTAGCTTGATTCTCCACCAGACTAGATGAATTCTAGTCCTTGAATCCGGTAAGACCAAGAGACCACAAGAAAGATATACTACAAAATAGTTAACTGGTCAATTGGGAGGAGGAACATTAATATTCTTAACTTATTTACTAACTCAATGTTTAACAAGTAAAGGAATAAATGGAATATTCGAATATCTATGTATCTATGTAGATCAAGTGTTAGCTCTAGGAAGGTGCCTTTTGATTTCGTAGAACTTCGACTAAAATAAAATAAAACGAATATATATATATATATATATATATATATATATATAGAGAGAGAGAGAGAGAGAGAGAGAGAGAGAGAGAGAGACAGACAGACAGACAGAGAAAGAGAGAAAAAGAGAGAGATTTAATGCAGGTGAAAAATAATTATTAATACTATATATGTATATCATATTATATCGTGATAAGCCAATGCTCAATATACAAGATAGAGCAGTAACATAAGAAAATGATGACAATCAAAATTGGATAAATAAAATACGTATTAGATCATAAATTCATTCAAACTAAAAATATATATTGAAAAAACGTCGTTTTTTTTCCTTTTATTTAATCTATGGGTTTAAAAAACATAAGCTCTAAAATAAAAGCTCATTTTTGAAAATCGATGGTTTAAGGAAAAAAAGTTATTTCAATATATCCCTTGTTTGAATTAATAGATGATCTAATAAATATTGCCTTTTATCCAATTTTTTTTCATCCAAAAGGGCAGATTTAGACATCTTTAGTAAATCTCCGTGCCCAGTGGAATCATCGGCAATGACAGAAATTGTTGACGCCATTCCCTGTCGGGCGTGTCTACAATCATTTCATATATATATATATATATATATATATATATATATATATATATATATATATATATATATATATACAGGGTGAGCAAAAATAAGGGTCCTATTTTTAAAAATTCATAACTTTTTTATTTATTGATTTTTTTTTTTTTTTTTTTAGAATAAGTAAAGGACCCCTTCCGAAGCAAGCATGAGTCGTATTAGCCCTAAGGAACGTACCCTCATTTAGAAAACATTATTTTTGCTTAAAAAACTCAAAACAGTGTAAAAAACAATACTTTAGTTTTTGTAAGTTTTAAGAAGTGTTTTTCGGCTAAAATTTGTTTTGTTTATTTCAAAAAATCTCGGAAGGGTCAGTCTACACACACATAAAGTTTGGTGAGTTTAACTTTTATTTTGTGGAAGTTATTCAAATTCAAGTTATTCAAATTTAAAGATAGGACCCTTATTTTGGCCCACCCTGTATATATATATATTTAAAAGGCTGTTTCTCATAAAATCTGCTTCGATAACTTTTAAAAGAAAGATTTTTTTAAACTGAATCATTTACCTTGTTAAATTATCTTTTTACTTCTCTTCATAAATAGTAGGTTTGAGTAATATTCCATTGTATGTGATGTTTGTGTGTTCATTATAAAAAGAAAGGTTAGAGAACCTCATTAAAACTAAAAGCGTAATTCATGTAATGTTTAGCGTGAAAGAAAAGCGCATTCAAATATTTTTAAAATATTGTACTTGGATGTTATTTATTCAGATCAATCGTCGTGAGAAAGTTTTGAAATAAAGACGAAACGTTCATAAATATGCAAATATTTTTATTTCTTTTTCATCACGTTGGAATATATTTTCCATAATTTACATAATATATATATATATATATATAATGTTGAATATAGAAATGAAGATAATTATATACAGTATGAAATTAAGAACCCTATATGCTTTTGCTCCCCGAAGATAGCGCTAGCTTTCTTTTTTTACATTTTGATAATATTTAATTTTGGAGTGGCGCCAAAATATATACTTTATATAAATTGGGAGGGAGTATAACTAAACTAACATTATTTAAAATAAATTACGATAAATTGATAGTCTTCAACCATTATGATGCACACCCGGCATTTCTCATTAATTAATGAGGACAGCTGCTCAAAATTTCTCCCTCTTGGCCAGAGTACATAAAGAGTTTCTAACTTAATAGCTCCCGCATTATCTAAAAAGCTCTAGCCCCTAACCCATCGCGGTAATGTTACATTCATGTGCTTGTTTTACAAGTACTTCCACTGAATGTTTTCGACGAACTTACTCCACTTGTATACCCAACGTAAATACCGCCGACAAACTCGACTAGCAGCATACTCCCACCCCTTCATTGTAGAGATTCACAGATAATGTAAAACTTTAGCTTAGCAGTAGCTTTTTTCCGCTTGCTTTTGGAATTCACTCCCTGCTGCCTGTTTCCTCTGATTCTACCAACATACACAAATCTAAATGTGATATGAACAAACATCTTGCTGCATAATTCCCCATTTAAGATGCCCCTTATAAACTTGGCCCCTAATCACTGTAGCTCCTTATTTATCAGCGGTAATACGCTTTCTTTGGGATTAATAAAGGTAAAAATATAAAATAAAATAAAAATACACGTGACAGACGGAAAAAATGACGGACGGAGCCTATTATAGCGATGCTTTGCCGCACGTACAATTTTTCGTAAAAAGAACAGAAAGAGATAAACAACAACAACAACAATAATAATAATAATAATAATAATAATAATAATAATAATAATAATAATAATAATAATAATAATAATAATAATAATAATAATGATGATAGAGAGAGTAGAAGAAAGTACGTAACGCTGCCTTTTATCATTTTTATCTTTTCATCCAATAATTGGCATAATAAAGAGTCGCAGTGGCCCGGCATTTGACCACTATGTCACGGGATGTCTTTTGTCGTCGCCTAACACGGTCAAATCCACTTCATTTAACCAATTAATAAAGATTTCTTTTCACATACGACACATTAAAATTGAATACGATGGAGACTTCCGTCAGACGGTCACGCAAAACGGATACGACGCTTACGATGTATTCAAAAGGCTTCGTTCAATGGCGTCACATCGTTATTAGCTTAGTTGTGAAAATCAGCAGCTTCGTGTAAAAATAACCTTATGATAATCTAATTGGCCGAAATGGATGGAGAAGAAAACGCCATCACTTGAAAAGTCGCCGACAGAATTAATTTAGAGGCAGTAACTTTTTATATACAACAATGGTGGCAGCATATGTACTAATTGCGATAGTTAAAATAGATAAATGTGGCACCATGATAGGTATCATCCAGCGATTGACTTGACAGTGGGGCCTTGTTTGAGTGCACGGGGGCGGGGGAGAAACTTCACAATTTCATCTATCAGGATCGAATATCAAATTGAGACTCAAATATTAAGCCCGAGTCACCTCTATTGTATAACTGCTAATTTGTTTTTGTTCAACAAATTGAAATAATTAACGACTTTAATCCTTTAGTTTTGGGGATTTTTTTTTTTAAATGTATTAATTAATCGTGTATACATTAATTACATAGATATATCATTCGTTTAGAACATATGTCATCAACTTATTCTAAAAATCGGATGGTTCTTGTTTTAGCATTGGCTTTCCCGATATTTTTCTAGTTTGAATTCTTTCTAGAAATACATCGGGTACTTACGGGAAGGACCACGTGAAGGTTGCCAACATCCTGAAATGAAAGTGGTACTGCGGAACCGACTGGATTTGAACTTGAATGTCCTCATCATCTTAATATCGTCACCTCCCTCTTTCAAATTAAAGCGGTGCAAAGAAATTGTCATTTTTGGGAAACTCCATCCGACTTACACTAGAGGTATATATTTAGGTCGATTGTCACGATCGACACGCGTGTATTCATAAAACAAAACCATTTTAGCTTTTTGTTATTAAGAGTTATTGTGAAACACACATAAGCTTCACAGAACGACATCCGAACAAAAGACGCATATCAAAAAGATACGATGACGCATGCATTGATTTTGAATAATGTTGCATCTGTTAGTCGAATGCATCTATAAAATATGAGAACATTGCTTTCAGTTTATTTTTTAATAAACAAATATGGCAGCAGATAAATAATACAGTTAATCAATAAAAAATAAAACGTCCGACTGGAAAAATCTGGAAGTAATACTTTTATTAAATATCAAAAGTCACATTTCCTTACCTAGCCTCGCTGGCTCACTGGAAAGTAAATACACATTTTATTAATTATTTGTTCGTTTGTTTGTTTTACGATTTAACTTATCACAAATCGTGCAAGACACGAACATATAAAACACAAATTGAGAAACAAATTAATAGATCAAGTAATAGAAATTTAAACTAAGCCATTTTTCACTAAGTTTTTCAGATGAAAATTTAGAGAACGACGCGAATCGGAATAGTTGTTGTAGCAAACAAAATACTAAAAGAAAACAGTAAAACTCGTATTTCCTTTTTATTTATGTCCGACGTGAACGCATAACTTTTGATCATATTCACTAAAAAAACAGGATATAACGGGCATATAGTAAACGCATTTTGTTTTGTAGGTTTTTGATACGAACTATGCGGTTTTTGCTTCTAAAATATAGTTACAAAGTAACAATTGAAACGTTAGACGTAAAATATGAGTTGCTTCCGGTAATAAGCTCGTGTCTTTCAATCGTAGGCGTGTCCCCTTTCTTCCTGAGATGCTCATGGATGGCTCTGCTCTTGAGGAGAAATGAACTCTCTCTCATCAAATCTTACATTAGATCCATTACTCTTTCTGCTTCTCTCTATCTTTCTCAACACTTTCTCACACCTGAGTCTGTTCTCTATATCTAAAAATATATTATCAGACCATGTATGTACTGTTGTCATATTTGGGCTGGTAAATGTCTGCTTTATTTGAGGGTTCTTGATAAAGGGCAGAAACGCATCTGTAATTTGATTAGTCCTACCCTTTCTTCTACTCTACACCCTCTCTCTCACAAATGTGATGTTGCTAGTCTCAGTCTTTTCTATAATTACTATTATGGAATCATATGTTCTTCGGAATTGTGTGGTCTATTCCTCGCTTCTTTTTTACAGCTTGTTTGACTCATTGGTCTAGTGGCCTCCATCAATTCGTTGTTTTAGTACCTCATTGTAATACAGTTTCTTATTCTAGCAGCTTTTTTCCAAGAACTGCAGGCTTGTGGAACTCTCTTCCTGCTTACTGTTTTCCTCCTGCCTATAGCCTTGGTCTTTTCAAGACTACGGTCAATAGGCATCTCTTGTATATGCAATGACCATATTTCGTTCTTGTTAGCTCCTTTAACCAAGTGGCTTCATCTCTTGTCTGGAGCGATTTCCATAAAATATAAAATAAAATAAATATTAATTTTTTTTATATACTAATTAACTACTCGAGGATGAAGCTTAATGAGATTGTCTTACATCAAATCTGTTTGTAAGATGACCGGGAAAAATGCTGGGATCATTCTACCGCTCCTGAAGGGATGTGATTTCTAACGTTATCTATATAAGAGTCAGATAGACATACTGCTGCCAGATCTGGGGTGATGCCACTCAGATCACTATTACTTGCTTGACAGACTGCAAAACAGACATAGCAACCTAGTGGGGGATGTTTTCTTCTCCTCCCTACAGTCTGTTTCTCACAGAACAGATGTTGCTGGTCTTTCTCTATTATATCGGTAGTTTTATTGTAGATGTTCTACTGGGTTACAATCTATGGTATGTCTCTGTAAAAGCTTCACAGAAAGAACTCATCTAGCCACAACTATTGCAAATAACTTTCCTTTCGTTCTCTTAGTACCTATAACCAAACAGATCTTCCATGATCAGAGCTTCTCTTCAAGAACTTTCTATCTCTGGAACACAATACTACGGTAGTGGTTCCTTGCTGACTACAACATAGTTGTCTTCATGTTCAATGTCAACTAATCCTTGTTGAGCTGTACCTTAAGAAATCAAATCCCGCTCTTTTCACCCACGATTTCCAATCCTCTCATAGTATTGTTCTACATTCAATTGACAATCTCATGAATCCTTATCCTCGAGTGGCGTTTTGGGCTTGATGTGGTAAAAAAGTATGCATCTATATAAATAAAAGCGACTGTCTGGTTTCCTGTGTCTGTGAGTTCGCGAAAGAGACTAAAAGAGGAGTCACTTATACGAAGATATCTTTAGACAATATATAATTTTAATGAAGGGGGTATTCAGCTATCCAAAAGGGGGCACTCTAGATTGGGAAAAAGATAAAAATTACCACAGTGTAGAAGGATTTTACACCTTTAACCGACGACAGAACAGATGGTACCCTTTGGTCTTAGTCCGGGGGCCAAAGACTCTTATGCATAGCATCATCGATTTTTTTCTGTTGTGTGACAGTTGGGGGTGTTGTTGTTCATCGTGCTTGGCCAGCAACGCTTTGAAATCAAGCTTTCTTGTGTCTTGAAAGAGTTCTAGATGTTACCGACACAGAGCCAATGGAAGTAAGTGGTGTTATTTCGGGAGGAGTTTTTCTCTTCTAGACTAGTTTTCCAACCAAGGCTCTAGAGTCTAGTCATCCCAACTGTTAAATCAGTAACTGAGGGTTTCGCCACACATTCCTCCCTGTAAAAAATAAAAACATTAACAGTCGTATTTCCATTTATATGAATTACCGACTGGAATTTTTTCAGTAAAAAGGCACGCGTGTAACGAGCATGTAGTTTTCAACTCCTCCCTACTGTCTGTAATTACATTAACTAGAGTATTTGGGAGGTGACGGTGGTTAAGTAGATAACGACACGGACTGAAGACCTGGGTGTTCCAAGTTCGAATTCAGTCGACTCCACAGTTTAACTTTCACTTAGGGATGTTGGCAACCTTCTCAGGGTCCCTCCCGTAAGTACCCGATGTCTTTCTAGAAAAACATCGGGGAAACTAATGCCAACACCTGATTCACATGAAAGAAGAAGCACCAGAGTACTTAAATAAGTATAGTTGAATTAAGTATGTTTCGGTTTGAAGAAAAGTCGTACAACTGTAAAATTTCTATGGATCTCGCTAGTAGAAATACTAATATATGTTTCTGTAGTTTACAATTATTCTTCAGATTTAATATATGTCCGTTACACGCGTGTTTTTTTACTAATTTTTATTTATTTATTTTCGGCTAGTTCCCCCCAAAATTAAACCAATCTATACAATAATTCGCTATAGAAATTTCATGTTGGTACGTACGTTATCACCTTTCCCCTATTTTTAACAGATGGCCGAAGATGTAATACAAAAAAGTTAATTTTTAAATTTCATCTGATGACTCTGTTGTGGCGAACGTGAAACTCTGGTGCAACTGGCGCAATGGTAAAAAAAGGTGCTTACTATTTTTTACCCTTTCCAAAGCGAAGCTTCCCACCTTACACCATCAGCGCTCAAATCATTATTTTGCCTCAGTTTAAATAAATGTCTCCATCCTGGAAGAAACCGCTTGTTTTTACAAGGGACTTCAACGCCAGACTTTAAATGGAAGACATACATAAAATCAGTTATTAAGGTCGATTTAAAAAAATGGTTATATCAGTTTACCGTTCCAGACGGTACCTGGCTGCTGAGGCAATCCTCTACCTGTATAAGAGTCAGATTTGGCACAAGATGGGTACTGCTGTATTGAAGTTTCCACAGCTGTTACATTTTCTGTCCCTGCAGTGGTCCTAGGACGGCCAGGATATTTCTTTTTAAAGCCGATGGGGTTTGTCTAAAATTAGAAAACGCTAATGAGAGTTTGTCTTTTTTGATACGTTTGACAACGTTTTTAAGAAACTCTTCCACAACATATGCTCTGCACCTCCAGACCATCGTGGGGTATCACGTGAAAAAAAAGTCTTTTAGTCTAGTTCATAGAGATACAAAGGGTTTTCTTTTATCTTCATTTCTTTTATTTTGAAATCGAGGCAACCTTTTGATCCGATCTGGAACAAGTGGTGCAATAGGGGGGGGGGAGTGGCTTGTTACCTTAAACATCTCCAAAACTTCTCTATTTTTGCCACCAACGCTTTTGCCTCAATTGAAATGAATTGAGGAAATCCCTTTAATTTGAAAAGCTCCTTTCATCCCAAACCTGAAACCTGTTGCTAAAGTTCGCTGGAAAAATGGTTGGACCATTCTACGGCTCTAGAAATTATCTGACTCTTGATGCAATCGTCTACCTGTATAAGAGTCATATATATCAAGTACTGCTGCAATATCTGGGGAGGTGCTGCCACTACAAGTGATGGGGAGGTGCTGCCACTACAAGTGATGGGGAGGTGTTGCCACTACAAGTGATGGGGAGGTGCTGCCACTACAAGTGATGGGGAGGTGCTGCCACTACACGTGATGGGGAGGTGCTGCCACTACAAGTGATAGGGGAGGTGCTGTCACTACAAGTGATGGGGAGGTGCTGCCACTACAAGTGATGGGGAGGTGCCACCACTACAAGTGATGGGGAGGTGCCACCACTACAAGTGATGGGGAGCTTCTGCCACTACACGTGCACTCTTTCCTACCTCGACAAAGTACGAAATCGACTGCGCAATCTAGTGGGAGATGATCTCTTCTCTTCCCAACAACCCCTTTTCGCTCAGAAGAGACGCTGAGATGTCTTTTCCTCATGTATCGGCATTTCCATAGTAGGTGCTCGGCTGAGATTAAAACTCCGGTTCCCTCTCCCCCGTAAAACTTTCCCAGTAAAAACTCGTCTCCCTATGGACACTGAAAAGAACTCTATTAACAGAATTCATTTCCAAGAAATTCCCACTTGTGGAACACGTGCTCGTCGGAATGTTTCCCTACGGACTACAACATGCTCGTTTTCGAGTCCAATGTAAACAAATCTCTGTCGGATCGTTCTGTGAATTTACTATAGTGCTCACTCCTTTTTTAGTACTGTTCAATCATCCAAATGAAAATATCACTAATCCTAATCCTCGAGTGGCTTTTGGCCTTTGTAAGTTGTGAACCATTAGTATATAAAAAGTATATAACATCTTTTGGGATAAATATAGATCTTTAAAAAATGTTAAAATAAAAGTGGTATTTACTTTGTATTTATTCGCGACGGGAACACATAACACTTGATATTTTTTAGATAAAAAGCTGTCGTGTAACGGGCATTGATTAACTTCATTTTATTTTTTAAAGACAGAGAAATATCACATACATAGACGAAGAGATGCTGTTTGAAAAATGTTAAAAATATATTGGCGCAATGCTAGACACAGAGTAAGACATCAAAATACAAGAACTACGAGTTCGTCTTCAACAGCAAGCATGTCAGTGAAGAATTTAAGCTGATAGTATTTACAACACTCATCCGAAATATTCTCCCGTACAACTAGAAGCGGTGGTTACTAACCAAAACATCAGAATACAACATTGATGTTTTTCAAAGAATCTAATGAAAAGAGTCATCCATGTCAGCTGACACAGAACAGTCCCGGGCAAAGGCATCAACATTCTCACCGGCGCAGTACGATGTACTGTTAGCATACTAAAAAGAAGGCTGTCATAGTTTGGTCATTTAATGTAATTGTCATTAGAAACACCTGTATGTAAAGCACTTTATAAAACCTACCAAAAGAGGACGACCAAAGATCACATGGCTCGACCAAATAACAAAAGACTTCAAATCATTATCAGACTTCCATTTTGATAACGAGATGAACAAGAATATCAGTATCCTCGAAATTATGTTTCCGACAGAAATAACTAAAGATCTGTGGTTAATAGGATGATGTTACCTAAGTTCAGAAGTATGCAGTTTGACGATGATGATTTTGTTTTGTGGGTGTTTGATGTAAACTATACGTTTTTTGTTAAAGTGACTTGAGTACGTGTAGAAAAACGATAATGTGTTAGAAACCCGTTATATGAGATCAATCCATCTATGCACTGGTTACAGAATACGTACAACGTAGGCAATTCCCAAGAGTTCCTAATTTGTTACCATATTTTTCTATACGAATTAAAATATAATATTATGTAACCTTTATATATTAGTCACACCTGTAAGAATCTATATAATAAAATGCTATGGTAATTTAATGTGCGTACGTACATTATCACCCTCCCACTTTTTTTAAATAGATAGGATCTGCCGATTGCCGAAGATGCAATGCAATAGGTATTCTTTTATTTCATCCGATGCTGTCCTTGTGTCGAGCATGAAACTCGAAGTAAACTACATTTTCTTGGTTCCCAAGCAAAGATCAAGAACAGTATATGTTCTGTCTAAAGCTTGTGCAGTAATATCGTGGGGTCTGCGTTCACGCCGAGCCTCCCTACCATGTTAATATGTCATAATTTTTTAACTAGAACTTTGGAGGCAGACTCCCATAACCAGATATATTATGAAAGTAAATTAACCAGAGGACTAGATAAATATTTTTTCATTTTGAATATTGTGGTACAATAATATTGTGGGGGTCTGCCTTCACATCGGACGTTCATAGAATTGAAATATTTTTAAGCGCGACAAATAGAATGTAATAATAGTTATAGTAGTAATAATAATAATCACGTTAATGGTGATGATGATAATGATAATAATAATAATAATAATAATAATAATAATAATAATAATAATAATAATAATAATAATAATAATAATAATAATAATAATAATAATAATAACAACACCAGCCACGGGCCAACTCGCATAGAGGGTAGAGAATCTCCAGCAAGCCATAGAGAACACAACATCTCTATGGAATACAAAGGCAGCTGTAAATACCAGGTTGACATATGGCAGGGTTTAACTGCATTTTATAGCCAGGATTGGGTCTTAAGCTTTGAATAACAACTCTCCCGAAGAAGGTATCTCAAAACTACAAGGGGAAAAAACTTACACAAAGCATTCCTCGTATAATTTCAATACGAGTGTTCAAAATTATCAATCAGAAAACGACGTAAGTGGGTCCGGAATGTCAAGTACAGGTCGAACGTCCTGCAGGGGAACGAACGAGGCTTTCCAAGTCGTTATCCAGCGAAACCATCGCAACACTAACACTAAAACTTGAACTAATTGGACTAAAGCCTTAAATAGGATTGTGAAGAAATTTTACTCGAAGAGTGATCCTCTTAAAAGATGAGGGATACAACTGTGGAATTTCCTCTGTTCCCGCTGGACTCGTATTATTACTATTTACTATTAGTTGGTTCATTTGGAATACGTTCAGGAAACATCTGTCATTATTAACCAGCAGAGCGTTACCACTGTCGACCAAATGAAACGTATATCAGGCACGTGTACACAGTGTGATAGTGAATGGAAGTGAAACCTGGCCAATGAGTGTTGAGGGCATGCGTTGCATGAAGAGAAATGAAATGAGGATGATACGATGGATATGTAATGTAAGTCTTACAGGCAGGCTGATAACCTCAGAGGAAGATTACATCTAGATAGTATAGGGAGATGTGTGGAGAAGAGTAGATGTCGATCGCATGGCCACGTTGGAAGAATGAATGAGAGTTATGAAGTTAGTTGTTGTAGGACAGTTGAGGTAGCAGGTTCAGTTCACTGGAAAACGTGGAAGGGAGTGATATAAATTGACCTGAAGGACAGAGAGATAATTAAAAAGCGGTCTACAGATAGGTAAGTTTGGAAGTCAATTTCTGAAAGCTGTGCAACGCATGCCAGCATGTAAAATAAACGTTAAACCGATGATGATGATGATGATGATGATGATGATGATGATGATGATGATGATGATGATGATGATGATGATGATGATGATGCTTTGTTTCCGCATGTATTAACTTACATGTTCTTTTCCAGTACGAAATAAATACTAATTAATATTTGAGTAAGGGTTTATGATACAAAGAGCTTATAAATCCGGCTTAATTACAGGCAAATAGAACACAGTCGTGTGTCGGGTCTTGACATCATTTTATTTTATGGTGGAACTGATTTTTTTGTTGATTGTTTGGCACTGTCATCTTATTGATCACATTCTGATTGTTAATTCGCCATTAATGATATGGTTAGACAGACTTTACTCTGATAAAGTTCGAGCATTTGAACGAGCAAAGATTTTAAAGAGGAAGAAAGGTATACGTGTAACATAGTCTGGTGTATTCTTCAATCCTCACAGTGCGTCTACGTCGTTGACGGAACCCACTAATCGTATTTCTGTAGTCGCAGTGGTGATGTGGCAGCTATGTTTCCCTTTCTGTCGTCGGAGACGTATTTTTCTTATTATTCTTCTTCTTCTTCATATTCTTCTCAATAAGATATTTTCTAGACAGAAACATTACACTTGGATTTTTTTAAATCTCGGGCATTTTGAACGACAGCGAACAGAACGACAATGGTGTAAAAAAATAGCCAACAAACGTTACGAAAGCAAGATAAGTTACTCTTCTACTAACCTGGATGAATTTATTTGTATTTTAACTTATTTTAAAGGGATTTCTTGTTCAAAACAAAACTGGAATCCACCTGTTCAGTTAGAACGAAAAACAAAATTGTGTTTCATAGGCCTTCCATAGGGCCGCTTAATAATCGCTAAAAAATCGAAAACTAAAAAAAATATTGCTGGAAACACATACTATAAATGTCACCAATCGTGGGAAATTGAAATTTTCTACCAGTATTTTGTTTAATTCTCGTTTTTTGAGCGATTATCGAAACTATGTATAATTTCAGACATTTTTTTTATTCTAACATTCATTTGTTGCTTATTTGTTTTTGTTATCCCTTTTTCATTCTGGTATGTCCAATATCTCTTTATGGTTTTATATTTGTGTTTATAGCATACATGCATACTAATTAAGTCCCCCATTGGGTGAGAAGCAATTATCCAAAACCCCAATTGTTAACTCTGCCGATTCAATAAAAATGAAAGATCTCTGACTATTCGCCACATCAGATTAACGGCTTCCTGTATCCGACGTAACTTCCAGGATACGTAGCTCTCACTCGACTTCTAATTAAACATGTGTAGTTTACTTCATAAAATCTTATGGGGAAATTTACTATTTTAATACTAGTTTAGCACACACTCATCTCAAAACTGCTACATATACTTGCCAATCGATCATATTCGCTATAAGTTCACCGTAGAATGTGTAGACCACTGTACCTAAAACACAGCCGTAGAAGAGTATTCTTTCAATCGGCACAATGCGTGACATTTCTTTTACTATCATACCCATCATATTCTAAAAAAAAATAAATCTGAGATTCTGGAACGGCAAACTTTTTTACGGCTCAAAAGAGTTCGGTAAAGGTACATAATAGTTAACAAAGCTCCTCCTTTCAATGTTAGGAATACATGTCTAAAGATCCGACGGGTGTGATAGTAAAAATGTAGCTTACTTTTTAATTCAGTGGTGTTTGTGTCGGGTTAAGCTGGGATATTACTACATTTGGTTGCTGAAAAAAGCCATTATTTGTGTGCTAACCTAATAGAAGGTGGTTCAGCATTAAGATTCATTAAACTGCCATTTTAATCAGCTTCCGATTTCCGCCCTCGAGCCATCCAAGATATGCAAATTACAATTCTAAAACTATTAACTATTTAATTAAACGTCTTATTATGCGCAGTATATCTCGGGGCTAATTATTCTTAAACAATTTTTTAAAATCTTGTTTCGTACAAAAGGAAAACACGAAGCTTAATCAATCTTTTTTAGATTATTTTAAAATTGAAAATTATATCACAAAACATAATAAATCGCATGAAACAAATTATGATGAACAGGAAGAAGAAAACAATATAAAAATGGCCCAAAACTCACTTTCTTCACCAGAAACGTGATAGCTTATTGCGCAATACATTGATTGAATGCAAGCAAGTTGACAGCTCAATATCTGAATAATAATAATAATAATAATAATAATAATAATAATAATAATAATAATAATAATAATAATAATAATAATAATAATAATAATAATAACAATAGTAATAATAATAATAATAATCTTAATAATAATAATAATAATAACAACAACAACAACAATAAATAAATAAATAAAAAAATGAGGGAGAGCACAAACCAAACCTCTACTGAAAAAATCCGGAAAAAGTTGGGACCTTGGGGAGGCTTATTGCCACCCCAAATCCCATAGAAGACCAATGGTCCTTACAAGCGAGAAATCAATGGTAAGAGGCTCTTGCGTTACCGCAAGGTTATCTACGGTGGCTATCGAAAAGAAGTGAAGAATACTGGAAATCTGGGGAGGCTTGTTGTCACTCAGACCCCAGGAAATACCACTGGTTGGTGTCGTTGAGCAATCACTGACGATGATTTGTGTGAGAACTCCTAGTGAGAACAAATAATAATAATAATAATAATAATAATAATAATAATAATAATAATAATAATAATAATAATAATAATAATAATATTATTATTATTATTATTATTATTATTATTATTATTATTATTATTATTATGCAAGAAACATCATTTCATGAGCTTCCCCCCAATAAGTTACACCGGCCTCAGCTGCTACGACACAAAAATGAGCCAAGGAACAGAAATAGCAAGAAACACCATAAGCTCCCCCGCTATCCCTTTCCCCCACCCAAAAAATAAATGAATAAATAAAAATTTTAAGAAATAAATAAACATTTTAAAAAAATAAAAAATAAAAAATGGTACCAGCCTAGGCTGACACCACACAAAATATTTGCATAGAGTCAAGAAGGATGAGAAGACCGAGAAGGTACAGCACAAACCAGACCTCCACTAGAAGTGCATTGAGTGCTGGGACCTTGGAGAGGTTTATTGCCACTCAAATCCCAGAGAAGACCAATGGTCGTTACCAGCGAAAATTCTATGGTAAACGACTGTTGCGATAGTGCAAGGTTATTTGCGGTGGCTATCGAAAAGAGGTGGAGAATACTGGAAATCTGGGGAGACTTGTTGTCACTCAGACACCAGGGAATACCACAAGTTGTCGGTGAGCAATCACTGATGATCTGTGTGAGAACTCCTAGTGAGTACAAATAATAATAATAATAATAATAATAATAATAATAATAATAATAATAATAATAATAATAATAATAATAAAAGATCCTGAAAGAAGTTAATAGCAAGAAAAAGAAAATATCTATGGCATGGATTGACTACAAGAAAGCGTACGACAGAATCCCTCAAGAATGGATAATTGAATGCTTAAAAATGTACACGATACCCGACAGGATTAATAATCTTATCAAGAAAGGATTGCAAACATGGAGATTAGAACTGACTTCTGGAGGACAACACTTGAAGGAGATAAAAATACAGAGAGGCATTTTCCAATGAGACTCTCTATCACCACTACTGTTTATCATAGCCATTATGCCACTCAACTATATACGACACGTTTCAAGACTCCAAGCATAGTTTTGGGACACAATTGCCATTTTAGGTCAATTTTCAAAACAGATAATGTATAAGTGTTATACCATTTTTCTAAACCAAAATTTCACGAGGAATCCAATAAAACAAAAACGAATACAAAATTTTGATGGGAAACCATGTTTTCAAGCAATTCTTTCATGACGGCCGGAATCGCACTTCCCGTTTTTTTGTCCCAAGGACCGTATCCTGCAGATTGCGAAACTATTTAAGAAAATTACTCAAAACCTATCAATCATAAGTGTTAGGCCATCTTTCTTAACCAGAATTTTGTGAGGAATCCAAAAATAAGGGAGAGAATACCAGATCTTGACGAGAAATTGCCTTTTTTGGCCAGGTTATGGTAACAACCCATCCGAATTTTGGGATACTGGAAGTTTTCAACAACACATAACGAAAAGGGTTCTTAACCTCTCATTAAGACATCTTTTTATTGAAGAATGATGGGTAATGGATACATAGGATTCCCAGTTTAAGTTTAGAAATGTCTAAAATGAACAGAAAACAACATAACAAGAGTATACTAGTACTGATGCAAAAATCTGTTATCAAAAGGAAGATAGTTTAAGACCAGGTGCTCGGTTGTACAGTTCCATAATGTTTTTGGAGCGAGCAGCTCGTTTTGCATCCAACAGATTTCCCCCCAGCTCATCAATATGTTTCGCACTCACAGGGCTGTACTTTTCCTCCCCTAACCATTTCGCAATTAGTTTTTCTCCGAGTTTTGAAAATTTACACCGATTTTCCTCCGGTACCTCTGCTAGACTGCACATTTTAGCGGGGTACCAAGTGTTACCGTACAACGCCCAAACGATTTCCCCTGGAGCATGATCATTGTCACACTGTCCCTCCTCATCCTCGCTTTCAAACTCTGATTCATCGTCAGTGTGGCCATTGTCGTCGTCATCATGAATGCGATCGTTTTCATCATCGCTGTCATCGTCATCATCATTCTGCTCATCTATTTCGATGTATTGAATAGACTTTGGTTTTGTTACCTTTGAGTTGAGAAAAACATTCTGTTGTTTACACTTGCCACATGGTTTGTCACTAATACAGTCTGTACAGGTGAACTGGTTTAGAATTATTCGGTCATCACTAAGTTTGAGGCTGTGCAGACTCATGATACCTGGAATTTTACAATGCTCTCTGGAGCCACTAGCGAGTTTTCTGAAATGCCCAAATTTCTCAACGGTGAAGAAATCAAATTTCTTTGTTGACGGTTTGATTGCACTGGTGATCACGCGATGGACTGATACAACACACATACAAGTGAAGATCTCACACAACTTCCTTCATGTTAAGGGGAGGATTTTTCACACCTGCTCCACGTGAAAACCTTCTTTTCAGTTCACCCATAACACTTGAATAATTCATGAGGGTATTCCTTGACTTCAAACAATACGATGGAGCTGTGAAGTGTTACTTCTATACATCCAACCTATACTGCCTACCATGACATATAAATCCTTCACAAGGGAAACCCTCAAAGCAAAAATGAAGGGTGAGTCACTTAGTTTTCAACCCTGTTGTGGAAACCTATCAGAAGTGATATGACCACTTTGTTAGCACATAATTTGGTATCAACTGTGAAAAATACTGCTGGGGGACAAATTTGGAGAAAAAAAATATTACTGTAAAAAAAAATGTACGTCTTCAATTTGGCCAAAATCAAAAATTCCTGATATACAAGTTGTTCAGATTGATATTTGTGACAAGTTGTATAGAAGGGATTTTTGATTTTTCGAAAATTGAAGGCAGGTTTTTTTTTTACAGAAAAAATTATTTTCGGCTTCACTTTTCACCCGGTCAAACAAAACGTGCAATATTTTGGGAACCGCTAGCCGGTTGCTGCTGTTCTAAAGCTTAAATGAAAGCTAACTGATCAAGGTTACTGAGAAATGACCATAGGGACAGTGTTTGCTTCGTTTGTCATCATTTTAGAGAGATCTTTGCCAAAAAGACGCATTTTTTGACCAAAATCGGGAAAAAATTGTCACAGCCTGTAATTGAGGAGAATGGGTAAAATTCGAAGAGAGTTCTATGAGCAGCGTTTTTTTTGCACAAATGCAATTTTATACTATTGTTGAACGAAAATGATTATTTACTTCCCTTAGTTTCATGTCTAAAAGTGATTTTTGGCTCTTCTTTGTGGTGAGGTAACAAAAATTGTCACTAAAATATCTCCATTTTCGGCCTTTTTTTCAGTTATATCGTTTTTTCCGGTTGGAAACAGGTATATTAACCATATAAACCTATGATTTTCTGAAATACAATTTAGTTTTGCCTCACATATCACAAGAATAGCTTTGTAGATCATTGTGTGACTGATCAGTGATTTTTAACTTCAATTGTCCCAAAACTATGCTTGGAGACTTAAAACTGGTCATACTCAGAAAATGTTATGTCGGATACAATTTCACAGGCAGAGAACAAAGAATAAACCATCTCATGTACATGGACGACCTGAAGTTATTTGCAAAAAGCACAAAGGAACTGGAAAAGCTGATAAATACGACCAGAATCTTCAGCTAGGACATTCAAATGAAATTCGGAATATAAAAGTGTGCATTGCTAGAGATTAAAAAAGGAAAGCTGGAGACGACTGAGGGCATGGAACTACCCAACCAAGAGCAGATGAGAGCGCTAGGCGAACAAAACAGCTATAAATATTTTGAACATCTGAGAATATGTGAGAAGAACAAGAAAGTTCTTAGAAACAAAATTATATAGCAGAAACATAATCAAAAGAATAAATACCTGGGCAGTATCACTAATAAGATATTCTGGACCATTCATAAGCTGGAGTAAAGAAGAACTCAGGCATCTTGATCAGAGAACTAGGAAATTAATGACCATGCACAACGTACTACATCCAAACGACAATACAGAAGACTCTACGTGGAGAGAAACGAAGGAGGAAGAGGACTGGTAAGTATAGAAGACTTGTGGACGCCACTAAAAAAGAGCTGGAGAAATCCATAACCCAGAACACAGAAAGGTTAATCACCGCAGCAAGAGACACCGTCCCAATGAACAATGCAGGAAACATCGAAACTGGGCATAAACAGACAAAAAAAGAAAAGTGGGAAGAAAAACAACTATATGGACGCTTCATAAAACTCACAAAAGAAGAAACCAACGGAAATAGCTGGGCATGGCTAAGAAAAGGACACTTGAACAGAGAAACGGAATCTTTACTGATGGCTGCACAGAACAAGCGATTAGGACAAACTACATTAAAGCTAAAATAGATAAAACCCAGGAAAACAGTAAATGCAAACTGGGTGGGCAAAGAGACGAAACAATAAATCGTATAATAAGTGAATGTAGCAAACTTGCCCATAACGAATACAAGAACAGGCTTGACTGTGTGAGGAAAACAGTACACTGGGAACTGTGCAAACAATTGAATTTCGAATACGCAGACAAATGGTACAAACATAAACCAGAAACAGTACTGGAAAACGAAAAACACAAACTCTTCTAGGATATGGATATACAAACAGATAAACTCATACAAGCAATGAGACCTTATGTTATTATAATCGACAAGAAGGAAAAATCTTGCAAAATCGTAGACTTCGCCGTTCCATCAGATAACAGAGTGAAGACTAAAGAGACGGAAAACGAAGCAAAAACACAGAACTAGCCAGAGAACTGAAAGGAATATGGAGCATGAAGAAAGTCAGTATGATACCAATAATCGTAGGCGCCTAGGAACAATCCAAAAAAACCTGGAGTAAAACTGGGAGAAATCGGAATCAAAGGGGCCATCGAAACCATACAAAGGACGGCAATGATCAAAACAGCTGCAATCAAGGAAAATCCTCGAATGCGGAAACCAACCCGCATAATCTACAAAGGGTAACTAGTCACAATGAATTTACAACAGGGAGAAAAAAAAACAACACGAAGAACACCACAACACGAACCAGAAACAGAAACTGCAAGAAACATCACTTCATAATCTCCACACCCTCAGCTATCACCAAACAAAAATGAACCAAGAAGCAGAAATTACAAGAAACACCATAAGCTACCCCGCTTCTCTCCCCACCTCCCCCTCCCCCCGATTTTTTTTAAATAAATAAATAAAAAAAGGGAGGGACAGCACCAGCCAGACCTCCACTGGAAAAATCCAGAAAAAGTTGGGACGTTGGGGAGGCTTATTGCCACCCCAAATCCCATAGAAGACCAATGGTCCTTACAAGCGAGAAATCAATGGTAAGAGGCTCTTGCGTTACCGCAAGGTTATCTACGGTGGCTATCGAAAAGAAGTGAAGAATACTAGAAATCTGGGGAGGCTTGTTGTCACTCAGACCCCAGGAAATACCACTGGTTGGTGTCGTTGAGCAATCACTGACGATGATTTGTGTGAGAACTCCTAGTGAGAACAAATAATAATAATAAAAAAAAAAAAATAATAATAATAATAATAATAATAATAATAATAATAATAATAATAATAATAATAATAATAATAATAATAATAATAATAATAATAATAATATGATTTTGGGGGATCAATGAGGACGTGAGGATCGAGGAAGGGTACCATTAACCAAACACCTACTGCAAATATGAGGGGTGTACGGGAACCTTGGGGAGGCTTATTACCACTTAAATACCATAGAAGGCTAACAGCTGTTTCGATAATGCAAAATGATTTGCAACGGTTATCGAAAAAGATGGAGAGTGCTAAATATCTGGGAAGACGTGTTGTCATTCAGACTCTAGAGAACACCACTGGTTATTGTCAGTGGGTAATTGTAATAATGACTTGTGTAAAAACTAGTAATGACTTGTGTAAGAACTAATAATGACTTGTGTAAGAATTCCTAGTGAGTACATAATAATAATAACCTGACACATTCTCCAAATGGTGGCACTAGCTTCGGTTGGTAAAACACAAAAATCGTCAAGGGGAATGGAAAGGCACGTAGCCTACTGGAGTCTTGATGAGTCTTATTACCACTCAAATACCAGAAAATACTAAGGAGCAATCAATGGTAAACATGTGTCGTGAAAACTCAACGGTGATTTTCAACGGTTATCAAAAGAAGCGTCACTCAGATTCCACGAAAGACCAATTGTTGTTGCCGATAAGTGATCACTGATAATGACTCGTGTCAGAACTCCTAGTGAGTAAATAAAAGTAATACTGATAACTATTTGTTCCCTTTCAGTTTTGAGCCACAATGGATACCTCTTGTAATTATTCCTGTGGTGGGAGTCTATAGTGAAGCAAGGGATGCGCAATTACCTACCGCACTTCTCCTAAACCAGCATCAGTTGAGTCCAGTGAGATGTACAGGTCCAAGACAACTAGAAACAGTGCCGATATAGATGTAGAAAGACTGGTATAATTTTGAACTTTTCTTCCTCTGGACCAGTTTCACAACCAAGGATTGAGAGTCTAGTTTGTCCTACCATGATATCCATAGTGCAAGGGAGGATATATGGTTCATACCTTTCCCAAAGATACCAGTGAAAGAGATGCAATCGCTCCGAACGAACTGGAACCCATCACGTGACATCCAAAGTCTCAATATGGAATGGACAATATTGGAATATCTAAGGAAAATTGCCTTTATTTACCCTCCCTTCCACCGCAGGGGGTAAGATACAAGGTCAGAATTTGGGGATCCAAAATCCAACGCACTAGACGAAGAGTACTTTGGCCTACAAAAATACCTAAGCAACTCCGGCGATTAGAAATAAATTAACCCCTTTCTAAAAGTGCGAGAAGGTAAAGCCTAGGAGGAGGGACCTCCTAGGACTGGACAGAACCATACCTAAGCCCGACTGAAACAAAGCTATCATCTTCAAAATAGCCAAGACTGTCGAACTGATTGTTGAGGACGTATCTACGACTGTGATGAAAGTCTCTACACAGGGGAAGAATTGTTGTTATCAGCAAGGAAACCTGGTCTAAGAACTTGAAGTCAGCTATATTAATAACTATCGGGACTACCCGGTGTTGCTCGGGGTCATAAAAACATATAATTGAAGAAAAATTGCGTGTGTAACATCTTTATATTAAAACTTCTATTTCTCTCCCTCTCTCTATAGCCGTCTCTTTATCTTTCTACCTTTCCATTCCCTGGTCGCCCCATTTCACCGCTACTTTCTAATTTTGCCTTTTGCGAAAGCTGTTTCTTCCCCACCATTAATCCTACGTTTCCCAGGGCAATAGTATGACTTATTTCTATAAAAAGTACCACCTCTGTCTGTGCCTTCTATATAGGTACTTATCTCCGCCCCGGTGTCCATACTATATACGTATCTATCGCCACCCTGGTGCGCATACTATATACGTACCTATCGCCACCCCAGTGCACATAATATATACATACCTATCGCAACCCCGGTGCAGATACTATATAAGTACTTATCGACGCCTGGGTGCAGATACTATATAAGTACCTATCGCCGCCCTGGGTGCAGATACAATATAAGTACCGATCGCAGCCCCGGTGCGAATGCTAAATACGTACCAGTATAAATGCTAAATACGTACCTATTGCCGCCCCGGTGTGCATACTGCATAAGTACATATCACTGCCCCAATGCAAATACTAAATATGTACATATCGCCGCCCTAGTGTGAATGCTAAATACGTACCTATCGTCGCCCCGGTGCGAATGCTAAATATATATCTTTCGCCGCCCCGGTGCCCGTTATATTACGTACCTATCGCCGCCCAGGTGCGCGTGCTGTATACGTACCGATCACCGCCCCGGAGCGCATGCTAAATACATACCTATCACCAGCCTGGTGCATATGCTATATACATACTTTTTGCCGCCCATGTGCGTCGCTCCTGAATGCTAAATACGTACCTATCGCCGCCCCGGTGCAATAGCTAAATACATACCTATCGCCGACCCAGTGTGAATGCTAAATACATAGCTTTCGCTGCCCCGGTCAGCATGCTATATACGTACCTATCGCCGCCCGACTGTGCGTGTTATATATGTACCAATCGCTGCCCCGGAGCGCATGCTAAATATATACCTATCACCGGCCCCGTGCACATGCTGTTTATGTACTTGTTGCCGCCCATGTGCACATGGTATATACGTACCTATCGACGACCCAGTGCGCATACTACATATGTACATATCGCTGCCTCAGTGTGAATACTAAATATGTACTTATCGCCGCCCCGGTGTGAATGCTAAATACGAACCTATTGCCACCCCAGTGCACATAATATGTATATACCTGGTGCGCATACTATATACTTACCTATCTCTGCAAGGGTGCACATAGATATGTATATGTATCATGTATATGTACAATGGATGGGTATCATGTATATGAATCATGGATATGTATCATGGATATGTATCATGTATCATCGATATGTATGATTGATATGTATTTGTATCATGGATATGTATCATGGATGTGTATCATGTATCATGGATAAGGATCTTGGATATGTATCATGTATCATAGATATGTATCATAAATATGTATCATGTATCATGGATATGTATCATGTATCATGGATATGTATCATGTATCATCGATATGTATCATGTATCATGGATATGTATGATTGATATGTATCATGTATGATTGATATGTATAATGGATATGTATCATGTATCATTGATATGTATCACGGATACGCATCATGTATCATGGATATGTATTATTGATATGTATTTATATCATGGATATGTATCATTGATATGTATCATACATATGAATAATGTATCATGGATATGTATCATGTATCATGGACATGTATCATGGATATGTATCATGGATATGTATCATGTATCATGGATATGTATCTTGTATCATCGATATGTATCATGTATCATGTATAATGAGTATGTATGATTGATATGTATATGTATAATTAATATGTATCATGGATATGTATCACACATATGGATCATGTATCATGGATATGTATCATGTATCATGGATATGTATAATGGATATGTATCATGTATCATGGATATGTATAATAAATATGTATCATGTATCACCGATATGTATCATGTATCATCGATATGTATTATGTATCATGAACCATAGATATGTATCATGGATATCTATCATGGATATGTATCATGTATCATGGATATGTATCATGTATCATTGATATGTATCATGTATCATATATCACGGATATGTATCATGTATCATGGATATGTATCATGGATATGTATTATGTATCATGGATATGTATAACGGATATGTATCATGTATTATTGATATGTATCATGTATCATGGATATGTATCATGGATATGTATCATGGATATGTATCATGTATGACGTATCATGGATACGTATCATGTATCATAGATATGTATCATGGATATGTATCATGTATAATGGATATGAATCATGTATCATGGATATGTATGATTAATATGTATGTGTATCATGAATATGTATCATAGATATGTATCATGTATCATGGATATGTATCATGGATATGTATCATGTATTATGGATATGTATCATGTATCATGTATCATGGATATGTATCATGGATATGTATCATGTATCATGGAGAAGTATCATGGATATGTATCATGTATGATGGATATGTATCATGGATATGTATCATGTATCATGGAGAAGTATCATGGATATGTATCATGTATGATGGATATGTATCATGGATATGTATCATGTATCATTGATATGTATCATGTATCATATATCACGGATATGTATTATGTATCATGGATATGTATCATGTATCATAGATATGTATCATGGATATGTATCATGGATATGTATCATGTATCATGGATATGTATAATAAAAATGTATCATGCCTCATGATATGTATCATCAATGATATGTATATGATATGTATCATGGATATGTATCATGGATATGTATGATTTATATGTATATGTATCATGGATATTTATCATGGATATTTATCATGTATCCTGGATATGTATCATGTATATGTATCATAGATATGTATCATGTATCATGGATATGAATCATGGATATGTATCATGTATCCTGAACATGTATCATGTATCATGGATATGTATCATGTATCACGTATCATAGAAATGTATCATGTATCCTGGATGTATCATGTATCATGGATATGTATCATGTATCATGTATCATGGACATGTATCATGGATATGTATCATAAATCATGGAGATATATCATGGATATGTATCATAGATATGTATCATGTATTATGGATATGTATCATGGATATGTATCATGTATCATTGATATGTATCATGGATATGTACCATGTATCATGGATATGTATCATGGATATGTATTATGTATTATGGACATGTATTATGGATATGTATCATGTATCATGCATATATATTATGGATATGTATCATGGACATGTATCATGTATCATTGATATGTATCATGAATCATATATCATGAATCATATATCATATATCATGTATCATGTATCATGTATCATGTATCATTGATATGTATCATGTATCATGGATATGTATCATGGATATGTATCATGGATATGTGTCATGTATCATGTATCATGTATCATGGATATGTATCATTGATGTGTAACATGTATCATCGATATGTATAATGGATATGTATCATTGATATGTATCATGGATATGTATCACGTATAACGCATCATGGATATGTATCATGTATCATGGATATGTATCATGTATCATGGATATCTATCATGGATATGTATCATGTATCATTGATATGTATGATAAATATGTATCATGTATGATGAAATGTATCATCAATGATATGTATATGATATGTATCATGGATATGTATCATGGATATGTATCATAGATATGTATCATGTATCATGGATATGAATCATAGATATGTATCATGTATCATGGACACGTATCATGTATCATGGATATGTATCACGTATTATAGATATGTATCATGTATCATGTACCATGGATGCATCATGTATCATAGATATATATCATGGATATGTATCATGCATATGTATCATGTATCACGCATCATGGATATGTATCATGTATCATTGATATGTAAAATGTATTATCGATATGTACCATGGATATGTATCATGTATCACGTATCATGGATATGTATCATGTATCATGGATATGTATCATTGGTATGTGTCATGTATCATGTATGTGTATCATTGATATGTATCATGTATCATGGATATGTATCGTAGATATGTATCATGGATATGTACAATGTATCACGTATCATGGATATGTATCATGGATATGTATCATGGATATGTATCATTTATCACACATCATGGATATGATCATGTATTATGGATATGTATAATGTATCATGGATATGTATCATGTATAATGTATCATGTATCATGGACATGTATCATAGATATTTATCGTGTATTATGTATCATGGATATGTATCATGGGTATGTGCCATGTATCATGAATCATGTATATGTATCATAGATATGTATCATGTATCATGGATATGTATCATGTATCACGTATCATCGATATGTATCATGTATCATGGATATGTATCATGGATATGTATCATGAATATGTATTCATATTCATGTATCATGGATACGTATAATGTATCATGGATATGTATCTTGGATATGTATCATGTATTATGGATATGTATCATTGATATGTATCATGTATCATGGATATGTATCATGTATCATTGATATGTATGATTAATATGTATGTGTATCATGGATATGTATCATGGATATGTATCATGTATCATGGATATGTATCAATATTATTTATCATGTATCACGGATGTATCATGGATATCTATCACGTATCATTGATATCTATCATGTATCATATATCACGGATATGTATCATGTATCATGGATATGTATCATGTATCATGGATATGTATCATGGATATGTATTATGTATCGTGGATATATATCATGTATCATGCATATATATTATGGATATGTATCATGGACATGTATCACGGATATGTATCATGTATTATTGATATGTATCATGTATCATGTATATGTATCATGGATATTATCATGGATATGTATCATGTATATGGATACATATCATGTATCATGTATACATATCATGGATAGATATCATGTATCATGGATATGTATCATGGATATGTATAATGTACCATGGATATGTATCATGTATCACGTATCATGGATATGTATCATGTATCATGGATATGTATCATGGATATGTATCATGCATATGTATCATTAATTACGCATCATGGATATGTATCATGTATCATTGATATGTAAAATGTATCATCGATATGTACCATGGATATGGATCATAGATATGTATCATGTATCATGGATATGTATCATTTGTATGTGTCATGTATCATGTATCATGTATATGTATCATGGATATGTATCATGTATCATTGATATGTATCGTGGATATGTATCATGGATATGTATCATGTATCACGTATCATGTATCATGGATATGTATCATGGATATGTATCATATATCACGCATCATGGATATGTATAATGTATCATGGATATGTATCATGGATAATGTATCATGTATCAGTGACATGTATCATAGATATTTATCGTGTATTATGTATCATGGATATGTATCATGGATATGTGTCATGTATTATGGGTATGTATCATGCATATGTATCATGTATCATCGATATGTATCATATATTATGTATCATGGATATGTATGATTGATATTTATATGTATCAGGTGTATGTATCATTGATATGTATCATGTATCATGAATATGTATTAAAGATATGTATCATGTATCATGGATATGTATCATGGATTTGTATCATGGATATGTATCATGTATCATGGAATTGTATCATTGATATGTATCATGTATCATGGATTTGTATCATTGATATGTATCATGGATATGTATTATGTATTATGGATATGTATCATGGATATGTATTATGTATCATGATATGTATCATGTATCATGGAATTGTATCATGGATATGTATCATGTATCATGGATTTGTATCATTGATATGTATCATAGATATGTATTATGTATTATGGATATGTATCATGGATATCTATTATGTATCATTGATATGTATCATTGATAAGTATCATGTATCATGGTTATGTATCATGGATATGTATCATGGATATGTATCATATATCAAGGATATGTATCATGTATCATGTGTCATGTATTATGGATATGTATCATGTATCATGGATATGTATTATAGGATGTATCATGGATATGTGTCATGTATCATGTATCATGTATATGTATCATGTATAATGGATATGTATCATGGATATGTATCATGTATTATGGATATGTATCATGTATCATGGGTATGTATCATGGATATGTATCATGTATCATGTATCATGCATATGTATACAGTATCATGGATATGTATCATGTATCATGTATCAGGGATATGTATCATGGATATGTATCATGGATATGTTTCATGTATCACTCATCATGGATATGTATCATGTATCATGGATTTGTATCATGTATCATCGATATGTATTATAGATATGGATATGTATCATGGATATGTATCATGGGTATGTATCATATATCATGGGTATGTATCATCGATATGTATCATGTATCATGTATATGTATCATGTATCACGTATCATGGACATGTATAATGTATCATGTATTATGGATATGTATCATGTATTATGGATATGTATCATGGATATGTATCATGTATATGTATCATGTATCATTTATATGTATCATCCATGATATGTATATGATATGTATCATGGATATGTATCATGTATCATGTATCATGAATATGTATCATGTATGATGTATCATGGATATGGATCATTGATATGTACTATGTATCATAGATATGTGTTATGTATCATAGATATGTATCATGGATATGTATCATGTTTCATGTATTATGGATATGTATCATGTATCATGTATATGTATCATGTATATGTATCATGGATATGTATCATGTATGATGGATATGTATCATCCATGATATGTATGTGATATGTATCATGGATATGTCTCATGTATCATGTATCATCGATATGTATCATGGATATGTATCATGTATCATGGATATATGTTATGTATATGTATCATGTATCATGGACATGTATCATGGATATCTATCATGGATAGGTATCATGTATCATGGATATGTAGCATGCATATTTGTCATAGATATGGTTTATGTATCATAGATATGTATCATGTATATGTATTATGTATCATACATATGTATCATGTATCATGGATATGTATCATGTATCATGGATATGTGTCATGTATCCTGGATATGTATCATGGATATGTATGATGGATATGTATCGTGTAGCATGTATCATGGATATGTATCATGTATCATGGATATGTGAGATGGATATGTATATGTATCATTGATATGTATCATATATCATGTATCATGCATATGTATCATGTATCATGTATATGTATCATGGATATGTATTATGTATCATGGATATGTATCATGTATCACATATCATGGATATGTATCATTGATATGTATCAGGTACGATGGATATGTATCATGGATATGTATCATGGATATGTGTCATGATGTTCTTCATTATTTTCAATGCCCTCATGCTATTCTTCATCATTTTAAATTCTTTCATGATATTCTTCATCATTTTCAATCCTCTCATGATGTTCTTCATTATTTTCAATGCACTCATGATGATCTTCATCATTTTCAATCCTATTATGGTATTATTCATCCTGTTCAATCCCCTCATGATATTCGTAATCATTTTCAATCTCTTTCATGATATTCCTCATCATTTTTAATCCTCTCATGCTATTCTTCATCATTTCCAATATTCTCATGATATTCTTCATTATTTTCAATCCCCTCATGATATTCTTCATCATGTTTTATCCCCTCATGATATTCTTCATCATTTTCAACCCCCTCATGATATTCTTGATCATTTTCAATCCTCTCATGATATTCTTCATCATTTTCAATGGTACCTATTCTGCAGAAGCCTCCGGGTCCTATATTGTAGAAGCACCCCCGGTGCTTGGTTTTATACAGATCTATCACTACAGCAGCTCTATCTAGGACATTGAGCACTTTTCTCCCAGACAACGCCGAGTACTTTGAAAATCAAGGAGGCTTCCTGAGCACTACTGAAATCACTCTTACCGGTGGCCAGGTGCGGATGTGATTGAGCAACCCTAGTTTCACTGCACACTCTTAATAGCCTTCCTATGATGTTATTGATGCATCCGGACAGAACTTATGAGATGACCTGATACAACCGGACAGAATTTAGGGCAAGATTTACGGATTTACGGACGGACGTATCTAGACGGACGGATGTAGCTTGACAGACAGATAGACACACAGACGGGCAGACGTAGGTGGAGAGATGGACTGTCGTAGCTGGACAGACAGACGGACGTTAGTGGATGGATTGACGGATAGACGTATCTAGACGGACGAACGTATCTAGACCGACGGACGGACGGACGTAGCTTGAGAGATGGACTGACATAGCTGGGCGCATCTAGACGGACGAACGTAGCTGGACAGACAGACAGACGGACGGACAGACGTAGGTTGAGAGATGGACTGACATAGTAGGACAGACAGACAGACAGACGGACAGACGTACGTTGACAGATGAACGGAAGTATGTTGATGTAACTAGACAGACAGACAAACGGACAGACGTAGGTGGAGATATAGACTCACGTAGCTGGACAGACAGACGGACGCACGTAAGGCGACAAATGGACGGCCGTTAGTGGACGGATTTACGGACGGACGTATCTAGGCGGACGGACGTAGCTGGACAGACAGACGGACAGACGTATGTGGAGAGATGGACTGACGTAGCTGCATATACAGACGGACAAAGTTGACGGACAGACGTAAGTAGACGGACGGACGTATCTAAACCGACGGACGTAGCTGGACAGACAGACAGACGGACGGATCTAGGTTGAGAGATGGACTGACATAGTAGGACAGACTGACGTACGAACAGACGTAGGTTGACAGATAGACGGAAGTATGTTGACGTAGCTAGACAGACAGACAAACGGACATACGTAGGTGGAGAGATAGACTCCGTAGCTAGACGGACGCACGTAGGTCGCCTGATGGACGACCGTTAGTGTACCGATTTACGGACGGACGTATCTAAACGGACGGACGTATCTGTACAGGCAGACGGACGGACGGACAGACGTAGCTGGACAGACGGACGGACGGACGTAGGTTGACGGACGGACGGACGTAGGTTGACGGACGGACGTAGCTGGACAGACAGACGGACGGACGGACGTTGGTCGACGGATTGACGGATCATACCTATTATTACTCGTGAATTTAAACTTGGCCTTTTGGCTAAGATCAAAGTGTAGTATCTGTTCCGATGGATACTGCACCCAATAGACTGGTATTGTCTTGGCCTTCGGGGCTTGATTTACGTCAGTCTATGGGTCTGTCCTGTGCAGTTCTAGGAGGTTCACCCTCCCAGACTTCGCCTCCCCTCTTTGGGGAGGAGTAAGTGTATTGCTTACTATCTGAGGCGCCCCTACCGGGCAATGCCGATGGGGCTGCCCAGGCAATTTTTAAACCCCACTTTCCCGACCCGACCTTGGGTCACATCTTACTTGTGGGAGTAAGATAAAAACTGGCCTTGTGCCTAACTTCTGGAGAGGAGTAAATCAATACTCGTGAATTTAGTAACGAAAATCGACGACAGTACTGAGACTAATATATTATGAATACTTCCTTAACTGTAAAGATTGGCCTTTTGGCCAAGATCAAAGTGTAGTATCTGTTCTCCGCATTTTTGCCTTATTATCTAGTCCTATCCGATAGGTGTCGATCTTACACTCTCAAATAAAAAATCAGACTGTCATTTTAATTTTAATTTTTTAATTCTATTTTCCTTGCTTGATATGTGCTCCCCTAAAGTACGGCCTGAGGTTCTTACACTGGCTATATGCCACAGTATCCCCCTCCACAGATTTAGCCTGAGGCGCCCCACCGGCGAATGCCGACACTCTACCTCCTCCAAAGTTGGCCTGAGGCGCCCCACCGGCGAGTGCCGACACTCCCCTCCCCCAAATTTTCTTGAGGCGCTCACACCGGCGAATGCCGACACTCCCTCTTCCTCAAGTTTGGCCTAAGGCACGCCACCGGCGAATGCCAACACTCTCCCTCGCCCAAATTTGACCTGAGGCGCCCCACCGGCGAGTGCCGACACTCCCCTCCCCCAAATTTTCTTGAGGCGCTCACACCGGCGAATGCCGACACTCCCTCTTCCCCAAATTTGGCTTAAGGCGCTCCACCGGCGAATGCCGACACTCCCCTCTCCCCCAAATTTGGCCTGAGGCGCCCCACCGGCGAATGCCGACCCCCCCCCCCAATTTGGCCTGAAAGGAGGAGGTAATGCCTAGAAGGATTATATCATGATAACAGATAGTGAGGGAGGGGGGAGGAATATTAGCGTCTATTAATAATTAAGAAAGAAAGTGTGGGAGTGAGAGGGAAAGAAGAAAGAAAGGAAAAAAGGGTTGTAGTGTGAGTGAATTTCTTCCCGGCATTCCCTTACTCTGACGTCATTTCTGGTTTATCGTGACTTTGCATTATTTTTCAAATTATACATGATAGCATTGATTTCTTCTCAAATTATACATGATAGCATTGATTTCTTCTCAAATTAGTATAAATAACGTTGAAAATCGAGGAAAAAGCCCCCCCCCCCCCCATTGGAGAAAAGTGCACAGTCGATCCCGGAAGAGTCAATTTTTTCTCCGGTTCTGAGATATTACACGTGCCTGGGCTGGCCGGTCGGAATGATGTCACCCGTGTGACCGTTTGTTGGGTACTCTCAGAGGAGAAGCTTTACCTACATACATACATACATACATACATACATACATACATACATACATACATACATACATACAACTGGGATTTATATAATAGTTTAAGAGAAAATGTTTGATGTCAATTTTTTCATCTGTTAACCGACAAATC